>CM021107.1:323905581-323981257 GCA_007115665.2 Sequoiadendron giganteum | reverse complement strand
AAATAATATCTATAAATGATCGTTAATGATTCAAGAATAAAGTATGATGATAGAAAAAAAAAAGACTACAAGCCCACTCCCACCTTGTCTTCTTGAGGGTTTTAATGTAATGAACCAACTGTTGTACCCAACTTTATCAATAATTGTTTTTTTGTTTATAATTTTTACTCAATCATTTGTTTACTCAAATCCTTCTATCCATACAAGATAGACATTTGTCCATTCAAGACAACAATACAAATATACATGTTATGAATTTGCTCATACGAGACATGTATTTATCTATCCATCTGGAATAGACATATATTCATATAGGATATGTAAATGTTCTAGCTAGAGACATGAATCCTAAGTTATTGAAGACTACACTCCCTTATTGGAAATGCATTGAGTTCGTTGTCTTTCAAAAGTATATTTCTATATATTTTCATGAAATAATAGGCTTGAGCCCCCCCTTAGAATATGACTTAAAGCTTTGGAGATTCAAACAACCCATCTTAGATTCTTCCAAGCATACAATGAATATGTTTTATCTTGTAAGTTATCTTAGTGGTTTCACCCATAGAATCAAATGGGTGATTCTTTTGAACAACATTAAAATAAATGTTATTCATTTCTTGGATACCTTTCCAACATCATACTTGAACACCTACATATTGGGAACTTGCTTCATTCACTAGATTTTCTACATACACCACTTAAAATGAGATAAAGTATAATATATATGTAGTTATATTTTCTAAACTATGTTTGATGTGAATTATTTATATAGGTATATAGCCCTATGGCCTCTTTTCTCTAGATAGTTCCTCTTTGACTATTACCCATTAAGGGAATAATTTAATTTAAAAGTATTTAGTCTTTTTGACCAATACTTGTTTACTAATTTGATCTATTGAATAGTCCTAACAAAATAAAAAGAATCTCTTCTTGAACTAGACATCAATAATTCTATTTTACATGAAACTTTAGGATGATAATTTTGCTTTCCTTTGAAATTATAAGATAATAATTGTATTCCCCTTAAAAAAATTGTGATATTTCTACTTCCCTATGAATTTATATGATGTTGATGATTTTTTCAATATGATCAAATGCTAGTTTTTTCTTTTGATTAATCTTTTTTAGTTTGTAATACGAGAATTATTACCTCTCCCTCAAATTTAAATCAACATGATGTCCCTTATTACTTCTCGACAATTTATACTTGGATGATACATTAGCTTTTGTTGTTGCAACTATATTAGGCTATAAGTGTAGTAATTTAAATGTGACAACATTATCTATAAATGTGGACCAAATGTACTATTGTTATTGAGTGTTGTGAGATTTTATTTTTATATCTTCTTTAAATTTGTTCAACTATAAATAAAAATGACATATGCTAGTAATTAACATCTAATCAAAATTACATCGTGAATCCTTATGGAGTGGAATTTGGAAAACTATACCCACAACCATCATATGAACATTTGGAAAGAAATAAATTCACACATCTTCACAGGGAAAGCTACAAGCACAACTTCATTGATAAACAAGATTGAAGGGGTTATCTATGAATTCCAAAACATGAGGGTTCGAAAAAGAAAGAAATGGTTTTTCTCGAACTGAGATAACAACATCCTTTCCACATAGCCACTCTTGAAGATCCAATCAATGCAACAATGAACACTCCAAATGATTCAACATAGGTATTGCTAGGTGGACCCTGTAATACCCCTCCGTTTTGTATTTTGTACGAACATTATTGGTTCCTATTTTATGCTTTAGTGTTGTGGTGTACTGTGACATTGTACTTGGTTATAGTTTATCTCTATGTTATTGTGATGTATCTTGACTTGATGATCCTACTTTTGATGTGAATTATTATGGCATGTATGGAATTAGCATAAGTGGTTATTTAGTTTATGATGTTTTATGCTTTGATTTTGTTGATATGTTAGATGCGTCAGTTAGAATGATTGTATTGGTGAAGAGAACGGTATCGCATCACTTGCTTGTGAGCGCCCTGCGATTCTGTGATCTCCTCTTCACGGTGTATTTTAATTATGACATGTTTATATATATGGATATGCTCTTTACTGCAGGTTGACAGGTACAGGACAACGACTCCACCTGGTTTCACAGGTTTGAGCGTGTCCATTGCCCAACGACAATCGATTGGGAGATAGTAGCTAGGATTCCGTGTCAAGTCGTCACCCTAGTCCTAGTGAGTCGTCTGGTGTTAGTCGGGTTGAGTTGTCTTAATTGGGTCTTCTGGCTTTAAATTTCAAGTTTTATGTGCAAGTTAGGAAAATGATAAAATATATGCTCTATTAGTTAAATTGGCAATTACCTTGTTTGATTATGTTGCAATGTAATTTATTGTATTGTTAATTTAATCTAATTAACAAATAATTTAATAGTGGATTAAATTTATGTTATTAGTTGATTAGATTTTTAATTTTGTAATAGTTAAATTTCTCATTCTGTGAATTTTATGCAATTTGTGGGCAAAATTGAAAATTGAAGGGAAATGAATTGCAAAGTCAAAGTTGAAAAATTCAAAAAAAAATTCTAAATTCTAAAATTCAAAAATTCAAAAAAAAAAGATATTTTCCATTTTGAATTTATGAGGGTTGTTGAATTTTTAGGGTAAAATCCTTACGGTTTGAATTGGCTTCTCAATTTTTGGATCTTGAGTTTTTGCATGAAAGTTTGAAATTTGTGAGAGGTAAATTGGGCAAATTTGTGGGTTTTTGGATTGGAGTGGCAAAATTGTGAAGAATTGGATTTGGTAGCAAGAGGAAAGGTTGAGCATCATCTGGTCTCCTTCAAACTCAAGTTTTATCAGGTTCTTGTCTTTTGCTTTATTGAATTTAGCAATTTAAATTTTAAATGTGTGGATGTTTGAAAACCTGGTTGCATATTGTTTTCAATAATCTGATTGTGAATTGGAAGGATAAAACCCATATAGGAAAATGAAGTATAGTGAGAAATATCATCAAAAAAAAAATTAATAATAATTTCTCCAAGAAATTAATGGAGTTTTCTGTTTGAGATTTAAATAGTCTTTAGAATAAAATTGGTTATTCCTCTCAATCTATTTTTGCAATGGGTGTTGAAAATACATATATATATTTATTGCTAATTTATTTGAGTGAGGTTACACCTCTATTTTCATATGGTTCATTTTTTTATATGAGTTATTGTGAAAATAAAAATTTATTCTGAGAAAAGAGAGGTCTGGTTTTTATGTTTTTTTTCCTCAAAAAAAATACACAGAAAAAAAAAATGAATAAATAAAAAGACATGAAATTTTCTTTAAAAAAAATTTAAGTTTGGACTTTTTTGAAAAAATTACGAAATTTTTACAGAGAAGAAATTTTATAAAAGAAATATATAATAAAATGAAAAAGGGCAGAGGGAGACACAGGGGGCTCGACCCCCACCACACCCCCATGGGAGGTGGGTGAGGGAAGCCGCACCCTGCACGCACCACTCCCCACCCCTTCCATCGCTGCCATAGCCGCCCAATATGGACAACTGTGTTTACACACAGTCGCCCCATTAATGGGGTCGGTTGTGTGTAAACATAGCCGCCCAGGGAGGCGCAGCCAGGGGAGGCATCCCCACAAACAAAAGTTAGGTTTTGTTTTTTTCTGTCTTTTTTTTTTTTAAAATTTAATTTAATTTTTTTTTATTATTATTAATATTTATTATATTAGTATTAATAATATGTATATATTTATATATTTAATATTAAATATTAATATTTAATATTATAATATATTTATGTATATATATATGTTATTAAAATATTAATATAATATAATATTTTATTATTAGTTATAATATTATAATATTAATAATTATATTTTCATATAATTAATATTTATAATATTATAATAATAATATGTCTTAGGATAATATAATGTTAGTTATTTTGGGTTAAGGTGGGAATTGATTAATTAATTTATATAATAAATTAAATAGTTTTTTTATTGCTTTTGCAAAAGAGTATTACTTTCTTGGGAAAACTGATTGTGCAATTTTAGTATTATTCTACTATTACGTGTTTCTTAAAATGTTAATATTAAATCAATGACATTTTGATATGTTAAGCATGATTTGCCAGGAAAATGTAATGACGTCATGACTAGTTAACAAATGATTTTGCCTAGACCCTTTTTAATCTTCTAACGTTTATTCTTGAAACGTAGATATTAAACAATTCTTGATATCATTGAACAATAGTTAAATTGAAACATTGAAGTTGAATTTTATTCCTTTCCTGAGTTATTAAATGCAGCAAATTACTAGATAGTAATGAGGAAATGGGTTTAGTAAACCCAAAGTAGGATTTCATTTTGTCTTGATTATTGACCTGTCCGTGTCATCATTGGGATATGTGGGCATGGTACTTGTAAGTCTTCCAGATAGGGTCCATTCTTATGGTGGGTTGTCGTGTCAGGTTGTCAACCTATTTTTTACCCTTGGGAAGCGTGTAGTATGTGGTCAATCATTACCCGATTTCCACGAACGGGGATGTATTGCGTTTCTGGTATTAGTGCGGATTATGGGATCCGTGTCTCCTTGTAAGGAGTGGCCTTGTTCTATGTTATACCTCCTAGAGTTGGAGTGGTTGGAACACCTTTGTTGTGTGTCGCATTGAGTATCCTTGGGATTGTGGAGTTGTTCCACGTGTTGTCATAGGGGAGTGGCTTGTAACGAGGGCCGACACACGAAGTGGTGCCAGGATAACTCATTACAAGTTAGTTAATCCAGTGATAACTAAATTAATCTGTTGGGAGCACCAAACACTTAATAAGATAATTATGCCTCACTCATGCATGCAAAGGCTTGTAAAGACTTGGGTTGAGATGAGAAGGCCTGGAATGGCAAGATCGTTACCTTGTCACTACGAAAGGTAATTGATTCTGCATTGGTTTACATGAGGGGCCGGGAGTCATTAGAGGTTACCAGGATAACCCAGTTTGGGGGTCGGGGCCTAGGAAGACTTACCAGGATAACCTATGAAACAATGTGATGACACTTCTCCTAGGTCGACAGTATGTTTGCATCAGTGATGCAGTTGATTGTTTTAATCTGGAAGCAATGTAACCTTTTGTTAGTGACTTTGTTGTACTCATCCATGTGGATTATGTTAGCCTATGTCTTGAGGTAGACGTGATTGTCTAGGGATTCTGGTTACTATCTCCTAGCATGAGGGGTGGACCTTTGGGTTCCACTTGGTTGGGTGGCGTGCACCTTAACCGTTGGGCTCTTTCTTCATGTTCGTGTGGATGAGACTTCCAGTTGGAGAGCTCGTGGTTGTGTCTGTTGCAGTCCTTTCTTGTTATCCTTTCCATTATTCATGTTATCATTACCCCTCTTGTTATTGAGGTGGAATTTGTAATTATAATCCTATATTGTTGGACTTACCTCATTCGGGGAATGAGAGATTGTAATCTTATGGTTTTGAATGGATTAATTAAATCAAAAGTCTTATCTTATGTTTGTTATTGTTTCACCTTCTTGGAATGTATGTGTAAATTTATCAATTAAATAATTGTCATAGTTTTATTCGTGTTTTGTTGAGGTTCTATATAACCTCTGTCTCATAACCTTAGAGGTTGTTGTCATTAAATTAATTAACTCACTTCTTATTTATCCTTTTTTTTTAAAAAAAAAAAATTATTCCATTTAAGTAGTTAATTGCAACTTCCTCTAGGGTTGCGTGGCGGGGCATTACAGACCCTTCCACCTAACGGTCATCTAAAGCTAAAATTTGGCTGTGCTTCTCATGGCAATCTTAGAATCTGTAGCATTGGATTCATAATTTGAGATGAACACGTTCAACTTTTTTGAGCTGGTGCTTTAAAATTGAAAAATAGAACCAACAATGAGGTAGAATTCAAAGCACTAAAAGAAGGTCTCAAGTTGTACATAAAAGAAAACCTTCACTACCTGAACATCTAAGGCGGCTCCCAAATTTTTATGAGAGCCATAATGAATAGAAGAACTCCTAAATGGATACTAGGAATGGAAGTAGATCAAATTTTGCAATACCTTGCGAAGGTTGACAACTTCGCAATAAAGCACATCTACAAGAAAGCAAACCACACTATGAATTATCTATCCAATCAAGAAATTGATGATGAGGCCGACCTTATAATTTATAAAAACCCAACAAAATGGCCACTCCTTGAGGATAACATAAATAACGATCGAGCTTCATTCTTCAACAACTATTGATCCAAGCAAGCAATCAACACAGTATTTGGCACAATTCCTCTCCAGAGGGCTCACACACATAATGTAGAATTGGTAGAAAGGATATTGTACAACATCGTGCAACTTTGATTGGGGAGAGAAGGTGGTTGTGTTGTTTGTCAATGACAAATACTAGGCAATGGCTAGAAACACCCTCTCCTCCTTGACCAAGGACCCCAAATTTGACCTTGTGGGTGATGCAATATGAATCAAGATTGCCAAGAAAAATGAGGAGATGAAACAAGCAATCACACTCATTCCTGAAGGTCTAGCAAGAAGCATGTCCACTTATCCTTTCTACATATGATACTCTCTTTTCTCCTACTCCATTTAAGAGACTCCAAAATGTAATTGAGGGTCCGAGAATCCTCTTTTTCTACTTGGACTAATTTTGGTCCGATTTTGTATCTTTTTTTCTTATTAATGAAATGACAGTTGTCCCCTAGATAACAATTTGTCAAAAAAAAACATAAACTAACTTAAGTGCTATCATTGAAATAATTTTAATTTTTTATAAAATCAAACATTAACTTGTACAAACAAAAATATTGAATAAATTTATATTTCAATTTTTTTTTTTAAAAAAGCTTACAATTAAAGATAATTTCAACAAATTCTTTGAATTTGAAAAAAAAAATTAAACAATATCATTAAATGCTATCAACCAATCTAATTAATAATAATTTTCATATGATTGATTTATACTATTGTACTAAATTAAAGTCATTGTAAGATATTAATTGATTTGAAATTGCATTATAAAAATGTAATTGTAAAAAAACATTCTATTTAAATTTAATTGCATTATATATGGAATAATAATATCTAAATTTATACAATCATTCAAACTAAAGAAAACAAACAAAAATGATTTAACACCTTTATTGTAGTTTCATATCATGTATAAATGAACAATGACTAGAACAATCAACTTATCTAATCCATTGATCTTGATATATAAATTACTTGAAGAAGTAATTAAAGACGTTAATTTATGAGTTCTCTATGTTTATTTGATACAAGAATTGAGACAACAAAATTTGCAGGCAATTTTTATAACTCTCTTTCTCTATATACTTATTTCATACTTTCCCTTCAATCATTTTTTCTATTCATTTATCTAATGTGATTTTAGAAACAAAGTTAAATATTGAATATTTCTTTTAAAAGCATTTACAAGGTAAGTTTTCTAAATTTTAAGATCCATTCTACTTATGTTAAAATACAATTTGAATTGTGTTCACTATTCTAAGTCTTTACTGTGTATCAAAATTGAATTGTTTTTTGTTTTTCAAATTAATCTTCTCTAATTATAACTACAACTAATTGTATAAGAACTATTTATAGCTCCTTATTAAGCTGGATTTGTATTATTTATTATTTGTTTAAACATATTTCTTTTCACCATGATCAATGTATAAATATCAATTTTAGAATGTGTTTTCAATAAATAAAGAATTAAATATCACACAATTATTTTTTAATATCATAATTATTTTTTGATATTTTAATTTTTATTCATTTAATTGTATATGTTATTGATCACATATTTACTTAAATTTCTACATATATACTTTATATATTACATACATTGATTTATAAACCTTAAATGATATATATATATATATATATATATATATATATATATATATATATATATATATATATATATATATATATATATATACAAACTTTATAAACCTTAAATGAAATATTAAAAAGAAAAAACTAACTTCTAAATTTAAAAGGGTATGAGGTGGCGGTGCTCTAATTTGTGATCTCTCCTTTTTATTTTATTCTTTAAATTAAAAAGAAAAGTTTCGTTAAAAATAAAATTTAATAAATAATTATTTTTATAAAATTTCTTATTTATTTATTTAATTTATTTTAAAATCAATTTCACAAACCGTATAAATAACATTATTTTCCAAAAAAAAATTAGCAGATATAATTTTATAAATATTTTTTCTTTTGAATATAAATGTTTTGTAAATAGTTTTTTTCTGTGTTTAAATACTTTATATAAATTTATGAATTCATTTTCACTGTTTTATAAATGCAATTCTCCTTTCTTCTTTCATTTTATCAACTGTATTGTTTGATTTCAGTTTTAAAATTAAAATTAATCAAATAACAATCAATTTTTCAATATAAAAATTTAAGTTTAAAATTGTACAACAATTAAAATTTAACTTAACATCTACATTTGAAAGTTTTGCATTTCTTTTAATTTGTTTTCAATTATATATTTAAGGAGAAGTCATATCTATAAATTAAAATTTTAAGATTTTTTTAAAATATGGTATAATAAATTTCTTCACAACTCAATTCAAAATTTATTTTGTTTATTCATTGAAGAAATTGAATAAAAAATAACAAGAAAATCACCCACTTGGATTATCACTTAAGCTCATTAAATTGTGGATAACATATGATTTATAAATAGTTAAAAATTATTCTCCACAAAACTTTACAATCAAAGAAAGTAAGTTATTTTAACTTATACAAATAATGCACAACAATAAGTGGGTTGTTACATGTGGTATCAAGTATGGTTTGGAAGCTAGACCTTGAGCCGACTATGAATCACATGGGTTGAAAGCATAATGTTTCAGAATTGGTATGCGAACGAGGGTGTATAAGATAAAGTTTATATTTAATCTTTTGAAAATGACAAGAGTATAGTAAAACTTGTTTATTTGGTGTTTTTTGAGCATGTTCTCTCACTTTGGGTTTTAAAATATACAGGTGTAGTGTCACATTTTATTCCCTTGTTTGTGAATAGAATTAGTCATGTAGTGCATGTAGAGTGGACCTTTTTGGATTTTGATACTTCTTTCAAACATTGATGAATTTTTTGAGTGTTTATGAAGGTCAACGTTGACTTATTATCTTATTTATGATTAGTCTAGCCACCGAGTTTTCATATTGATTTATCTTAAGACTTTATGGTCACATTTTATTTATTGTTCAAATTGAACTCATTTTATGTCTTATTGGTGGAATTGATACTTCTTCCACTCCAGTGTTATTTTTATTATTGTGGTGGCTATGTTTGATTACTTATTATGTATCTTGTAATATTTTTCTCTATCATGTCCATGAAAGGCCTCTAATAGATTGTATAAGGGAGTAGTTTGCATAGAAAAAACTCATTCTTGATATTTGTAGAGCTATACTAATTAGAATCTCTTTTTCTTGTTAAATGTGTAAGAATATTAAGTGAAGAATTAAGACATTGTGAAACATATTGCACATATAAGGATCTCTAGTTGTGAATAATCTTGATGGTTGGTGTATACAACATAATTTGATGACAATAATTGATGTATAATTGGCTTCATATATGTGTTGATAAGTTAGAGTGATCCCACAATAGTGTGCCCCATTGTTTCCAAAGTGGTACACTTAAATCAACATTTTTTACCAAATTTTCACTTTTTGACGATCTATAGTAACTAAACCGTTAAGAATTTGAAGATAATGTGAACTAATAATTTTTGAGATTTTGTCTATATGATGCAGTGAGGGATGTCGTACAAACCTCTCACAAAGCTTCAAACTTTTAAAACACATAATTCCAACAAAAAGCATGAAAATGCAACCCTTTATTTCTCAGTACACAATACATAAAAAAATATGAAAATGGAACAATCTAGTAGATGAAGGCTAAGATAAGCAATCGAGATCAAATACCAAACCAAGTCGTGTCTCAGAGCATTTATAATATCAACATCAAAACCCCTCTTTCAAGAAGAAAACCATTACACATAAATCCAACTTGTGTGGCCAGAAGTAATTATATATTTTTAAAATTAAATTTGCATTACCTACAACAACAATGAAATACAATGTCTTCCACAATTGCCAATCTATGCCACTCCTCCAACACAATCTATAGGAAAACAAATACAAAATCCATATTTTCTGAGAAACACCTACAAGCAAACAAAATCATATTATTGCTCTCTATGAGCAAAAAAAATCAGCAACAACACACTTCCTTTGACATCCAATCCCCTCCTCTTCGCAACAATTCTCATTTTCACACCTTCCTTGCATCCATTTTCTTGTCCAATAGCTCCCAAGCAACTTTGGTGTGGGATTTCCTTCATGTTGCCCTCCTTAGCTTCTACAACTTCATCCTTCCCTTTTTGGGTGTGGTTTTCCTCTTCGTGACATGTGCATTCAATGTTAATTCAAAAATTATCTTCTTGCCTCTCAACCCACTCTCTCCACTCCTTCAATGCATGACATCCCATTTTATCAATAAAATGCAAATTCCCCCATTTCAAAATAGAGTTATAGAGCATATTAAATGCCTACTCCAAGCTTGGGCATGTGATTTTCCTTTTTGGAAAAATAACACTTTGCAACAATTTAAAAAAAATCAATTTAACAATGTATCAAATTAACAATTGATTTTCTCACAACCATCAACAAATTCTATTATGCTAGACGAGTTGATAATTTCATTAGTTTGTGCTTGCAACCAAAAATCAAAACGAAACAAAAGAAATAAAGTTTAAAATATTTTTGTTCATGTAGGATAATCCATGCACTTGGGTGCTCCTACATTATACACGCCAGGTAGAAATTTTGTGAGCATAGACACAAAACAGAGTTGAGTAGTAGAACTACTCTTTCAATTTGCAAGAAACTTGCAACATACTCCAATGCTAAGATGGTACCCTAATTTTTTTTATTTGTCCTTCTTTTCCAACACTTTGTCGCAATGCTCACAATCTTCTTCCAAAAAATCTGCCTCCCCTTCTTCCCTCCTCTTGTGTTCTCTCTTGTGGGGCTCAACCCACCACAAACCATCTACCTCCACCTAATTATTCCTTCCTTCTCTCCACTTGTGGGATCCTTCCCACCATAGTCTGACCACCTCCACCAAATTTCACTCTCATCTTCCACCTTTGTGGGAATTAACCCACTACAATTTTCCCTCCTCTTCTAAGAACATTTTGACCAATGCTATATGCCTATAGTGACAACAAAAGCATGGAAATTAAATATTTCCATTACTTCATTTTTTGCACCTATGTTCTCCTCTTCAACATTTCTTCTTGCCATAACAACATGATGACTTTTCTCAAGATGCACCTCAACATCAACATCTCCACACTTTCCTCTTTCAAATTTATGTAAATCAGCATACTCTTCATAAAATTTAAAAATTACCTCTTGTGCTGCAATTCTTACTCTTTCACTTTCAATGGCAATACTTTCACCTTCGCTACTCACTATCATCAACATCTTCGTGTCCTCCAAAGGACTTAAATCTACTGAACATAATTTTCCTCTTTGTTTGCTGCACTTCCTTTTTGCTTCGCATCCTCCACTACAATCTCACCATCTTCCTTCACGCTATCCTCAAATCATACTTCTGCAATATTTTATCCTTCTTGTTCACCTGCATACACAAATATGACAATTTTTTCCTTTCTTCTTTGGCATTTTCAAGGCCTCACAAAGCCTCAACACACATCTTCAAATCCTCAAGTTGATCACATGTAAACTGCCTCACATTCGGCGATCTGTTTACAAATCTTCAACACTTTCAGGTTCTATTGCAAATTGCCTCACACTCGGTGATCTATTCACAACCACAAGAACCTCTACTCAACAAATCCTTCCTCTTGCAAATTGCACATTCATTTGCAAGAAAAAACCACACTCTCCACCCTCAGGTCCTAGTGCAAACTACCTCCAATCGACGATTTTTCCTGCACACTAAGGAACACTAGCTCTGATACCACTGATGCAATGAGGGATCTCACATAAACCTCTCACAAAGCTTCAAAATTTCAAAAAACATAATTCCAACAAAAAGCATGTAAAATCAACCCTTTATTTCTCGATGCACAATATATGAATAAATATGAAAATGGAACAATCCTGCAGATGAAGGCTAAGACAAGCAACCAAAATCAAATCCCAAACCAAGCCCTGTCTCAGAGATTTTTTAATATCAACATCAAAACCCATCTTTCAAGAAGAAAACCATTACACATAAGTCCAACTTGTGGAAGCAATTCTGATTTAAAAAAAATAAATTTGTGTTACCTATAACAACAATGAAATACAATGGCTTCCACAATTGCCAAACTATGCCACTCTTGCAACACAATCTACAGGAAAACAAATATAAACTCCATATTTTTTGAGAAACACCTACAAGAAAACAAAATCATATTATTGCTCTTTGTGAGCAATAAGAAGCAGTAGTAACACACTTCCTTTGTCATCCAATCCCCTCCTCTCCAAAAAATTCTCATTTTCACACCTTCCTTGCATCCATTTTCTTGTCCAATAACTCTCAGGCAATTTGGGCATGGGATTTCCTTCATGCTACCCCCCTCGGCTTCTGCAACTTCATCCTTCCCTTTTTGGGCATGGGTTTCCTCTTCCTAGCATGTGCATTCAATGGCAATTCAAAATTTTCTTCTTGCCTCTCAACCCACTCTCTCTAATCCTTCAACGCCATGCATCCTATTTTCTCAACAAAATGAAAATTCCCCCATTTCAAAATGGAGTTACAAATCACATTAAATGCCTACTCCAAGCTTGGGTGTGGGATTCACCTTTTTTTGGAAAATAAACACTTTTCAATAATTTTTTTTTTTTAACAATGTATCAAATTAACAATTGGTTTTCCCACAATCGTCACCAAATTCTATTATGTTGGAGGAGTTGAGAATCTCATTAATTTGTGCCTGCAACCAGAAATCAAATCAAAGCAAAAGCGATAAAGTTTAAAATATTTTTGGTTGTGCAAGATTATACGTGCATTCAAATGTTCCTGCATCACTATAGATTATAAATTATTTTTAAGAAATAATTTGTGATTTTTTTTACATAATTTTTAATAATTTTTTTTATAGTTAATAGTATTTTAAAAAGAGACTTTACTTTTGTAAAGTGTAACTTTATTTGTAGAAAGGATAAAATTATAAAATTTTAAATGTAGATTTTTAACACCAATATCTAGTGCACAAATAGTTTCTTAATTTTTTGTTGCATAATAGTTTGTGAAGTGAGATTAACTATAATTTAGATATAGGTTACTCTGTAACACATAATTTTTCTGTATGCATCCAAATTAACTTTTTTTTGTCAAAAATAATAACATCATTACCTAGTGCACATATATTTTTCAAAAAAATAATTTTATTTTACTATTTTTTTGTGTGTGGAACAAAGACCTTGGTGATTGCTAAAAAACTATATTCACTAGAAAATAGAAAATAAATATAATAATAAAATTAAATATTCAAAATTATACTCAATGAAAATATTATTTTGAGTGCTATAAGTCTACAAAATATATTGTCTAGTTGATTCCATTTGAAGGTCCAACCAGAGGTTTGAAGCTAAATATTTTGAGAAAAATCTTATACATGGAAGATATTTCATCCTCCACTCTTGTGCTTCCCAATACCACACTAGCAGGGATAAAGAGAATATAGAGTAGTTGATGAAGGTGCTAGGTGGGAAAATATTGAGGCTCAAGAAGGATTTTATCTTAGATAAGTGGAAGGGATCATAAAACCAAAGGACTACAAGATAATGACATCATAATATCACCAAAGAACTTCGTTTTCTTAAGAACAAGAAAACTTATAAGCTAAGGGGAGTGATGGGCCCTGAAATTACTCCTATTTCCTATTTCACAAAAAAATCCTTAAAAAATTTCATCAAATATCTGAGACTTGACATTAATAATTGAATTTTAAAGCACTAAAGATGATATATGATGTCTTGATAAATTTTTATGTGTTTTGATAATTAATTTCAATATATTAGTAGTATATTATGATTGATTACAGTGATTTTTAGCATAGAAGTATTTTGGAAAAAAGATAACCCTTCATGTAATAATATTGTAGATGATTGTAGCCAAAGTTATTGTAAACTTGTAGTCGTATAAATTGTTATTTGCAACTAAAGGAACAAGTACCCATAGCCAAGGGAGTAAATGCTTGAAGATGAAGGTGCTAGTTCCCATAGTCATGACTTCAATCACCAATGAATCATTTAACAAAAATAATATATTCAATGGGAAATAAGAGAGAACTCAAAGCATCTAAAATTTGTGGGAAATAACTATATTGATTCTAAAGCAAGGATTGCATAAGTCATGCCTTGCTTGTGTTTCTCTATTGTTTATGTTTCTTTCATTTATAGTTGAAATTTTATATTTAGATTATACTCTGAAAGATTTAATTACAATCGAATTTCCTATTTGTATTTTATTGAAATAAAAATAGTCATATTCCTATGTTCTAGGAATGAGTTGACACATGTAACTTAGGTGGTTAAGAATCCATATTAGTTAAGGATGGTCTAGACAAGTCTATATATTCAAAGGACTTTATGCTATAGCTAAAATAGATTTTTTTATCAATAATTTAAATTTTATTTTTTGAATTCAAATAAGATATTTCACAATTCATAATTAAAACTCCCTTGCAACAATCCATCAAATATTTTTTTATAATATATTATATTATTATATAGTATATTTATATAGTATAATATAATATTATATAATGTATATTATATTAATATTATTACATGTTATATTTTAATCTATATTCAACCAAAAAAAATGTTTTAAGTTAAAGAAACATATATTCATTATTAATAGATATTCATTTTTTCTAACAAATTCTTTTGTCTCGAGATTGATTTGGGATTTGGCTTGGGGGTGTCAAACCTAAAAAGTCAATTGCCCCAATGTGTTTAGAAGGGTTCCAGTGGTTTTTCGGACTTCACCCTTCATGTTGATAACTTTTTTTAATGTGAATTTGATGAAACAAAAAGGATTTAGTCAGTAAATTATTAGCATTCTAAATATAAGATATGATTTATTTTGAGTTTAAGAGATGATTATCATTGATTTTATACATGCACTATGTGTAAAGTACTAATTGATAGGCTGATTGAAAAACATCTATAACTTATAAACAATTACACATTTTTTGAATCCAAAAGATGTGTCACACTCTATGCTTCAAAAACTATAGCCTAAAAAAAAGAATTTCATAAAATTTTGACCAAGTTAGGGTGGTTAGACAAATGGTTTTTAATATTTTTAAAAATTCCTACTAAAAAAATCATAAATAATTATTTAGTAGCAAAAAAATTACAAAAAACCATGTGTCACATCCAGGAATGTGTCCTCTACTTATATTGACAGATTAATTTTATTTATTTTTTCTCATACTTAGGTTGGCAAGACAAGCACATGATTTTTATTTTTTTTCAAAATTTAAAGTACTATTTCCATATCTCTCTCCTCTCTCCATCTCTACATATATATCTCCCTTTCTCTTCTCATCTATCTTTCCTTAGTTATATATATCTCTAGATATCTCTCCCTTCCCCCCTCTCTCTCTCTCTCTCTAGCTCTATATCTTTGTATCTTTATATATCTCTCTATCTCTCTCTTAATCCTCTCTATCCCCTTTCTATCCATATCTTTCTCTACCACTATCTCCCTCTCTCCATCTCTCTCCCTATCCCTTATATCTCTCTTTATCTATATATTTTCCTCTCTCCCTCTCCCTCTCCCTCTCCCCCTCTTCTCTCTCTCTCTCTCTCCACCTCTTATATATATATCTCTTTTATTCACTCCATCTCTTCCTTCATCTCTCTTACTCTATATATATCTCTATATTTCTCCCTCCCTCTTTATCTCCATCTTGTTGGACTCTTTATCCCTTTCTATCCATATCTTTCTCTACCTCTATCCCCTATCTCCCTATCTCTCCATCTCTCTCTTTATCTCTCTATCTCTACCTTTCTCCATCTATATATATATCTCCCTCTCTCCATCTCTCCTTGAATCTCTCTCTCTCTCTCCCTCTCTATATGTTGATATATCTCTCCCCCTCTTCTCTCTCTCCATATCTACATGTCTCTCTCCATTTCTCTACCTCTATGTCTCTATCTTCCCCTCTCTATCTATACCCCTCTCTCCCTCCCTCCTTCCTTCTCTATATCTACGCATTTCTCTTTATCTTCCTATATATCTCTCTCCCTCTCTCTATATATATATCTTTATATCTCTCTATCACTGTATCTTGTTAGGATTAAGGTGTCGTCTACCTTGTAAACCCTATGCCATATTGCACGGTTTCTACATCCTTGGAAAGTGTCCCTAGGCACTTAGGGTTAGTTGGGGACATATTTTGTAACTATAAGTCTCACCATTGTTTGTATTATATTTATAAGGGGTGATGGGTTCCACTAGTAGTGGTTAAGGTGACTTGTGAAAATAAATTTTTAATATTATTTTCCACACATGTGGACACCTATAATGGGATAATAAAAGATAAGGAAAAGGATGAATGAGTGATTTTTGGTATTCTCTAAGTGGGTTCTTAGAAAGAGGCAACAAGTGTCTCTTGGTATTCCATCATTTAGTACATTTCATGTAATGTTTATCTTCCATGTTTGGGCGTCCAAGTTAGAGGGAAAATATTGGAGCCAAAACCATTGTCCTTTGGAATTCCAAGGTGGTATTCTAATGGTTTGGGATGTTTGGAATGAAGGGTCATCTTTGGGTGCCATGTTTGGTGTATTAGACCTCTTCACAAGTTTATAAAATCAACTTCTTGGATGTAGAAACAATGAGGAACAATTGAATGTGGAGTTTCATTGCAAAAAGGACAAGTTGAGGCATAAGGAGGTTATTCGCAAGTACACAAGTGCTTCTATGTTGGAGGAAAAGAGGAGAATGGAAGTAGTTGTATTTAAATCTCATTTATTTGAAGATAATGCATACTTGGCCTCTCTTCTTGGTGGAGATTTTTTCCTCAAGGGTTTCTCCATGTAAATATTGTGTTATGTTATGCTCTTCTATTGCTTATTTGTGCCTCATTGCTACTATATTATGGTAATTTTATTATTATATTGTTGTTATAAGTTCACATAAGGTAGTGTTTATAAGCATGTTATGTTGGATATTTTTGGCATCATAAAGAAGATGGATCTAATCATGGTAATTCCATATTAAGGAAACTTAATTTTCAGATTTTCATATAAGTTTTAGATTTTTATGTTGTTGTAGTCCAAGCCTTATACCTCATCCATTGAAGTCATATTTGGATAGAGATTGAATTCCCCAAAAAAAATTATTAGAGCATGTTTATTTCTCATCCTTTGGTATCAGAGTTGAATATTAACTAGGTTATGGGTATTCCTTTTTTTTTTATTATTCTTGCAAGCTTGTGGAAATTTGTTAGAAAGAACTAGAGGTTGTTGGAAGGATTGTGGGGCTGCAATGAATGTTCTATGAGTTAATTTCTTTTTGCAGATTTATGACATTGGAATCCATGGACATTGTCAATGTGATCTATGTTGGGCATTGGAAGCTCACGATTATGGAAATTTATGCAATTGGTTATGTTTTGGTAACTTTGAGCTCTTATTTGATAGTATGTGTGTATCTTTTTGTTTGGTTGTTTTTTTTCCTTTACCTTGTGGTCATATATAGTGAGAATTTTTTCATGTTGGGTGGGTAGATACATCCTAGTCACATGGAGAAACAAACTCAATTCAAACTACAAAATGGATTGCTTATGTTGGCTTCATAATTTTAGCCCTTGGTTACATGAAAGCACTAGAAGATAAGCCACTAACCTATTTGTGAGCTGTGGAGATGATATGTTTCATATGTTATAAGCTTTTGGACAACTTGGTTTTCCTATTTGGTTGTGGTTTGCTCTTGATTTTATCTATAGGTTTGTAGATTTGTGCTTATTACATTATTTAGATGACATGTTTGATGTGAATTTCTAGATGTTTAAGTGGATTTCAAATTTATAGAGATGGTTTCACATGTTTTATATGTTAACTAAAATATGCGGTATGTATATTTGTGATGGGACTATATTCAAGGTGTTCTAAATGAAGTCAAATATAGGTTTTCATGGTTGTTTGGAAGGTTCTTATTGATCTATGGTTACTCCTATATGTGTTTTTTGGTAAATAAAGTCTAGCGATTTATCCCAATCTTTAAGTCTAGAAAATCTACATGTTACACCTAATTATATCTATTATGTTTAAGTTACTAATGTGGGGTTGAATCTATTTTTCAGTTATTTTGAGATTGGAGCACTAATTATGTATTTCTCTTTTGAGATGTTGCATATGTGTAGATCTTTTAAAATTGTTTGATGTGGACTTTGATTGGTAGGCTATATTTTTGGTCACCATTATTAAATTGGTATGTTTATTGTAGTGAGAAAAGGCTATTAGGAGTACTTGATATAGTTGTTCATTTGAATCTATAACAGTATTTTATGATGCATTATAAGATCTATTAACTTTTAAAAGAGTTTTGGCAATGATATTGGTCATGATTCCATGTATAACTCAATATAACTTTCAATGGGAGTTTTATGCAATCACATAATGTATTCTATCTTTTTTATTTCAAGATTTTAGTTCTAAGTTGTTGTAGTGTGTAATGAGTCATGCATAATATTTGATTAGAAGATGGATGGTATTTTACAATGGTTGTTGGTGTCATAAGGAGCTCTTGGATTCTACCTTCAGATTGCAGTGAGAGTTTAATGACATCTTTGGTTATATTGACAAAGGATGTGTGGCTATTGTATCTTCTTAGTTTGGAGATCATGGTTTGACTTTACCATTTGGGAGCTTATGGTGTTGAGTTCTTTGATTGAGCTGGGGCCACAAAGGATCTTAAGCTAGGAGATGGTTATCATGATGTTTGGAGAGTTTGGTTACATGGTTCAGTGGGAGCTTTTGTTAGTGATGTGGATTCATCATTTGATGATAGATGTTTATTTTTATGTGTTTTGAGGTGTTTTTTGGTTTAAAGCTTGATTATTATTGTGTCATGATGTACTCTTGATTCTAGATTAGATTTTTAGCATGATACAGGTTCTCTTGGGACCATGATATATTATTTCAAAGCATATGATCTTCCTTTGAGGAGATGTTAGATAATGATATAATGACATGTTCTTGATTCTACATTTGGAACTTTGACAATGGTCTTGCTTGTTCTCTTTGGTTTTGAGTATTAATGTTTTTCTTGGAGTTTCATGATTTTGTAGGTTTGCATTTGAAGTTGGCATGGATTTATTGGTGGATTCTCATGGAGACTAGAGAGACTTGGGTGAGACTAAGATATCTCTTAATTTAAGGTATCATATGTTGAGATGGTTACTCTTTAATGAGGATTTCAACATAAAGACCGAGGAGCCTACACTTGGTTATGGATGTGAATCCATTATGGAACTAAAAAATATATTTTCATTTCTTGGTGTTGTGTGCATAGGATCTTGTATCCCACTCTTGATCTACTCAAAGGATGAATGATCTAAGAGGTACTGTTGGCCTAAATATCATATGCATTCTTTATTTTTTTTATCTTGTCTTCCCATATGAGTTAGTATTGAATATAGAAATTCTAAGGACTTGTTAAGAAGAAGATGCATGGTTATATGGATTTCTATTGTTCATCTTGTTTTTGTCTTGAGCTATGGATATAGTCTTGAGGACTTATTTTCAGACCTGTATAAGAAATGGTTTGTAGCTTTGGTCATATTCCCTTTATTGTGGGAATGATTGGTTGGTTTGATCTACCTTTGGTATGATAAGTTTACATCTATTGATGTCATGTTTCCATTTGATTTGAATGTTAGATGTTGATATCCTTTCAGTATGGGAATGGTGAAGGAGATCTTACTTTACACACCTTGGCACATGTTAGTGTGAAACAAGGATAAGGTTTTATTTGCATGTTTTGTCTTTGGTCATGGTATTCTTCCAGGATGTTTGGTTTCACATGGTTGAGTGTGAAGAACTTGGGAGAGCTATGGAGACTAGTGGTGAGAGGTATAGTAGCATATTCATTTGTAGGATTTGAAAATCATTGTATACTTCCTTGATACTATGTAATAGAGCAGTTAGCCACATCCTCTATGTAAAGTACTATAAGTAGACGTGGTATGCCTTGATTTTTTTTAGATTTGACATTAATCATGTAGTGGGATTTTTTTGATATGTGTGGTTATCCTCATTGATATCTAAGTGGTTTGTTGACTATTGATGTTATGATGAGTTTGCATGTTTTTGATAAGATAAGTAGCATTTACAGGGTGTTGTAACCTTACACAAAGATCCCAAAGGGCCAAAAAAAATCATAGTTCAAACAGAACTTGAACTAGAAGAACCAACAGAAACAGTTGATTGATAGCTGTAGAACAACCTAAAAAAGTTAAACAACCCCCGAAACAAGGGGGTCAAAACCTACTCCACGAACCCTGGGCCATGAAGAGGCAACGGATTTGGGGAGTCCTTTCTTCTTCCACAACACAACAGACTAGGAAAGCTTGGAGTCGGGAACCAACGAGAGCGGTGGGGGGAGTGGATCCCCACCAACCACCACAAGAGAGGAGCCATCACACAGTGGGGGAACTGACAACGAAGCAACAAATATTGGAGTAGACAATGGACCAACAAAATCATTCAACGAAGGATGGGCAGGTTCAGGCAGGACAACGACAACAGAAGGTTTTGATGGAACAGAGACAACAAAATGGGGAAGAGGTTCCACGACAAGGATAACCGGTAGAGTTGGCTTGGAAGGGTCTCCCACTTTAGAGGAACTATTTGAAGGGGGAGAACCAACAGTGAGATGGTCTGTATAAGCATCCTTCCACCAAGTAGCAACACTCTTACGACGAGCAAGAGGGCAGCCGAAAGCCAAGTGACCAACAAAGAAGCAACACCTGCAACAAAAAGGGAGCCCCTCATAGTCCAGAAGTTGCTTCCAAGGTTGGTTTTCCACCATCAAGACCACATCACTGTGGAGTGGTTTGGAGATATCCAAATCAATCAAAATATGAGCAACCATAGTATGCCAAATATCTCGAGTTGTAGAGTCCACCTTCAAAAAGCTACCAATGGCCTCAAAGCAAGAATCCTCCCAAAAATGGAGAGGGAGATTTGGCAAATGAACCCAAACTAGTTTGATATTCAAAGGCTCTATAAGGGGATTGAAAGAGCGATACCATGACTAGATGAACAATGAATGAACACCCCACATCCACCCCCGATCCAGCACTCTATCATGATCCACCAGGGTAGAGAAGGTAGCAAAGAAAAAACCTGTAGCACTGGGATAGAGTTCAATCTGTCCAGAAACCAAAGGCTCCCAAACACTAGACACCCACTCATGGAGATTAGGCAGGGAGGGCCACAAGCCGTTAAACCTGCAAACCACACCCTGAAACACATAGAAGTCTTCATTCTCAACAACCTCAGACCCACATACCACCATAGGGGAGTCTCGTGCACAAGGCAAAGGACGAACCCTAGCAGGGACCTGGGCACGAGCAGCAGCAACAAAAGATTTATGAGAATCAACAAGAGGAGGGCCCCCAGCCATACCCCACACATCACTCATTGGGACATGAACAATAGCAATAGAAGAGTCAATAGAATTAGGGCCCCCAACCACACCCCACACAACACGTGCCAACAACGGCCTATCCAAAGGCAGCGTATAAGCCTCGTGTCCCTGCACCTGCAACAAGTCAGGAGGAACAGGGGGATCCCCCGCCCCCACATACACAACAACACTCACGCCCAAGTCCGACAATTTTGAAACCAGGCTCCTACCCAAAGCCAACATGAAAGCAGACATGGAAGCAACAACGGTCTTCATTGTTAAAAAAAAAAGTTTGCATGTTTCATTGGATTAGGATGTATGATTTATGTAAATAGGTGGGTAGGCCACCCATTTGATTGTAGAGAGATGAATTAGATGTGGACTATTCATATCCATGAGATTTTTTTAGTGTTAATGCATACTTTGTTAGTTGGCCTTGTCTATGGTCATTTGTATATTGGTATGCTGTGTTTGAGATGGGAGGATGGATATATAAAGACTTGATTGTAGATTTTGGGTTGGTATGTTGATGGCATAAATTTTTACCTCTATTTTAAATACCCTAGATTGGGGTATGATTGACTTGGATGAGTTTAAATTTATCGTGGTTGTTACTCTAGTTGGTATGAGTAAGGTAGCTACTCAAAGCCTTTTTTATCATTTGAATTTGATGGTTTTTTTCATGTAAATATTGGTGTAGGTTTTAGTGACAATTGATATGTTTCACCTTGGCATGTTCCTTTTTCTTCCATAGGTGGCATGTTGGAGGATGTAAGGAGTTTTTTCTTGATGGTGGTTAGCATGGTTGATTTTATAGGTATCTTGTTGGAGCATGAGAGTATGGTGAAGATTTATATGGTACATGTTTGGCTAAGGCATATTTTTTCCTTGTTTGTGATTCCTATGGGTGTATTTATAATGTATGATATCAAGTGGGATAATGTTAAGATTAAGGTGCCATCTACCTTATAAATCCTATGTAATATTGCATGGTTCCAAAATCCTTGGAAAGTGTCCCTAATCACTTAGGGTGAATTGGGAAAATATTTCGTGTTATTAATTTTCACCATTATTCGTATTACATTCTAAGGGGTGATGGGTTCCACTAGCAATGATAAAGGTGACTTGTGAACATAAATATTTAATATTATTTCCCCACATGTGGATGCCTATAATGGGATAGTAAAAAATAAGGAAAATGGAAAATGAGTGATTTTTGGTATTATCCAAGTGGGTGCTTGAAAAGAGGCAACACGTGTCTCTTGGTATTCCATCATTTATTGCATTTAATGTAATGTTTATCTTCCAAGTTTGGGTGCCCAAGTTAGAGGGAAAGTATTGGATCCAAAACTAGTGTCCTTTTTCATTCTAAAGTGGTATTCTAAGGTTTGGGGGCATATATAATGAAGGGCCATCTTTGGCTGCCATATTTGGTGCATTATACCTCTTCACAAGTCTATAAAATCAACTTCTTGTATGTAGAAACAATGAGGAATAGTTGAATGTAGAGTTTTATTACAGGAACAAGGATAGGTTGAGGCATAAGGAGGTTGTTCATAGGTATAAAGGTGTTTACATGTCAGAGGTAAAGAGGAGAATGGAAGCAATTTTATTGTAATCTCATTTATGTGAATATAATGCATACTTGGACTCTCTTCTTGGTGGATTTTTTTTTGCAAGATTTTCTCCACATAAATCCTATGTTATGTGATGCTCTTTTGTTGTTTATTTTTTTCTCATTGATGATATCTTATGGTGATGTTATTCTTTTTATATTGTTATAAGTTCACATAAGGTAGTGTTTATAAGCATGTTATGTTGGCTATTTTTTGGAATCATAAAGAAGATGAATATAATCATGGTAATTCCATATTAAGGAAACTTAATTTTTATATTTACATATAAGTTTCATATTTTCATGTTGTTGTATTCCAAACCTTGTATCTCATCTAGTGAAGTCGTATTTGTATAGAGGTTGAATTTTCCAACAATTGTTATTAGAGCCTTTTTATTTCTCATCATATCTCACCATCTATATCTCTCTATCTCCCCCTCTCCCTCTCCCTCTATATCATTCTATCTCCTCTTCTCTATCTCTCCCTATCTATCTCCATCTCTTTATTCCTACCTCCCTATCAATCTATCTTTATCTCACTTTACCTCTCTCTATCTCTATATATATTTATCTCTCTCCCCCTCTATCTTCATCTCTATCTTTGTCTTCTTATCTCCCTTTCTATCTCTAGATATGTCTCCCTATTTCTATCCATCTATCTCTTTCCCTCTCTCCCTCTCTCCCTCTCTCCCCATCTCTCTTCTTAGACCTTTATATCTACATCTCTATTTTCCTCTCTATCTCTATATTTCTCCTTCTATCTCTCCCTCTATCTCTATATCTTTATCTCTCCATCTCTCTTTACCCCTAAATCTCTCCTTATCTCTATATTAATTTTTTATCTCTACATCTCTCCCTCTCTATATATTTATCTCTTCCATATCTCTCTATCCATCTCTCCTCTAACTGTTTATTTATCTTTCCATCTCCATCTCTATATCTATCTATATTTTCCTCTTTATCGCTCTCCCTATTTGTAATAGATCTTGATTCAAAGGTTTTCACTTTAGATATGTTTGGATCTTATTTCTTGATGGGGTGTGTAGGGTGGTTTCTCCTACCCCCGACTTCTACCACTAGGGGAGGGAAATAGAGAGAGGAGAGAGTAGAAGTAGAGAGATATTTAAAGAGGGAGTGATAGGGAGAAAGGGAGAGAGAGGGAGAGATAGGGATAGAAAGAGGGAGATATATCTAGAGATAGAATGGATAAGAGAAAGGGAGAGATATAGGTAGAGAGAGAGAAAGTGATATATAAAGCTAGAGAGAGGTAGAGGTATAGGGGTAGAGATATATGGAGAGATAAGGAGATAGAGATAAAGAGAGGGAGAGCTAAAAACATCGAGAGATAGAGATAGGGGAGTGAGATAGAGAGGAAAATAGAGATATAGATATATAGGTCTAGGAAGAGGGAGAAGGAGAGAGGGATGGATAGAGAGAGGGAGGGAGATGTATCTAAATATAGAGATTAATATTGGAAGATAGAGGTGTTGGGATCTCAGGTAGGATTAGAGAAAATAAATAATGTAGATCATAAATAATTGATAGAATAGAGAAAAAATTCCTAGACAATTTTTTTTAAATTTGGTTCACCCTTTGGCCTGCATCCACAAAACAACTATCCTTTTTATTTAATATCCAACAAAGAATATAATTAAATTCAACAACAATTTTTTTTTGTGTTCTCCTATAGTGTAGAAAAATGTAAACCTTTACATTTTCACACTATGTTTGGGTCCCTTAATTAATTTGACTTAATTAAGCCTCTAATTGACCCAATTATGTATTCAAAAGCCTAATTAATTTTGTTTTTGAAAAGATAAGCAACATTTACAAGGTGTTGTACCCTTCACACAGGGCCTAAAGGGCCAAAGGAAAACATACTTCAAACAGAACTTGAATTATAGGAACAAACATAAATAGTTGACTGACAGCTGTAGAAAAACAAAGAAATTAAGCAACCCCAGTAACAGAGGGGTCAAGGTTGACTCCCCAAACCCGAGATCGAGCAGATTGGGGGAGTCCCTTCTTCTTCCATAGAACAATCGACTAGGGAGGCTCAGAAACAGGAGCCAACGAGAAAGGTGAGAGGAGCGGCTCCACCCCAGTCACCTCAGGAGAGGAGCCACCAAGCAGCGAGGGAGTCAGCAACAAAGCAACAAAGATCGAGTCAACCAAAGGAAAGGTGTTCACAGATAGAGAAGCGATAGAAGAAGTTGAATTTCGATCAGGCATAGTCATAACAGTGTCACCAGATCGATCCAAAAGTGGTTCCTCGGTAGGGATGTTCGGGTGAGGAGTAGAAACCTCCTCAGAAGAAGCATTTGAAGGAGAACCCATCGTGAGGTGATCCAAGAGAGCATCCTTTCACCAAGTCGCAGCACCCTTGTGGTGGGCATGAGGATAGGTAGCAGCCAAATGACCCACCGAAAAACATCTCTGACACCAAAAGGGGAGACCCTCATAGTCCAAGAGCTGCTTCCAAGGTCTGTCCTCCACCAGCAAAACAACGTCCCCAGGGAGAGGTTTGGAGATATCCAGATCAACTAACAATTGAGTGACTGTAGTATGCCCAAACTCCCTCATTGTAGAATCCACCATTAAGAAGCAATCAATGGTATTGCCAATGGCCTCGAAACATGATTCCTCCCAAAATTGGAGAGGAAGATTTGGCAGATGGACCCAAATAGGTCTGGTGTTCAACGACTCCATAAGGGGGTTGAAAGAATGAGACCAGGGCTTGATGGACAGAGAATGAATACCCCACATCCACCCCCTATCCAGAACACTATTTTGCTCTAGTGGGGAGGAAAAGGTAGCAATAAAGAATCCCCTAGCACTAGGGTAGAGCTTGATTTCCCCAACGACCAAAGGCTTCTAGGAAACCTATACCCAATAGTGGAGATCCAGGAGGGAGGGCCACAGGCCATTGAATCTGTAGACCACACCCATTTTCAAATAATATTCCTCATTTTCAATGACCTCTAGACCACAAATCACCACAGGGGAATCCCAGGCATAGGGTAGAGACCAACAAACTTGAGTAGGAGGCGGAGCACCCACCCTAGCAGCATCAGAAAAGGACCTAGCCTTCCCCGTAGAACTCCCAACAATAGGTGGATCCAACCGAGGGGTAAGAGCAGATCCCTCCATCCCTCCATCAAGCCCAACCATAGGAAAAGTTCCCTTTGCAGATGCATCCGCAGAGGCCACAGACAGAGGCCCTAAAGCCTTCCTAAGCACGTAGGTCATCGGGGTAGGGTTTGGACCGGAGCCCCAGTGGGAGAACCAGGGACCATGCCAAGACCACACCCATCCGCACCAGGCACAAGAGAGCCAATATTTGGAAATGAAACAGCCAAAGGAGTCGAGCCAACATTTGGAATCGAAGTAGCTAGAGGAGCCGTTGGAGCCGAAGCAGAGCGTGGAACCGTTGGAGTCGTTGCAGAGCACATTTCGAATTTTTGATTTCACTATTTTTTAATATCCTAATTAATTTTGTTTTCCAAAAGGAGAACCTATATTAAATAATTGCAAACATCAAATTAAACATCTTGAAAAAAAATTGTCTTGGATTTAGGTCCTAGGACCCATTTGCCTAAGGGCGAACGAGTTCCCTTTAGATTCTAGAACCCAATTTTAAATATGTTTTTGGCGGTATTTTAATGATCTAAATTCAAGTTGCAATTTTCAGCTTTTGATATTTAATTGTTGAGAAATTATAAAATTACCTATAAATACAAGGTATTTTTATCAATTCAAGTCTAAGGAAAATTATCTAGCAAGAGGGAAACTTTCACAAGAGAAAATGTTATTGTCAAGAGCATTGAAGAGAATATTTTTAAGCCATCTACAACAACATTCAAGATCCTATTATGATGTCAAGATTTATGTGTGTTCTTGCATGTTTTTGGAGCTAACATTATGATGTATGTTTCAAGCATTCAAGTCAAGATTTAAGCTATAAAATCAAGCATCCAATCAAGCCATTCATGCAAGATCAATATCTTAGAGAGATGTGTTATACTTCAGTCTTCTAAGGATCTCCATTCAAGGGTTTGGTGAGTTACAACAAGATAGTGTTCATTCATCATTCCTTCTTTTTATCATTATTTCATTTCAAGGTTTAATTACCAAAATGAGGTTTGACCAAGGAAAACCCCTATTCACCAAAAACAAACAATTTTTCCCTCTCTTTATGTTTACAGATTTGCAGGTGATGGATTGAAGATTGATAAAAAGTGCAATTTTACAAAAAGTTGTCAAAGTTGTCAATATTGTCGTCAAGCCACGAAAACTCAAATCCCAAATTTATTTTTGACTTTTTGACAGTGAAACCTAGGGAAAACAAAAACTCAAATCCATCTCCAGAGGACCCTAAAAGTTGAGAAAAAAAATCCCTACAAAGACTCATTCACCCTAGGGTAAATTTTTCCTAGGAAGACACTCAACAACAACTTTTGGTGATTGGTGCATAGTGTTTTACCCTTCTTAGATTTACCAAAAGTTTGTTTTTTCTAATTTTTTTATGTTGTAAATTGATTATTCATGTTGCACGTTGCATAATTGAGTTCATTTACTATTTTTAGTTTTTCTCCCCATAGTGTTGTTCAGGCATATTTTACCCCATCTTTGCATAAGGAAAACAACAAGATCTCCATTAAGATTGACTCACCTAAGGGTTGAAATTAAATCTTTACCTTTGGGGATCTCTTTTTCCTAATGAAAGTAGAAAGATAGGTGCATCATATATTCAATCACCCCATTTTGGTGAACCTATTTATCTATGTTTCAGCTCCAAACACTTTATGCTCTACACTAAACCTTCTCATTATGCTCAAATTTTCCACATGTTGTTGTGTGTTTCCAGAGCAAAAACACAATCTCCAAACTTTGATTGCATGACTGTTCAATATCAAACAACATATTTCTTGCTACATGTAACATTATTTTCACACACAACTATTAAACTTCAATCCCTAACAAGATAACTATTTAGTTGCGAGCAGATACAAAAGCTAATCTCAATTAGAATTTGCAAAAAAGTTATTTTATTAAAATTGATTAATTCTTGCTAACCCCGCAGGTGGGGCTCCACCCCCTACACTCCCCCATTAATTATTTTGGAGGAAACTCTTCGTAGAAAAGAGGCCAAAATATTAACTTGGAGCATGATTAGGCTACACATACTATCAAGAGGTAGAGGGAGATAAATAGATAGATAGAGTGAGGTAGTGGGAGAGATAAAGATAGAGAGAAGTAGGGAGGTAGTGTTGGTAATGAAGCCCAATTATCTTCTTGATTTAGAGTTATTTTTCTATTGTGTTTGGATCTTAGTTCTTGACAGGGGGTATGGGGGGATTACACCTCTCATATTTTGATCTCTTGCATAAAAATGGGCCTTATTCATAAGGAGAGGCTTGATGATGATTTTTAATAGTTATGTGCTACCTTTAGACAATTACAAGATGATATGAGCCCGTTGATTATTGAAATTTGACTAAGTCTAAGAAATTATAAGATCCTATGAAACCTAGAATTTATATTATAACTCCTAAAGATCTAAAACCATTCTCAAACATCTTGAAACTATATACATGAAATATAACTTAAATGTTCATTTCATGTATAATATCTAAGGAAGAGAGAGAAAGAGAGTGAGATATATGAGATAGAGAGAGATGAGAAGAGAAAGAGATATTTTTTCTTCTTAGAAACACAAGCGTATTATGTCTTATATGGGACCAAAAAGTGGCCTTTTTGGCCCCTCATCTTTCTGCACTTACCCTATACATGATGGGATTATTTAAAGGTTTAGATGAAGCATAATTTTTTCCCACTTGTGAGACATATTTTTGATTAGGGGAAAAATAGGTTTTGGTGGGATTTGAAACCCATTACAATGAGGTTTTGAAGGGACCTAAAACCCTATCAAGACAAAGAAGCTGCTAGAAAAATAAATCGCATAGCAACAACAGCCCATCAATAATAGCCATTCGATGATATTCAAGACAACTCAAGCTACAAAACATGAGATTTGAAGGGACCCAAAACCCTTTTACAACCAGGTTTTGACAGGTACCTTGAACCCTAACAAATCATGAGCACAACCTGAATTAGCCAAGCCATAGCTAACCCTCTACTCAGAGTAACCATAACTGAGCCAATGAGAACACTAACCACAAACACAACCTGAATCAACCAGGTTACAACTAACCAACCACACAAAAAGAACATGCCTAAGCCAACACAACCAAAAATAGTTGGCAATCAACAAATAATCTGCTCAGAATACCAATTTTTGAACTAGTAAAAACATTCTTGATGATGCAAACTATCCACATCATCAAACCCGCCTCTCCTCCTCTATAGGAGAAGAAACCAAGAATGTCATTATCATAGCAAAAACAAATCTCCTGCAAATCCACACTCTACCTAAATAGGAGTGGTCTCCACCTCAAAAGGAATAGGAAGAGAGAAATATCAGCCATAAAATAAACCCTCACCTTAAAAGGAGAGGTCTCCACCTCTAAAGGAGACTTAATGTCCATGTGAAAGGCATAAAATCCTATAAAAATGATGAACTTAGCATCCATAGGCAACATAAAAACCTGGGTCTTTAAGATGAACTCTAAAATCATCCCAGCCATTAGTATAACAAAAGAAACCAGAGCAGCCACCACAACCATCTTCAGTAGCAAACCCAAAACTGAACCACCCAAGTCTAGATCCACCTCAAAAGGAGAGGACTTCACCTCTATAGGAGATAAAAACTAAGAAAGAAGGTAAGGAGACAACACTTCTGAAGAGAGGGTGACAAAGGCTGCCATAAACAAAGAAATAATCTGGGACAGTAGAATAAGCTTTACACACACCCCAACCAAAAACATCCCACCAAAAACAAGGGCAGTAACCTCTCCCTTAGGATCCAAGAGAGACATGGACTTGAGTAACTTTAAACACATCCCAACCAAATCGACCCCTCCAACTAGAGAGCTCTTAAATAACTACACCAAAGCAACCACTAGGAACCAAACCGGATTGCAAAAAAAAGTCTAGAGAAGAGAATAAACTAACCCTTGCAGCAACAAAATCTTCACAATCCAACAAGGGTTTGGAAGCAAAAAGAAAAGCCTAAGCAAGAAGGAGAAAATACTTTTCATCCTATAAAAGAGGAGACCACAAAGACGACACCAAATCTCCACTCAAAACCATAGGGTATGCCCAAGAAAACCAAATTGAGGCCATACCAGATGCACCACATGAGGCATCCAAACTTGTAACCCAAAAGCAAACGCATAGACCAGTAGAGGTAGTTGTTGACCACCACAGTCTTAACCAAAATCATTGCATCCTTAAATATGTGCCATTAGTAAAAAAACCTCCAGCAACAATGCAACCACAACCACACCAAGTGGCTCACCATACGCAAAATCATAGTCATTCATGTAGTTGTTCCCACAACCAAGAAGAAGCATAGCCAAAAGCAGAGCCTTCGTAATTGTACGAAGAAGCTCCCCATCAAGTGAATCGCCATACACAAAATCATAGTTGTTCATGCAGCTATTCCCACAGTTGAGAAGAAGCGCAATCGAAAGTAGAGCTGCCACATCTGAACCAAGAAGCTCCCCATCCACATCCTTTGAATCCCATTCTCCATCTTCCTCATCCCTTGAAGATTTGAAATCTACACCTCCTCTCCTACTCCTACTCATCCTTCGCTCTTTGATCTATGTTGAAAAAGATGTACTTGTGAGACATGTTGATTTTTACCTAAAATTATGTATTTTAAAAAATAATACATGATCTATCCATATGTTTTTCATCCAAGGGTGTTCGATTAGAGGGGGTTAGATGAAACCCCCTAGGATTAAATAAAACCCTTGGTGGAGTCTCCTCTATACCTATGAAAATATTATAGATTTCATAAGGTGTGAGGCTTAAGGGGGATAGGAAAGAGTTAACTACACATGGGAGATAATCCACAATAATTAAATGGTGGGTTAGAAAGGATAACTATCACAAAGTAGACATAAATAATGCTCATGTAAAAGTGTAGAAACATGTAGAAAATGAGAAACACATGAATATTAGAATAAATAAATGAAAACAAGGTTAAATTAGGTGCAAACAAGGGCTAAACAAGGGTTAAACATATATACTAAAGGGAAACCTAAATTGAGTGCAAACATAGTAAAAAAAGCTATAGAATATGCAAATTTTTTATATACTATTAATTTAATGTGTCACACAATTTAATATTAATTTTGAGGATTTCCCCTTCCCTTGTCTCTTAAGAAAATATATTAAACTAAACACACAAGAAGGATCTAATAGATGGATAAGATATTATCATAGGCACTCATTAGTTACAAGTAGAACATATAGTAGTTAAAGCAATGAAAGAGGAGTACAAAATTATCAATAGAATAAAAATATATATTAAAATATTAGAATAAAATGTTCTATTACAATTTCATAAACGAAATAAATATAGTTTTAATAATTACACTTAAAACCCTCGCTAATAAAGCCTATCAACTAAGCATAAAATTTGTCTTCAAATTATTTTGTTATTATATAGTCTCAAAATAGTGTTGTACATATTATCAAATTAAATACAAAATATATTCAATAAAAATTACTCAACCTTGTTAATATTCTTTATTCTTTCATGGCTATGTTTTCTCTAATGGCATGTCATCTATGAGAGTAGCTAAGTAATAAAATCATTGGGAACATATATTTTCTCTTGATGGAAAATATAATTTCCTTGTATAATATTAAGTATTTACAAGAAAATAATTATAATTAATGTAGATTAATTAAAATGATGGATAGGAATTAAAAAGTGTGTAGATTAGTATTTTTTAAATGCAAAGGGGTTGGGCAATTAGTTTATAGAATAATGATGGAGATAAAAACTTAATATAGTATAGAATTTAGTTGTATAGTATAAAAATAGGTGAATTTGGTAATTCTCATTCTTAAATTATTTGTGGGTTTATATTTTTTTCTGGGACAACTCTATGGATATGGATCAGTTTGATATCACACATATACGATCCTCAATATGTGGTCCTAATCTAGTATAATATCAACTTCTACTATATAATTTATTAAAATATTTATTCTTCTATTAATGTTAAGGATTGACGATATTTAAGAATAGTTTGGGAAAGTCACCATATCAAAAGGGCCAAGTGTATCTAGGTCAACCCCCTTAATCAAACCAATAAGTTTCATGTTTGTAACAAAGATTGATAAACAACATGCAAATGATCTAGATGTTGATTCTAATGCAATATTCTAATTATTTAGGTGTTCCAAAAAAATACTTGTATGAATTCTTCTTGTATGCGATAAGATTTCAAATAATGTTTGAATGATTGATTAATGCTCAAAGAAATGTCTATAAATATTAACATAAATAATCATTACAAGAATTATACTAAGTTAGTCCTCAAATGTTGCAAGGGTAAAATATGGTCATTTACAAAAATGAATTTTAGGTTAGATTCATGTCAGGGTAAACCCACAAAATTGGTTTACAATTCCAGTGAGGAAGGAAAAGTTGCAAAAAATGCCCCCATGCAAAAAAAATTGGTTTTTGGGGGTTCAAACGAACATTTGGTTCGAGTGAACCCAAAGGGGGTGCACTAGAACCCTCCTTCAAGAAAACCCATTAAATATTGGATCCCACATTTCCTAAGAAAAAAATCAAAGGAAAGGGTTGTGGAAAGGGGGTTCGAGCGAACCTCCAAGGGGGTTTCGCTCGAACCCCCCTTTTCCCTCCTTCTCCTCCTTTGGCACCAAAAAACTCTAGAATTTCTCCCTTTGAAGCTCGAGTTGAGGATGAAAATGGAGGAGACTTCACAGACCTAACTAGATGATGGTAGTCCTCAGAACGAGCTATCCAAGGAATATAATTTTAATATGTTTTGGTTTTATTATGTATTTACTTTTTTAGTTTGATTAAACATGGGATTTTCACCAAAAATCAAGCTCTTTGTTTTGCATGTGGAAAAATAGTAGATTATAAAAAAAAATGAAAACATCAGTGCACTAAATATTGAATTCCTTGATCCAACAAAAAAAAATGAATTTCGATACATACAAAAAAAGTTATGTTGTATACAGTCCGCCTATGTCTAAATTGTAATTGGTTTGACTTCAAAACTTGATTAAGGAAAAAATATTCAATAAAACACTATGAAACCAATTGGAAGCACTAGATATCGTAGTTACAAATCTAAATTCGAAAAAAATAGAGTTTTATCCTTCATGGAAAAAAAGTTATGTTGTATACGGTGAGCGTCACTCCTTAAAAATGGTGTTTATTGAAAAGAACTAGTTTTCAAAGGAGATGGAAAAATAAGTGCAATCTGATTCCAAAAAAATAGAAAAAAAATAATATTTAGAATCTACAGACAAAATGTCACAAATCACTAGTTTGCATCATCTTCAAATTCCTCATGGTTTAGCTGCTATAGGTGCCCGAAAGTGAAGATTTAGTTAGAAAAAATCAGTTCAGTGTCCAATTTGGCCAAAAATTGTAAACTAGTATTGTGGGATCACCCGTCATGCATTATAAAAATGATATAAGTCAAGGAATATAAATTTTGAGAATTAGGAATGAGTGTCTAGGAATTGTGGCTAGTAAATTATGTGAATATATAAAAATACACACACATAGGATAAAGATATTATGACATATTTAATGATGATTTATGTAGGGATGGATAGGAACTAAGGAATCAAATTTAACACCAAAGTGTACCATATATTATTACATGTAATTGTTAGGAAAAAGGTGTCTCAACCTTTGATTATTCTTAACATGTTTAATTATTTAATGTTGAAATTATATTTGATAATTATCCCATGTTGCTTTGTGAGTTACAACTTGTAGTTTCTATTTTTGAGGAGGAGTCAAGTTGGAAGTTACCATTTATAGGTGGAGTTGTGCATGAAGTAAATTTCTATTTCATGTTGAGTTTGCATGGAATGTGAGATTTTGAGGTGCAGTCATATTTTGGTAGGTGTAGGTTTTGTTTGTGTAGGTTTAATGACAATTGGTGGTTGCAATATTGAATGTGGTGACATGTGGAAACTTGCTGCTATGCATGTGTAGTTTCTATGCCACTTTTCATGTTGCATCTTTATCCTTTGGCATTTGATTTTAGAAATTTCTAATGCATTATAAGCTCCTATATATTGAGCACTTGTATTTTGTAGTAGATTATTGTTTCAGTTGAAGTACGGTTATGCTGTCGGAACCAAAATTGAGAAGAAGTGTGAAAAATCCTACAAGAGCATAGCTCTACAATTATATTGTAACTTGTTTGTTGTTGCTAAATAATATAATTGAGTTGTGTTTTAGAGTGTGGTTTTTTTCTCCTAAAAGGGTTTTCCCCATGTAAATTATGTGGTATAGTTTTCATTGTTTTATCTATTTATGATATGTATAATCATCTAAATTTGTAATGGTTTAAAGGTGTTTAAGAAAAAAATTCAACTCTCTCTTGCTTAGGTTTGTGTAGCAAGAATCTTCCATGCACTCAACTTCTTTTTAGTTGGTATCAGAGCCTAGCCAGCCTTGATTCCATTGTTGGGTTTGAAAGGTTTTTTGAGCTAATATTTGTTTTAGGGGGAGTTTTGTAAAATAATATTTTGTGACCTTGTTGCAAGAAAAATATGGCAAGAACATCTGGTAGAATTGAAATGGAGAAGTTTAATGGTGAAAACTTTGAGTTATGAAAGTTGAAGATGGAGGATATGCTCATGGATATAGATTTTTGGGCTACAATATATGGTAGAATTGTGATTTTATGAGAGATGAAAGCTTTGACAGTTTTCTTGTATCTAGAGAAAGAGGAGACACAAAATGAGGTAGTTCAGATTCTACCTACTCTAATGTAAGCAGAAATATGTACTCCTATTGATCTTGATGATGAGTAGAGATTGAGAAGCTTTGAAAATTATGAAGAAGAAGAAGAAGAACCTCAACCTTGGAGGTCTCTACTAGAGATGGGCGGAAACCCAATAGGTTTGGATATTCACCTGAAAGGTTTGGTTATTCATTGTTAGATTCCCATTGCATTTTTTCTTTGATTGCTAATACTGATGAGCCTAGGAATGTTAGAGAGGCTATGGGTACAAGTGATGTAGATTCCTGGATGAAAGCTAGGGTGAAGAAATGATTGCATTAAACAAAAATAATATATGGGATATGGTACCTTTTTTTGAAGGAAGAAAACTCGTTGGATGTAATGGGTGTTTAAGAGAAAATATGGTCTTGATGAAAGTGTTAAGAAGCATAAGGCATGATTGGTTGCTAAGGGGTATTCTTAGGTGGAGGGAATTGACTATGGTGAGATATTATCTCATGTTCTGAAGTTGACATATATTTGGTTCATATTATCACTAGAAACAACGTATGATCTAGAAGTGGAAAAAATGAATGTAAATAAATTGTTCCTTCATGGTGACATGGAGGAAGAAATTTATATGTCACAACACTAGCATTTTGTGGTTAAAGATAAAGAAAATCTGGTATGCAAGTTGAAAAATTATTTGTATGGTCTTAAATAATCTCTTAGGATGTGATGCCAAAAATTTGACACCAATGTGTTGTCTTTGGGACTTCTAAGATCTAAACCTAACCATTGTGTTTATTACAAATAGATGATAATACAGTCATATTCTCATAATTGTATTTTACGCAGATGATATGTTTTTTTTTAGGAATGGAAAACATTTGATTTCAGATTTGAAGTCTTAGTTGTCAGCACAGTTTGAGATGAAGGATCTAGGTGCTGCGAGGTATATTCTAGGGATGGAGATCATAAGAGATAGAGCTAACAAAAAGCTTTGGTTAATCCAAAGCAAGTATGTGAATTCAGTGTTGGAGAGATTCAACGTGAAAACTTGTAGAAAGTTAGTTGTTCCTATTATGCAACGGATGAAGCTTTATGTTGGGAATTGTCCAAAACCTCCTACTGAAATGAAGGACATGACCAAATTACCATATGTGAGTGTTGTTGGTAGTCTTATGTATGTTATGGTCTATACAAGTCCAAACATTGCATAAACAGTGTGAGCCCTCAGTTGGTTTATCGCTAATTCTGGACAAATACATTAGAGATGTAGTGAAGAGAGTGTTTATATATTTATGTGACCATACTTCTAAGTGTTCCCTATGTTTTCATGGTTATCCCACTAGACCTCGAAACTTGGTGATTATTCATGGATATGTGGATTTGGATTGGGTAGGTGACATTGGCAACAAAAGATCTACTAGTGGTTATGTTTTCACAATGTTTGGTGGTGCTATCAGTTGGATGAGTAAGTGGCACCTATTGTAGTCGCTTTGTCCACTCAGAAGAAGAGTACATGGAACCTACTCATTATTGTAAGGAAGCCATTTAGCTTAAGAGATTGTGTTCTAATATTAGTTTTGATGCAAGACAAATTGCTATTTGTTGTGATAGTTAGAGTGTCATTTGCTTAGCAATGAATTCTACTTTCCATGCCAAAAAAAACACATTGATGTTCAATTTCATTTTGTTTGTGATATGATGGAAGATGGAAAGGTGAAGTTGGAGAAGGTTGATACTTTGGCGAATATTGTAGATGCAATAACAAAGGCAGTGATCATTGATAAGTTTAGATGGTGTTCAGTCTATGGGCCTTAGGGCCTCTAGCAATCAAATCATGTTTTTCATCGGTTCTTCAAAGGTTTTCAACAAGTGGGAGAATGTTAGGAAAAAAAAGATTTCTCAACCTTTGATTATTCTTTGCATGTTTAATTAATTAATGTCGAAATAATATTTGATAATTATCCCATGTTGCTTTGTGAGTTACAGCTTGTAGTTTATATTTCTGAGGAAGAGTCAAGTTGGAAGTTACCATTTATAGGTGGATTTGTGCATGAAGATAATTTCAATTTTCATGTTGAGTTTGCATGGAATGTGAGCTTTGGAGGTGTAGTCATATGTTTCCAGTTGTGTGTTTAGTGACAATTGGTAGTTGCAATATTGCATGTGGTGGTCCATGTGGAAACTTACCGTTATGCATGTGTACTTGTTTTGGTGCTTTCCATGTTGCATCTTCAACCTTTGGCATTCAATTTAAAAAATGTCTAATTAATGCATTGTAAGCTCCTATATATTGAGCACTTGTATTTTGTAGTAGATTGTTGTTTTGTTGAAGTACCGTTATGTTGCCGAAATTACTCTAGAATTGAGAAGTGTGAAAACTCTTGTAAGAGCATAGCTCTACAATTATATTGTAACTTTTTTGTTGTTGCTAAATAATATAATTGAGTTGTATTTTAGAGTGTGGAGTTTTTCTCCAGAGAGGGTTTTCCCCATGTAAATTATGTGTTATGTTTTTTATTGTTTCATTTGTTTATGATATGTATATGCATCTAAATTTGTAACGGTTTAAAGGTGTTTAAGCAAATTTTGTAACTCTCTCTTGCTTAGATTGGTGTAGGAAGCATCTTCTATGTACTCGAATTCCTTTTAGTAATTATATTAAAACATTCTCTCAAAATGATCTCAAAACTAAATAGAAATTAGTAAGAATATACAAGTTTCACCATCACACACATATGTTAACACAAATATTCTAAAATATTAAAACACCATGAATTATATATACTATTCTTCTTAAATTATAGTATTAAAAAATATTTAAATACTAAATAGATCTTTCACTTTATAATTTAACCAACGTTAATAGAAAATTGATATATTATAAAATATTTTAAAAACACCCTTTCAAATCTTAGAAAAATAAAAAATGTAAATACTTTATAAAATTGACTTAGTTTTTTCTTACCATAGAATTATTTGTATTTATGAAAAAATATAAAATATTAACAAATATTAAACCTCAAATATTAAAATATCTTATATCACATTTGATGCTCTACTTAAATATTACTTATTGATTCAATCAGTAATAGTATTTTTTCACTTTATTTATATTAAAAATAATTGTTAATTAAGATTTACTTTTAATTATTTCACAAATTAAAAAACAAAAATCTTTTAACTACACTCTTCAATCATATTAATAAAACCATTTAATCACTATTGACAATTGTACAAGGGAATCACCATTCTCACCATCTTGAAGAAATAAAAACTATCTTCTAAATCAAAAAATAAAAAACTTGTGGGGCTAAATACAAATGTTAAAATGAATAAATACATTATTACCAACAATTATGAGAAGCAAAAAGTGTTGATGGTGGTGCTGTTTGTATCATCATCTTCATTTACTTTTTCAGAAGTATGTAGGTTCATGTATATTCTGATGCTCTCGCACTCTAAGCTTCTCACATTTATATCATCAAATAAAACATGTTTTGTTTCTATTTCAAATTTTTGTAGCCCAATATTCTCTAAGCTTATAGAATACTCATTCTCATCCTCCTCCTGGCTGGACATTTCTCCTTGTTTGTTAACTAATGGTCTACTAGGTTGCAGTATTTGAGAGTCAAGATGGAACTCTAGCTCCTCATATATCTGCCTCATGGTGGGTCTGTCTTTAGGACTTTTTTCAACACACCTCAGCCCAAGTTGACCCATAACCAACATCATATCTCGATTATATGTCTGTCCCAGCAAAGCAGAATCCAAAATGTTCTCCAAATCGCCTTGTTCCAGGCTTGGCCTAGCCTGTTAACTCAAAAGAACCAGCCAACATAAGCAAGAAAAATAGTTGAATTTGGATAATAGTATAAAAGGAAAGTCAGTTTTAGTGCAAGATATTTCTGATGAATTATATGTATGTACTCACCCAATCGATGATATTATAGCGAGGTTGCCTTTTGGTAAGATCAACTGCTGGTTTTCCAGTAACCAACTGCAAGAGAATGACCCCAAAACTGTACACATCACTGAATGGTGTAAGATGGTAGCTTGAACAGTAATCAGGATCCATGTAACCAGGAGTGCCTTTAACTAGGCTGCTCACATGTGACTCATCACCTGATGGACCCGCTCTCACAAGCCCAAAATCTGATACCTTTGCTTCCATTTGATTATCCACCAGGATATTGCTAGGTTTGATATCCCTATGGATGATGACAGGTTTGCACTCTTCATGCAGGTGACCAATCCCTGCACAACCAAACGCTAGAAAATATTAAAATCTAATCAAAATAATACTAAGGATATTGAAAAAGCACAGTTAAATGCCATATAAGTTTTCTTTGGTACTAGTAGTTTTCCACAGCTTCGATTTTTTCACACTTTTGTAATCTATCAATAATATGATTGCAATTAGAAAAGAAAAATCACATATTAATTAAGAAATTTTCTCAAGTTCTATAAAGATTTTTAAATAGTAATAAATGTTATTAAAGTTCAAAGAGTAAAAATTCAAAACGTTTTCACAAATCTTTTATTTTCAAAAATAATTATGAAATCAATAAAACATATCAAATTGAAATAAAAATAAATCTACCAGATCAAAAAATATTATTTTGAAGGAACTGAAAAAATTGTATAGATTGAGCAGAAGACAAGAATGCCCTATAAACATATCAATGTAAAAATGTTTATAAAGTCATAACTTTTCTCTCAGTCTAGACAAAGTTCTCGGGAAGATTGATAACAACAATGTCGGTTTAAATAACACACTCTAAACTTTGATTTGTTTAAGTGGTTCATCTGAAATCACAGTAGCTTCTCTAATAAGACCAATCTATTAATATGATTTCAAATAAATCACTTAAACAAATTAAAATTTAGACTGTTTATATAAAATTTAGATTGTTTAAACCAGACCATATAAACATGATAACTAAAATTCTGCTCATTGTCAGTCTCAAGGTAAAATCAATTTACAATGTATCACATGAGATAGGAATAGTTTCCTATACCTTTTGCTGCACCAATTGCTATTTGAACGCGTTGTCTCCATGTGAATTGCACATTCTTTTGACCTGTATATACATCCCTCAGTTATCGTTCAAGACAACAACCTGGATTGAGAGAGCCTGCAGAGATATGTACCTGTAATATGTTCCAATAGAGACCCATTGGGTATGTACTCATACACCAAAATTTGTTCACCTATAGGAAATGAAAACAAAGAGTAAATTTTATAGTGATGTTTTTAATGTGAATTTTTTTTATTTGTTTAAGTGGTTTATCAGATTTTTTAGTAGAATCTCTTTATTGATGTAATTTTTGATGAGTCATTGAAACAAATGAAAACAGAATAATACTATTTAAACTAAAATAAAAAAAATAAAAAAACATATATGCTCACCAGCTTCCTCGCAAAATCCAATCAAAGTAAGAAGGTTCTTGTGACGAACCTTTGATAACAATTTAGCCTCTGGTTCAACAGTACATACATGTATTATTATGAGAAGTTTCCTAGCTGTTAAGCATTTGAAGGAAACACAAGGAACAATTGTAGGGGCTCAAAAATTGAAGTAACCATTTGCAGTACCATTGTAAAATTCTTGGCTACTCTGATATATATCTCTTTTGGCTCTCTTGATTGCAACCGTCTCACCAGTGTTAAGAAGGCCTTTATAAACCATTCCAAATCCTCCCGAGCCTATTAACAACTCAGAATTGAACTTGTTTGTTGCTCTTTCCATTTCTTTCAAAGCGAAGCGTACAGCAAGCATTGATGGCCCTTCTGCTTTGTCAAATTCAAATTCTAACGAGCATTAGATATTGTTGATTAGATTTTAAAAACACATTCTAAATTTTGATTTATTTATATAATAAATCTTAAATCACACTGACTTCTCTAATAAAATCTACCCATTTCTATAATTTAAGATGACCACCTACACTTAAACCAAACAGACATCATTGTTCATTCGATATCCAAATCTCTAAAATAGAGAAAGTAGGATAGCTATAAATACTGTGAAAAAGAAATGACTCACCCACCGCCTCATCTTCGCCTTGTCGAATTGATGGACAAATCTTTGTTAATCGTTTCCTCTGAAAAAAGAACGCTAAGCCGGCCACCATGGCGAGAACTAGTGCTGCTGAAGTTAGTGTTAGTGTTATTATAAATATATATTTGAAGTTTTTCAAAGCTCTGTCGGATGGCGAAGGTGCTGGCGCAGGATAATAAGCGACCAACCTGTTTTTTTTACAATCGATTGATGGTTAGTCAAAGTGAATTTGATTCTACTCCTTGCCAAAATTATATCTATATCAATTTATATTTTTTTAAATATTAAATGTAAATTTAATATTATATAACCAAAAGGGAAAAGAAAAGATTGTATGTAAAATAATATTTTATATAGAAAATATATAAAAAAAATGTATGTATTTTTAATTTTGTAAGATAATAATATACACTCAAAGGAAGAGAGATGAAACATTAGGAAACAAGTTGTAGACAATCTAATGAAAAGGTAAAAAAATCTTTAGAACATTTTCATGATTTATATAAATAAAAAGAGTTGAAAATAAAAAGAAGGGAAACCATTTTAAGAAGAAAAGAAAGTAGAGAAGACAAAGCATTTGAATCTAGAAAGAAAAAGGACAAAACTAGAAAATCGGGTTAAGATTAAAGATTATAAAGAGAAACTTAAGAAAGAAAGGAAGGTAAAAATTAGAATGTATAAACCAAAATATTTTATCATTTTAATACTTGAAAGTGTATGGACCTATCATATTCAGTATTGGGTAGTATGGTTAAAAATCTTGTAAAGAAGTGTTATAGATCATTTTCTTTGATAATTTTGTTCCTCATCAATGTCCCTTAAAATTTCTTTAATTAATTTCTATATTATCTTATCATAGTTTCTTATTTCCCTATAAATGAACATCATGTCACTTTGAAGCCCCTAAACATTTAGATGTGGCTATTTATATGTATATATATATATATGCACATATATTATATATCATTACACACGCATAATGCATGTATGTATGAATGTATATGGATTGAAGCATAGTATCCTATCCCACTAGTGGGCCACATCTTGATTGGTAATTTTATGTAAAAAAGAGTACCAATCATGTGAGAAATGAGAAAAAATAGATTAAGGTCATTGTCCCTTAAACATTCTATGTGGTATCCTTCTCCCTCCAAGCCACATGTATCAATTTTATTGACTATTTCTTTTTTACTTTGTGTCACATCTTTGAGGGTCAAAAAAAACTCATACAAACATGAAATTTCATAGGTAAGTACTAAGAAGCCCTTATCAAATTTCTAAAAATATTTGTATTATGTTTATTCAAATTTATATATTTTTAAAATTTTATAATCAACATACTTGTATGTAATGAAAAATATTGACCTCTATTCAAGAGACTAGAAAAAGTAACAAATTACATGTAGACAAATTTAAAAAAATGTGTTCTATAAGTTGATGTCTTTGTTTCAATTAAAAAAAAAAATATCGACAAAAGGAAAAAAATGCATTATTAAAAAAATATAGATCTAGATTTCAATTATTATTAATTAAAATTTATTAATAATAAATTAATTAAACATTTTTTAAAAAAATCTTAGAAATTGGAGTTTACAATTTATGTCCAAGAATATTTTTATTTTTATTTGATGTTATGTAATATAGGATAATGTTACTAAATCAAAAATATTAAAATATAATAAATATTTTATTGAAAGCTATCTAAATATGATGATTTTATTTTTTTTTTAAATTCAAAAAAATTATAAATTGAATCTACATAGGAATTTCTATGTATCAACATCATTCTTAGTTTTTTTTATAGTTTGTTTGTTATAATTGATAAAATACAATGAATACTAAAAAATCTTAATTTTGATGTTCTAAAATATTAAAAAATAAGACGCTATATTATGTTGTCATCCATAGACACATATATGTTTAGGTGTAGATATATACACATATATATACATACATACATGTATACATATAACTTGTGTGTGTGAGGTATGCATACACAATATATGTATATAAATCCATATACATATATATTTTCACATACATATATACATATATATGTATATCTATGTAGATATACATATATATTTATTTAAATATATACATAAATGTGTATATAATATATATTATATGTATATATATATACATAAATGTGTATATAATATATATTATATACATATATAGATGTACATACATCTACACATGTGAAAAGAAAGCACATATATATACACATATTATAAAGGAGAAGTTTTTAGTATTTAAAGAAACCAATAATCCTTATACGCTAGAATGAAGGTTTCTTTCATATTTCACTCAAAAGAAGATTTTCTTTTGATTTGCTTGGCTAAGGTTGAGCCTCATTTTGTCTTGCCACATGATTAGCTACATTACCTACATGCAAACTAATCAATTTATCTTTTAGACCAAGTTTTTTTGGGTCATTGTTTGGATAATAACTTCTATGCCTATCTTTTCCACTTCTATCATATGCTGCCCGTTTCCCTCCCTAGATCCACATTATAGGAGGCACTAAGCCTCATACAGTACTTTTAATAAGATCAATCATTCAACAACCTTCCTCTTCCACTAACATTCTCTTCTGTCAATAAAATATCATGTTTCTTTCAGTCATAGCAAGTTTGAAGCACTATATATACCATCAAACAATAATTATAAATATGCCTACACAAGAAGACATGATCTTCATATTGAAAAATGTAACAAGACTTATAAATATACTAAATGATCCTCAAGTAAGTTTGAGGTCGAGACATCCAACTGAAACTTTTAAAGTTTCTCTATAAATGCTCATCTTTATGGCAAGGAGCTTCCATAGGACAACGATGCCTTGCCTCTAATTTACTTATATCTAACTTTGAATTTTATGTTCAGCCATTGTCTGTGAATCATTCTTTTATTTCATTCATTTTTTAAAAAAATCTATGAGATGCCATAGCAGTGTCCATAAATAGGTACCAACCATTTGACATAAGGTATAACCAATTCGTGCAACAGGATATAAAAGTTTTCCAATCGAAAAACAAAACCAACAAACTCACATGTCTTGTCGATGGCCATATGGACTGCTAATTCCCCCTAATCCCTCCATTGATGATGCCTTGAACTGGACCAAAGCATTTCCTGCACATTTCAAACATTTGACTAAACAGTGGAAACAACAATAAAACCATTATCATGCATGCATAATTAAGAACCAATTCAGACTCACTCTGAAAATTATAGACATCAATATTTTTGTGGTATGGAGAATCCATTCTGATTGCAGTGGCAGTGCCAAACAAGAGGAGACTCAACATAACAAGAGCAGAGTGAAAAATAAGTGAAGGCATTGTGTTTATTGACAGGGTCTCACAAGATATGCTCTGCAGTGGATAACGATAATCAGAGAAACCATGAGAAGCCGGCTTAATAGCACGTACAAGTGAATGGATTATACTTAGAATATAATTTATTTTTTATCAACAAGAGTCTATAAAATTCATTTGTCATTTCCGATGAAATTATAATATAGTTTTTTTTGATGAATTAGAATATAATTTTGCCTTGTTTGTCGTTGTTGTTGGAGGGTGATTGACTTGGTTTTGCCTCAAACAGGTTGCCGGCTGCCCTGGTTTTGTTCATCATTTGCTTATGATTTCTACTTTGTGTCTGTTTTGTTTGATTCAGAGTTTTTCTTTGTTTCTAGCTTCTGTTTGTCTGATCAAGACCAAATCTTTGGATGAGATTCAACTAATTTTACGCGGAAATGGGTATGATTTTCTTTTCTTTTTAAGATTACGCGTATCATTAAAAACTCTCCTTTAACACTATCTGCCACCGACATCATTCAACATTACTGTCATGTAGGTCAAACAATGATATGACGTTGCTAATTTTTTTTTCACTTATAACTCTTTATAATTAATTATGTAGATATTTTAAATGTATTTAAAATAAGTTAAAAGAGATATCACTTACAAGATCATTATCCAATCTATTTTATAAATTATTTCAATGTCTTTTTAGTTATATACATTTAAGATATTTATGTTAGCGTAATATTTCTATCATGAATTTTGTTTAAGATAGTGATCTCTAATCAATTATATTGTCCATCTAGAAATAGTGTTAGAAAATTCATATCAAGTAATATTTTTCTAACATACTCATTCATTGGAGATGGTTCAATTATTGGCTAATCAATTAGTGATCTAGGCTCTTGTTAGGGTTATTTACCCATGTATTTAATAATTTCATCTATCTTGAGACATTCGATGGTTTGGAGGTCATTGACATTGTGTGATAAATAGTGTTTCCTTCATTTATCTCCAGCCACAAATTATAAATATTTATTTGCATTTAAATCAAACTCCATATAGATAGAGTTCAATTGGTCGAATATATTTTTATTTGAATCAAATGTAAGTTTCGTAAGAACATTTCATCAATCCTGTATATTCTATTTTGTATTTAAGTGCCTTGTATACCCACTTTCTTTTACTTCGTGTGGACAACTTATGGTATGTCATTTATGTTTCCATTTAATTGCATGGTGTGTCTTGAAGGATTGGGTTGACATGTGTTATCAACATTTCCTCAACTTTGTTAGTTTGCAAGTTTTGGTTGTCATGGACTAGGATCCATTTTATTTGATACTAAAATTTGATGTTGATTTTTCTCTTATCGACATCTATTACATATATGAATTTCAAGTACTCAAGAAGAATTCAATGTAGGGTTACTTTCTTGACAAGTATAACGCATGTTCAATGAAGCGAGCTTATGAAGTCCATGTCAAAAATCATTTGTAAAGTTCTAAAATCAATATATCAACATTTTTATTGCAATTAAGTGTACCTTAGTCTTTTTCATTTTGTGTTCCTTGCATCAATCTTCATTTTTTAGGTTGGAATGTTAACTCCTCTTGTGAATCACTATTTTCTACATTATTGTTTATACCAACATTCATTACATAATGAATTATATTCTTCAACATCTATAGCATATGATATATTTTTATAAAATTCACTCCTCCAGAATTAACTTCACCATTGACATTAGATTGATGATGCCTTTGAACTTCTTCATGGTTATGGTCTTATAGTTGTTATCTTTCTGACTTAGTGAATTGATGTAAATGCATATCTCTTTAAAATGTTTTTCTTAATTTGCATATTAATCCTCTTGAGATGTTTCTACATGATATTTTATCATCACATCCATGTGTTGTCTCCTTTTTGCTTTAAGTTCTTCAAATTTCATATTTTCCCTACATTTAACACATCTTTCTCTATCATTTTTATTTCAATAATTTATATCTTCCTTTTTGTGTGCATCTTTCATTTTTCATGTTGTTGTCTCATATAATTTCAAACATATTATTTTTTATGCTCTCTTTGTTGCTTTTCATATTTAAAATTAACCTTCAATGAGCCATACCTACATAATTATTAAAAAACATCAATCAAATTGTGTTTTCCTTTTCTACCTCCTAAACTTAGCAAAGGGTTTGTGTGGTAACCATTGATTTCTCAAATTCATGAGAGATTTATATCTCATTGAGCTACTATTCTAGCATGGAAGCCAATAGCTATAGGATTGGCACTCTTTTTTAAAATTTTGTGTTAGTTGGTTTTTGTCTTTGTTTTCCTCCATATTCAGCTTGCATACCTTGGCATGTGATTCTTTGAATTGGTGGGGATAATTTATGCTAGATTTTCATAGTCTTTGGAACCTCTATGGCTAGTCAGAGGGGGGTTGATGGTTCTTTTCTTTCTTCATTTAAATATGTTGTTTGAGTAGAGAAGGTTTCAAATTCTAGCTATGTAAATTTTAATTTTATCATGTAGGCTATGAATGATGTGAAGTTTGATCAATAACAAGCTAATTTTCCTAGATATAATGGGTTTCAACAAAAAAGTGTAGACTAACCCATTCTAGTCATTATTCTAGAAGTCAAAGGCAATGATGTGCTTTATTTGTTAAAGAATACTATGATCTATAATTTTTTGAGTTTCAAAACCACTTTTTCTTTTTTGAAGAATTGGACATATTACACTTGATATCTAAAGGGGCATATGGATTGATGCAAAAAGTTGGGTCCACAAAAAGCTCAAAAAGTGGAAGTGTTTTTGTTGTTTTTCAGAATTTGTCACACTTGGACTAAAAATTTGAAGCACTTACACGATGAATCTTAAAAAAATTCAATAATGAAATTTAGTATTTTGAATCTAGTTTCCAAATATGTAATTTATTCAAATACCCAGATGATATAAATTAAATTTTGATAGGAATGTATAAAAAGTAGTAATGAGTTTTTTTTACCATACCATGCATGTGTACAAGCACCACTTTTTGATCTAAATAAAATTATTTCTCTAATTCCTTTTGGAGAAAGATATGTAACAACATGAAGACTGATGAGGATTTTTTTTTTAAATATTTTTATATTAAATTTTTATTGGCTCTAATTGTTGTTTTTAAAAATCAATGTGTACAGACAGCATAATTCGACCTAAACTAAATATTTTTTGAAAAAAAATCATTGTGTAAAGAATTGTTTGAAGATTGATATCATATGATTTTTTTTCAAAAAAATAAACCAAAAAAAGTTATTAAAAAACAAAACAAAAAAAAAAGTCTGATATTTCAAGTCTATGGACCAATTTGCTTAGAAATTAACTAAAAAATAGAAAGCATAATCCAATCTTAACAAAAATTATATATTTGGAAACTATACATCGTGTTCTATAATGGTTTTAATTTCATAGATTAATTCAAAAAAAAGTCCATCAACTATATTGCCAAAATTGGGCATTTCTCTTGAACTTGCCTTAGTTTTTTAAAGTTGTAGGTCAAAGGCTAAGGGTCGGATTTCCAAGCCTTTCCTAAGGCTAAAACCAAGGCAACAAGTGGGTTGGTAATTAAAAAGTTTAAAAACGTGTACGTGTTCTTAAATAGAAATGGGTATCCGTTCTTAATTTACCCATTTGAAAATAGGAAGGGATCTACGTTATATAACGGGTACCCATTCTAAAAATAGAACAGGTGAATGTGTTTCAACATATCTTTGAGGTTGAATTTATTGGTTCATGTGCATTCAAATCCATAGACCAGCTAGGGTTTTTTGTTTTCTGCAGTCATCCTTGGCCCCTCTTGCATCATACTGTGCCTTCTGCGCGGGAAAATTCCTTCCTCATTGAGTACGGTCGCATTTATTGCGGTTTTAGGGGTTTCATATGCCTTCAACCGGCTCTAACCCAACAATTCATGTTGGTGTTAACGGTTCGTCGGTGTAGTTCAATGGCTCCTCCTCCGAACAAACGTCCTCAAAATTTTTTTATGAAAGTCTTTCACAAGGTAAGCATTCAGATGCCCCTATTACTGTGATTTTTCCTTTACCAGATTTTGATTTTGCTTGCCAATGGCTTGAACAACACACCCTTGTGGGTTATTTTTTTGGGAGGACTCCCCCCGAAAGTGTTTTGAAAGAATGGGTCAGCAAGGCCTAGGTCCCTCATGGGGTCCGCCTTGATATGGTCCAAAACTTGACCAAAGGCTTCTTTATGTTCCACTTTGCGGAAGTTAATCATGTCCAGGCTATTTTAGGCCATGGGCCCTGCTATGTTAGGTCATCCTTGTTGGTTTTCCAAGTGTGGACCTGAGATTTTGTTGTCTTAGACAACACCAAAATGCGGGTTCCGGTCTGGATTGAGTTTCCTGGTCTGCCTTTGCCATGCGTGCCCTTCCTAAACCACATTGCTTCCTCTCTGGGGAGGGTTGTTTGTATTGAACCTGATAGGTCTTTCCAAGCCCGACCTCAGAAGTGGGTTTGTGTGGAAGTGGACCTATCCAAGTATTTGAAAGAATCTGTGGAAATTCAAATAAGAGCTATTAGGCACACCCAAAAAGTCACGTATTTCAATCTACTCAACACGTGTTATCGGTGCCAATCAGCTGACCACAAGATCAAGGACTGCCCTTTGGTAGTACCTCATACACCATCCCCGTCATGAGATGTTGAAAAGCCTCACCAGACAGAGCCTTCTGCTAAGGCTGAAACAAAGTGGACCATGGTTACAAACCGGAAAAATAATCCAATTGGTTCTGGGTCAGCTCCCAAGGCCCCTAAACCATCCAAAGTTGTTTCAAACCCTTTCAAAGAAGGGGACAACTGCTCCTTCTGGAGCTACTACTGTTGTGGTGCAACCCAAGTCAAAGGCTATGCCTCAGCCTATGGTTGTCATGTGCGCTCAGTCGATTGTTCCTCCCACAACGGGGGCTCAATGACGGTCTTGCAGTCTGTCTCCACCACCAAAAGAAGGATAATATTTGCTAGAAAAGTGGAGGTTTTCACCCCCTATTCAGATTGGTTAAATTCCACAGGAATTTTTGAAGAATAGTTTCTCTTCCCTAGTTGAGGAGGAACTAGATTCCGAAAGTATGGAAGAGTTTCATCCATGAATTTTCTTTCATGGAATGTTCGAGGTCTAACTGACCTCTCCATAAAGTATTTTGTTAGAGATACCTTATAGAAATACTTAGGAATTGAAGTGCTTTGTCTCCAAGAAGTTAAAATTTTAGGATTTTTGCTTGCCTCGGCTTGTCGCTCTATTTGGCTAGCCAGTACTATGTTATGCACTTTGCATGAAGTCGGGCGTGGTGGAGCCGCCACTCTTTTGTCCCCACGATTGCATTCTTGCATTGTGGATCATGGGACTAATCCTTCCCAACGGGTAGTCTGGGCTCTCCTCAACATTGATAATCATTCCTTCAGGATTATTAATGTATATACCTCTAATGATGTTGTGGAACGCTCTTTGCTTTGGCGTTGGATTGTTGATTCTTTACCAGTTGCCACCTGGTTGTTTTGTGGGGATTTCAATATGGTCGAGTTGGTGTATGAAAAGGATGGCACCATGCCCTTTCGTTGGGCCGCTGGTGAAAGGGAGGCGTGGTTTTACATGCGTAATTAATTGGGGCTTTTTGATCCCAATGTTGGTTGTCGCAATTCTCATTCCTTCTGGCACACTTGGTGTAATTATAGGGCCGGTTTTGACAAAGTTTTTAAACACCTTGATCGTGCCATGATCTTGGCTCAATCTTTTTTTTCCTTTGACAGCTCTTCCTTGCCACTGAAGCAGTTAGTGGATGTGAATCTGTCTGATCACTTCCCAATTTATTTTCGTATTGAATGGACATCTTGTCAGCCTCGCACGTGTAAAACTCAATTCTTTTTGAACATGTCTCTGCTCTGCCACAAGCCCACTCTGGCCCACATTCGTCGAGTGTGGAATTTAGAGTGCAAACTGGCTGGCCAAATAGGTTTGATTACTTGTTGGAATGATGCCATCACTCATACTACTCAATTCTTGCGCATTTATGGGCGCCAGCTAGCCATCTTTCGTTGGTGATCCCATGAGGCTACCACTGATGATTTGCATACAACTTTGGAGGCTTTGGCGGCCAACCCTTTTTCCTCGTCGCATCAAGTTAGAGTGGCAGAATTAAGGCACAATAAGCAAGTGATTGATAATTATGTTGCTAGAGGAGCACAAATCAAAGCTCAGCTACATTGGCTTAAGATCGATGATCGTGCCTCCAAAGAATTTTTTTTGGCAAGAAGCTCATCCCCAATTATCAAAAAAAGTAGGATGGCACTCGGGTGCTCTCTGAGCTACCCGACATCCTCCGGGCCTTTGTGCGCCATTATGAGTAAGTGTTCACTGCACAGGATTCCACGCCTGTGCGACAGCAAGCCTTTCAGGACTGCCTTGTTGTTGTGCCAATAGGCTTTCTTCAGCCCAGATAAATTTATGTGATCAATTGTTAACAATTGATGATCTCAAGGAAGTTATTTTTTCTATGGCCGATGACAAGGCTCCTGGGATTGATGGCTTCCCTCGTGAATTCTACAAAGCTCTTTGGGACTGTGTTGGGAGCAATTTACATCATGTCTATCTTGAAGCTTTTCAAGCCAACTCTCTAGGAAATTTAATAAAGAAGGGCAATATAAAGTTCATACCTAAGCCTAGGGATCTAGAGGATATCTGCAAGTGGAGGCCCATCACGATTCTCAATGTCTCCTACAAAATCATTGCCAAAGCTCTGGCTCTGAAAAATCGCCATCTTTTGCCTCAGATTGTGCGCCGAGAGCAGACTGGTTTCATTAGGTCCAGATTTATTCTAGATAATATCATTGTTGTTTGGGAAGGCATGGAGTGGGCCCGGCGCTCAAATCAGAAAGTTTTATTCATTAAAATTGACTTTTCCAAGGCCTATGACCGCATTGAATGTCCTTTCATTCTTGCGATGTTGTAAGCTTTGGGGTTTGGGCCCAATTTCATTCAGTTTGTTCGTATGCTTTTTGCTAATGCTTCAGCTTGCATAACCATTAATGGTCGCCAGTCTTCTGCTTTTAGTCTTTTTTTCTCAATTCAACAAGGGTGTCCTCTCACCTCCTCTTTATATGTGCTTGCGGCTGAAGGCTTTGGATACCTTTTAGCCCATGTTATTTCTCAGAAGCGTGTCAAAGGGATTCTTCTCCTGAACTCTCAGGAAAATCTTGTTAATGGCCACTTTGCGGATGATTCCTTTCTCACTCTCTTGGAAGAAGAAGAATCAATCATTGTTGCCCTTGATTGTCTCAACACTTTATGTCTTGCCTATGGCTCTGCCATCCAATGGCACAAGACCTTACGCTCCAGGCAATCTGTTTTACCCACTCCTGCGTGGCTTCAAACCTATAATTGGAAGTGGATTGGACAGGGAGAGATCTTTCATTTTTGGGGAATCCCCTTCACCTTCCACACCTCCCCTAGGGAGCTTTGGCAAGCCATGCTCTCCAGGGTCGAGCAGAAGCTTGCTTACTGGATCACCAAGCCTCTTTCTCTGGCTGGTAAGTTCCAGGTTTGCTCTAAATTTTTGGCTGCCACTCATGTTTACTACTTCTCCTATTGGGCCCCCTCCAAAGCTACCTATGGCAATCTTGAAAAGTTGCTACGAGACTTTCTATGGGCCTCCTCTGAAACCCACAAGGGTTTCCATCATGTTGCATGGGAGTATTGTTGCCTCCCTAAGAATTCTGGAGGGCTTGGGCTTCTCTCCACTCAATGGCAAGGGATTGCTTTTTGTGTCAAGTGGATTATCTAGGCCCTCATCGGAGATGAAGCTTGAAAAATTCTCTTCGAGCATTGTATCCAATCCGTATTTCCTCTTCACAAACCCGCCTGAAAAGGAATAGGTCTCCAAACCCTCCTGGTTATGAAGGAGCTTGTTCAAATTGTTGGAACCTTTGTGGCCAAGAGCATTTGGCACACCTAGGAGGCTATTAAGCCTTGGCTCCGATGGGTCGGGACTGGATTTCGTGATGGGATTTCGCTCAATCAGTAGAATATTTGGTGGTCTCCTCTTCTTGCTCATAATGGTCAGCCCTTGGCTAAATCGCCTTGGCTTAAAGCCCTCAAGTTTCACAAAAAGGGCATTCAGACCCTGCAACCTCTCTTTCACCGACCCACTATGCGCATTATGCAGTGGGATGCTTTTAAGGCCCAACCTAGACTTCAAAACTAGGACCGCGCCACTTTCGAAGGGCTGGTGAGCGCCATTTCGGCGGAAATGCTTCACAAAATTGGCATTCGTGGGCACAAACCTTGGTGGAAAGACTGGAAATGGTTTCCAGTCACTCCTCTCATGAGCTATAAGTTACAGCTTGGTTATAGGTGGCTTTCACCCCATTTTCCTATGATCAAACCAGAGGTGGCTTCTTAATTCCTCTGCTCATGTTTGGCGGAAGAGATTTGATGCCACTTGGTCTGCAAGTGTTAATCCAAAGCTAGCCCACTTTGCTTGGTATATTTTTTTCCAAGGCTTGCCTGTGGGTTCTCAGCTTATACACTTGGGGGTCCAGGACCCTCGTTTCCCTTTTTGTGGGCAACCTGAAAGCTTCAAGCATCTTTTCTGGTTTTGTCCTAGAGCTCAGCAGTTTTGGACTTGGATTCATGACTTCTTTCGGCCCTTTCGGTCGAAGCCTTTTTCTTGGCATATGGTTCTGCTAGGAGATCCAGCTGGGATCCTTGCTAAGTTCACCCAGCTTTGGCACACTTTTAGGGTGGAAATCCTCTTCAACATCTGGAAAGACAAAAACTCTTGCATATTTTCTCATTCTCAAATGGATATTAATATTTTTCTCTATGCTAAAGTAGTTATTTGTTCTAATGTTCTTTTACATATATAGGTGCAAGCTAACAAATTTTCACTGCAGGTGGCTCACCTTCAGGTCCTCCTGGACCACTAGGGCAATGCCCCATGTGTTGTGGCTCGAGTCCTTGACTCGCCCTCCTCCTCCCACGGTCAGTCGCCCTCTCGGGGTCGGCAACAGAGTGGCTTGCGTGTCCCCCTTCCCAGCCTCCTACTCGGCAGGATTCTCGCCCTCCTCGGCTTGCTCGCTCTCCTCAGTCGCAAGCTGGTCAGGGATGGCCTTCTGGTGGTGCTTCGGGGAGTGATGGTGGTGGTTCTGGGTGGCCCTCTGATACTCTGCCTGCTTCTAGTTTTGGATGGCCTGTCAGTGGTAAAATATTTCCTCGATTGGCACTTGCAATCTCGCCCCAACATGAGGAGGAAGATAAAGATAAGGAAAAAGATGATGATGATTGGGGTGTTCTTCCTGACGTCACTCCAGACCCCACTGATGTATGGGGGGGAAACATGGATGACAGAGACCCTCCTGGCACTGCTCTGGCTACTTAATGGCCTATTTGTTATTTATTGGTGCTGCCCATGTGACTTTTGGGGTGTGCCTTTTTACCACCCGCCCTTTTTTTGTGAATATGTACTTTTATCTTTAAATTAATATAGATAGCTTCCTATTCATCAAAACAAAAATAGAACAAGTACCCATTTTATAATGGGTACGTGTGTTTCTATATATCCATTTTTTCCCAATTTGGAAAAAACTGATTAAGCACATTTTTTCTGCAACATTCATTTTTTGCAATATGGTTCGACAGCATCATTTTTTGCAATTTTTAATTCAATCTTGTCTTGTACAATCTCTTAACAAGTCATATTCTATTCAATTTTTTTAAGGATGAAATTGCAAGTTGAATTTTTCAAAGTGGAATCAAGTACAAGAACTTTTCACAAGAAGATTTGAAAAAAAAGAGATTTTGGATGTATTCATATGTTTTTGTACTACAAAGTTTATAGAAGAAAGGATCTCCATATTAAATAGTTTTATTTCAATATTTGGAGGTAGCAATTGGAAAATAGGTTAAGAATCATTTGTTTTTTTATCAAGAGGGTTTGGTAATCATGGGATCAAATAAAAGGCAAACAAAAAAATGTAGAAAGTTAATGACACTCGAAGAAATTGAAGCAAATAGGGAAATTGAGGCAAAAAGACAAAGGGATAGAAAAACAAGGATTCGTCAAATGAAAAATTTGGAAGCATCTAGTTCCATGAATCTTGAAGAGGAAACCATGAAGGTTGAGATGAATGTAGATGATGCAAATGTGGAGATGGTGAACATGGAAGAAAATGCAATTATGCAAACAAACCCAACTATTCCTTTAACTTCAACTTTGAATGATATGGAAATAGCACCTATGCAAACAACTTCAGGTATGTCTTCAAATCCACCTCTCAATGATATGGAAAATGCACCTATTCAAACAATTTATTCAGGTATATCTTCAAATCCAAGTCTTGATAATATTGATCTTAGTTTTTTAGATGAAGTTGGATACACCATTGATGATATCAATAATTCTAGTTTTGAAACAATGCAAAAAAATAATAATAATGAAATATCTTGTATTAATGCAAATGAGAATGAAATTCCTCATATTGATGAAAATGATAATGAAATCCCTTGTATGTTTGAAAATGAAAATAAAACCCCTTGCATGAATGAAAATGAAAATATTTTTTTACAATTGAAAGAGATGTCTTAGATAACCTTCCTGGTAAAATTTCTTAGAGACAAATGAGAACTCATGGAAATAGAATATATAAAATGTTTTTTATAGAAAGAAATTAGGATTTCAATGTCAACTCATGATGCAATTGATAAAAATGTGGAAAATGTGAAAAATGATGAAAAAATTAGGCATTTTTGTAAAACCAAAAATAAAAATGAATCAGTAGAACAAGTCATATCTAGTGTTTCCAATGCTATTGATTTTATAGGAAAGAAAAATTGATCTAAAGATAAGAATTCAGCACGTCATGCAATAACAACTACTATAGTTAATAAATCAACTTCAAATAAAATAATGTTAAGTAAGATTAGTAAATATATAAAATTAAATCCTAAAATTTTGATAAGACCGGTTAAAAGAAGAGAAAGTATTGAAAATGATCCAAGTAATCAATGTTGGAGTTTTAGTGGTAGACTCCCAAGGTCAAACATTAAATTAACTAATGAAATCAAATCTTTAATCGAAAAATATTGGCATGATAACACAAGAGTATCACCTAATATTATAGATGTTTTAAAATTAAGGGTGGGATCAAAAATCCGTGACCCTCGTCAAAAGAATCTATTAGCTATGACGCAAACTAAATAAGTTTTTAGATGATGCAATCTTACTAGAAATATTAGCATAAGTCAAAGATCATTCAAAAAATGTAAACCTTGGTATGTTAGAATTAATCATCAATGAATCTCTTGTTGTTGTAAAACTTATGCACAATTTTGTTATTTTTATGATATTTTTCAATATATATGTTGTACTTTACATGCTAACCAAATTATGCAGGAAATTTTTGGTATTAATATCCCACCTGAAACAATCAAAGATTTTATAGCAGGTTTGTTTTGTGAACCTGTAATGGAAACTTATTTTATTTAAATGCATGTATTTTTGGACAATGCAATAGATGTGGCAACCTTTAATTTTTAGGAGAATCTATGCATGAAAGTAGTTTACATGAATTTGGACAACAATTGGTGGATGTTAAAATAATTTAAAATGTTGAATATTCTTTAAATGATGGAAAAAATGGAAATTTTGTGAGCTAATTAGAAAAAATTAGTGTGCATGCATTTATTAGAGAATTTAAAGATAAGATTGTACCTAAATATGTAAAACACTCTCAATATGAGTGTTGGCTTGATGGTCAATTTCATACATGTAAAAACACATTTCCAATTGGAACTATATTGTTAGTTGTTGATTTTGCAAAAAACTATACTCTTGCTCCACAAGAAGAAATTTGATCCCAATATTATAAGTCAGTGCACGTAGCCATATTTGTTCATATTTTAATAGACATGTAGATGATAGTAGAGAAGATAATAGAAATTTTTTGAGAGAGTGTCATTTTTATGTGAGTGATAATCGATTACACTCATCTAAGTTTGTTCGATATTGTTTTAATATATTAAAAAAAAATTTAAAAGAGAGAGGAATTCAAATGAGAGAACATCACATATGGTTGGATAATTGCACGATCAATTCAAGAACGCTAAAATGTTTAATTGGTTATGTAAAGCTCATAAGAAAAATAATATCCAATACGTGTGGAGTTTTTTTGAAGCTAGACATGGTAAAGGAGAACATGATGGAGTTGGTGCATGTGTGAAAAGAGATCTTGCTAGAGAGCAACTAAAATTTGAGGATGCAGCGAAATTCAGAGGTGCAAGTGCAATTGTAGATTGGTGCAATACAAAATTATCTACGGGAACAAGTGAGAGCTCAATAATTCAACACTTCTTTTGGTTAGTTGAAGAAAATGATATTCTTACTTGACAAGATTGTGAAGCAATTAATGGATTAGAAAAATGGAATTCATTTAAGAGTTCGAATGCAAACACGTAGACAATATGGACAAGGGAGTTTGCATGTTTTTGTCAATTTTGTATTGCAAGTGATTGAGAGGCGTGTGAAAATATAGAATGGGTCGAAGAATGGCAACAAAGAGCCTTAACACCAACATCAACACATGATCAACATAGAATGACAATTGAAGAAGATAATCAAATGTTTACATCGGATGATTATGATCATGTTTCAGACCTTATACAAGAAGGTACATTAAATTGAATTAATTTTTTTATTATATTATTTTTTAATATATATGATTTTATATGTATACATATTTATATGTGAATTAAATATATGTCACTCTTTATTGGATTAAATTTTTTTTTTGCAAGACATGTGTATGTTGTTGTTGCACCTAAGGGGAATGAAGAGGAGACAAAGTATTGGTTGGTTAGATGTGTTGAGAGAAAACATAAGTTGGTACATCCTATAGTGGATGATGAAAATTTTGAGTATTCAACTAGTTATGTGGTTGTTGTTGGCATGTGGCTTCAAAAATATGTGAAAAGAAAGAATGGTTTACCTACATTTGAAGACTATGAAAGACACAAGAAGATTATACATTACTCACATTTGATTTTGGCAACTAATATAAAACTAGTTAGATATCAAGGGAGGCTTGCTAATAAAGTGTTATGGACACTTTCAATGGATGATCATGAGACAACCATAGATGTATTACAAAAGAGAGAGGATGCAGATGGTACAACGGAATAAATAAATACAGGTATATATATAATTTATAGTCTATATATAGTTAAAAATTTATCACATAACTTAGAGTCGAGGCTAATGTGTATCTCCCCTTAATCCATGTTCTTATGTTAGTCTTAAGTCATTTCCTAATTATAGTTTTAAATCATTTTATGTTTCAGGTCTCCCAAAACTAGATGCATTACAAAAAAGAGAGGGAATGCATATATATTGCAATGGAATTTGAATCTAAATACAGGTAACTATATAGTTCTATACATTTAATTCATTTTCAAAATATAAAACTAATAATTAATTGTCATTTTATAAAAAAAATTATAATTGATTATGTATCCCATAGGACCCCTTAAGTCATCCTCTTATCTACCCTTAATCCATCATCTTGCATCCCTTTAAGTCACTCTCTTAACTCCCCTTAAGCCATCCTCTTGGGAACCCTTAATCCATATCCTCTTATCTACCCGTAATCCATCCTCTTGCATCCCCTTAAGTCGCTCTCTTAACTCCCCTTAAGCCATCCTCTTAGGACCCCTTAATCCATATCCTCGTAGGTACCCTTAAGTCATTCTCTTAACTCCCCTCAATACATCCTCTTAGGACCCCTTAATTCATCATCTACCTACTCTCCTCCCCATCATCTCACATATCCCCCTTCTTAGGGTTTAGGATCAAGAGGGTATATGGTATAGGGTTGAGGGTTGAGGGTTCTATTGAATAGGACAACTAAGAGGAGGGTGAATCATTTGTCACAAATTTTCACCTTTAATTCAATCACCAAAACTAATACTTAAAACTTCTTAAATAAATAATCATCAAATGCCAATGCAAAAACTCAAATTCAACACATATACACAATAACACCAGATTTACGTGGTAAAACCAATGAGGGAAAAACCACGGTGAGGATTAACTCACACTATAAAGAATATCAAAAGTGATTACAAAAGGGCTCACTACCTAAAATAAGGACTCGCTATCCAACAGGGCTACAACCTAGAGGGCTCACTACCACAAAGATACAAAGAAGACTTGTTACAGAGAGACTACAATCCCAATGCAACAAAGGATTCCACCATAGTTACTTGATCAACTTGCATGAATAATAGAGTTCACCTTCTGCTCACTGCATCCAAAAACTCAGCATTAAGCTTTGCACTGATTTTCCACACACAACTCACACACACTTTCTGAATAGCATCAATGTCGCATCTACTCTTTCACTTATCTTTCTTCTTTCCTCTTGTACATTTTTCATTACTAGCTCATCCTATATTTATACTATCTCCAACCTTGAAAAAGAGATCCAAAGTCGGCCATCCAAATTCAAATTCAAATTAGGTCGGCACCAACCATCCTAGGGTGGAAGTAGAATGAGGGAAACCTAAACACTCACTTCACCAAGACCCAAAATAGATCCAACACACTTCATTAACTTCGAAGATAGTGCTTAATACAAGGTCGACCAAACCAATGTAAAACACATAGAACAATTAAGCTCGAAGCTTCCAAAAACCAAAAATATTTTCAATGCAACCAAAACATCTTAACTCTAGATCCGCAAGTCAGAAGACTTCATCAAAGAGAAACCCAAATCAGCAACATTTCTCCCGAACCTCAACCAGAACATATAAAAAATATAGTTCGCAACTGGTGAACACAACTTAAAATTCTCAATGAACTAACAACCAAAAATCTAGATATAGCAACCTTCAACAACCATAACCAACATATCAGAACCGCACAAACATAGGGGAAATATTGGATCAACAACTGAATACCTGTAAACTTTCTTTTATACAAATTTCTCAATATCCTCAATATATACAACCAACAGCAACTAGTAGATAACCATTTGACTAGTTGACATCAATGACAACACCTTCAATCCTTTCTTCATTCTTGCAACAATCTCCCCCTTTGTCATTGATGGTAACACATGATGTGAAAAACCATCAAAGACACCATACCAGTTCTGAATATACTTCTCAAGATTTTTCTTTTTGCTTCTCCCCCTTAGAAGACCATCTATCTCATTACCTCCTTTCTCTTATTAGCTTTCTTTCCTTTTCGCATGCTTTCTCTCCCCCTTTGACATCAATGGCAAAGGCAAAAGATATGTTCATTGAATCTTCCTTTGACATGAAAATAGAATACTCACAATGACAACACTTGAAACTAATTGCTCCCCCTAAGAGGTAGCCACCAAAACATCAGTCCAAAAAGATAGAACCATGAATCCACTGGACTGATACATCTCCACATGCAACTTAGTTTATGAAAGGAGGGGCAATAACCCTTAACTTCTCTTGGAGATACTCAAAAGTATCTTTAGGAAGAGCCTTCATGAAAATATCAATACTATGATCCTTCATCGGAACATACTCAAGTTTTACTTCATTCTCCATGACCTTCTCTCTCAAGAAATGATATCTAATAAATATATGCTTCATCCTCTAGTGCATCATAGGATTCCTCGAAATGTTAATTGCACTTGTATTATCACAGAAGATGGAAATGGGATCATCATATAGCACTGTGATATCTTTTAAAGTTTGTTTCATTCATAGAACTTGTGTACAGTAAGATGCAACAACAATATACTCAACTTTAGCAGTAGACAAAGAGACTAAATCTTGCTTCTTACTCAACCATGCCACCAATCTACATCCAAGAAAGAATGCACCACCACTTGTACTATTTTTGTCATCTACACATCTAGCCCAATTTGCATTTGTATAGGCACTAAGTGTAAATTCGGTATCTTTAGGATACCATAATCCATAATTCAAAGTGTCATTCAAATATTTGAATATTATCTTAACTACAAAAACATGTATTTCCTTCGGATCTTCTTTAAATCTAGCCACAAGACAAACTACGTGCATAATATCTAGTCTAGTAGCAGTCAAATATAGTAATCCACCAATCATAGACTTTCTCTAATTAGTCTTAGGTGAATCATCATCTTTACCCAATTTGCAACCAGAAACCATAGGAGTAGATACCAATTTGGAACCATCCATCCCAAACTTCTTCAACATCTATCTCACATACTTAGACTATGAAATGAAAATTCATTTCTTTGTTTTGTTAACCTGTAGGCCAAGAAATAAATTCATCTCCCCAAACATAGACATTTCAAAAAAATTCTACATCTCTTCTGCAAACATCTTGCACATATTTTCATTTCCTCCAAAAATAATATCATCAACATATACAAGTACAATCAATATTTTGTCATTATCAATCTTAAAGAACAATTTATTGTCTGTCGTACCTTTGTTAAATCCTTGTCGAATCAAATACTTGTCTAACCTTGCATACCAAGCTCTAGGAGCTTGCTCCAATCCATATAAATATTTCTTCAATCTACACACCATCTTTGGTTGATCTGTTAACTGAAATACTTTTAGTTGTTCCATGTAAACTTCTTCTTCCAACTCACCATTTAGAAATGTTGACTTGACATCCATCTGATAGACTTTGAAACCTTTATAAGCAGCCAATGCAAAGGACATCCTTATAGCTTCCATTCTTGCTACCGGGGAAAAAGTATCCAGAAAATATATACCTTCTACTTGCGAGTTGCCTTTACACACAAGCCTCTCTTTGTTTTTGACAACTTCTCCATTCTCATTCAACTTCTTTTTGAATACCCATTTTGATCCAATGATATTTTTGTTTGTCGGTCTTGGGACCAATTCCCAAGTCTGATTCTTCTCAATCTAGAAAAAAAATTCTTTCATCACTTCCTTCCAATGTTCATCTTTACATGCTTCACTTACTATCTTCAGCTCAATCTCAGAGAATAAACAAAAATTTACTTCAGCAGTAGCTTTGCTTCTAGTTAACATGCCTTTTGTCTTGTCTTCAATAATCTAATTTTTTGAATATTCCTTTGTACATATTTCGATGTCCTAGGGGACATCACTAGAGCATCTTCTTCTCTTTCATTTTTTTTTATCTAGCTTCTCTTGCTCATATTTATCTTGTTCTTCCATAATTTCTTCTATTCTTGCACAATCATGTTCATCAGACACATATCCATCAATATCAATAGAATTATTTATTGTCTCATCAACCTTCATATTCGAGCTCTCTACAATTTTTCTCAATCTTTTATTGAAACATTTTTATTCCTTGATTTTAGTAGAATACTCAAGAAATATTCCTTCATCATTTATTGAATCAAACTTACCCAAAGTTTCCTCATCCCTTCTTTAATATAGCATTTGCTTTTGAATACCTTGAAATATTTAACTATAAGAATTCTTTTGTGCCATATCTCATAGGGAGTCTTTGTACTATTTTCTCTTGCTTTAAATCAATTGAATACATAAACAATAGTATGAATAGCTTTTTTCCAGTAAAAGTTTAGTAAACCAACTTCAGTAATCATTGATCTAGCAGCCTCTTGAATTGTTCTATTTTTCCTCTCAACAACTCCATTCTGCTGAGGAGTTCTCAGAGTAGATAACAGTCTCTTTATTCTATGTACTTCACAAAACATATTGAACTCATGGGAGGTGAATTCTCCACCTCTATCAGATCTCAAGGATTCTCAAATTCACTTCATTTTCAACCATAGCCTCGAATGCCTTGAATCTATCTAATGCATATGATTTCTCTCTAAGAAATGTAACCCATGTATATCTACAATAATCATAAATGAAAATCATAAAGTACCTTTCACCAAGTAGACTTCACACTCCCATAGGACCAAAGAGATGTGTATGAACTAAATGCAATAGTCCAGTAGTAGATTATTCCTTTGATCTATAACGATTTCTTGCTTGCTTCCCAAACTGACAATTCCTGCAAATAGCATTAACGGGCTTTGAAATTCTTGGTAAATCTCTCACAGCCTGAACAACACTAATCCTTTCCAAATTATCAAAATTCATGTGACACATTCTCCTGTGCCATAACCAACTATCATTTATCTGATTCATAAAGCATCAACCATCAGCACCCTTGAGTTGATAAATATTCCCTTCAGATTTCTTTCATGTAGAAATCAATGTTTCAAATCCTTTTCGGATCTCACATTTCACATCCTTAAACACAAGATCATATCCTTTTCTATACATCTAACCAACACTCAACATATTATGCCTTAATCCCTTAACATAGTAAACATCGTCAGTATGATGCATGTCATCAAAACTTATTGAACCTATCCCACAAATTTTAGCACCAGTATCATCTTTGAACATAACCAAGCCTCCATCATATTTCTCAAGGTTAAAAAACTTAATCTTATCACCAGTCATGTGATGTGAACAACCACTATCAACTACCCAAAAATTCTTTTCTTGTTTAGCATGTAGGGCAGAGATAATTGTACCTTCATTTTTCTCCTCCTTCTTCAGAGGGTTTTCCTTTATCTATTTTTCTGAATTAGTAGAAGTTGTTTCATCCTTAATCACCAAGAACAAGCATTCATTGTCATCTGGATCTTCATATTCTGAATCTTCATCTAAAATACTATCATTCTCATTCACATAGTAAGTTATGTTAATCATCTTTCCTTTCTTTTTTTTCTCATATCTTTGTTTATTCCTTTTAGCTCTTTCTGGACACTTTGCAGCATAATGACCTATTTCTCCACAACTAAATCATTTAGAGGGAAACTTACCTTCATACTTACCAAAACCTTTTCTCATTCTTCTCACAAATTTAGCTTATATTTCATCAAAGTTCTCTTCATCTGGATCTTCAACTTTTGTAGCTTTAAAAGTAGTCTTTGATTTACCTCCATTTCTTAGACTCAGCTTCCTCATTTCATAAGATGTCAAAAATCCTAACAACAAATCCTTAGTACAAGTCTTATAATCTATAGTGTACTCAATAACACTCACCTTCTCACTATAAGCATCAGGAAGAGTTTTAGGAATCTTCTTTACAACCTTGGTTTCATCTATAATAGCACCAAGAGATCACATTCCAACCACTACCTCATCCAATCTCTGTACATAAGCTTTAACATTTTTATCTTTAGACATATGTATAAGATCAAACTGTGTTTCCAAATTCTGCAATTTTGCCTCTTTAACTCTTTCATCACCATCATGTGCTCTTTCTTTAAAGCATCCCAGACTTCCTTAGCTATCTTTAGATTTTGAACCTTAAACAACTTGGAATGTACCAGACTATTCTTCAAGATGAACTTCGCCTTATTGTTTGCTTCATGTAATTTGATTTCTTTAGGTGTACTTGAACCATTAGTAGGAGGAGTGTAAGTATTCTTGTAAGCTTTCTCCACATCATATCCACAATACTCCAGATATTCTTCCATCAAAACTTTCAAGATACCATAATTAGTTCCATCAAACCTCGGATAATCAAAGACCATCTTTCCAGCCATCCTGAGCCTTCCTCAAGTGGTTAAGCTCTTCACCAAGGAACCAAGCTCTGATACCAATTGTTGAATAGGACAACTGAGAGTGGGGGTGAATCAGTTATCACAACTTTTCACCTTTAATTCAATCACCGAAACTAATACTTAAAACTGCTTAAATGAATAATCATCAAATGCCAATGTAGAAACTCAAATTCAACACAATAACACCAGATTTACGCGGAAAACCCAATGAGGGAAAAACCATAGTGAGGATTAACTCACATTATAGAGAATATCAAAATTGATTACAAAAAGGATCACTGGCTGAAATAAAGACTCACTATCCAACAAGGCTACAATTTGGAGGGCTCACTACCATAGAGATACAAATAACACAAAGAATACTTGTTACAGAGAGACTACAATCCCAATGCAACAAAATATTCCACCACAATTACTTGATCAACTTGCATGAATGATAGAGTTCACCTTCTACTCACTCCATCCAGAAACTCAACATTAAGCTTCGCATTGATCTGCCACACACAACTCACACACACTTTCTAAATAGCATCAATATCGCATCTACTCTTTCACTTATCTTCCTTCTTTCCTCTTGTACTTTTTTCATTACTAGCTCATCTTGTATTTATACTATCTCCAACCTTGAAAAAGAGATCTAAAGTTAGCCATCCAAATTCAAATTCAAATTAGGTCGGCACCAACCATCCTAGGGTGGAAGTAGAATGAGGGCAACCCAAACACTCGCTTCACCAGGACCCAAAATAGATCCAACATGCTTCATTAACTTCAAAGATAGTTCTTAACACAAGGTCGGCCAAACCAGTGTAAAACATAGAAAAATTAAGCTTGAAGCTTCCAAAAACCAAAAATATCTTCAATGCAACCAAAACATCTTAACTCTAGATCTGCAAGTCAAAATACTTCATCAAAGAGAAACCTGGACCAACAACATTTCTCCCGAACCTCAACCAGAACACAGAAAAACATATTTCACAACTTGTGAACACAACTCAAACTTCTCAACGAACTAACAACCAAATATTTAGATATAGCAACCTTCAACAAGCACAACCAACATATCTAAACCGCATGAACATAGGGACAAATATTGGATCAACAACTGAATACCTGTAAACTTTCTTTTATACAACTTTCTCAATATCGTCAACATATACAACCAACATCAACTAGTAGATAATCACTTGACCAGTTGACATCAATGACAAAACCTTCAATCATTTCTTCATTCTTGCAATAGGTTCATCCTTTGGGATTTACATCCAAGGGTTGAGGGATATGGTTTAGGGTTTAGGGTTGACAAGATTGTTAGAATAAAAAATATATTATGGGTTAAGGGTTAAGGTTTCATCTCCTAGACTTTAGCTCCTAGGTTTTAGGGTTTAAAGTTGATAAGATTCTTAGAATAAAAAATCTATAATAGGTTGAATGTTAATGGCTCATCCCCTATGCCTTAGGTGCTAGGGTTGAGGGATAGGGTTTAAGGTTTAGGGTATAGAGTTGACAAGATGATTAGAATAACAAATCTATTATGGTTTGTGGGTTAATGGTTCATCCCATCGGCTTTAGGCCCTAGGGTTGATGGATATACTTTAGAGTTTAGAATTTAGGGTTGACAAGATGCTTAGAATAACAAATCTATTATGGGTTAAGAGTTAAGGGTTAAGGGTTCATCTCCTAGGCTTTAGGTCCTAAGGTTTAGGGTTTAGAGTTGACAAGATTCTTAGAATAACAAATCTATTATGGGTTGAGGGTTAATGGTTCATCCCTTAGGCTTTAGATCCTAGGGTTGAGGGTATAGAGTTGACAAGATGCTTATAATAACAAATCTATTATGGTTTGAGGGATATATACTTTAGGGTTTAGGGTTTAGTGTTGACAAGATGCTTAGAATAACAAATATATTATGGGTTCAAGGTTAAGGGTTCATCTCCTAGGCTTTAGGTCCTAGGTTTTAGGGTTTAGAGTTGACAAGATTCTTAGAATAACAAATATATTATGGGTTAAGGGTTAATGGTTCATCCCCTAAGCTTTATGTCCTAGGGTTGAGGTATATGGTTTAGGGTTTAGGGTATAAATTTGAAAAGTGCTTATAATACCAAATCTATTATGGGTTGATGGTTAATGGTTCATCCCCTAGGCTTTAGGTCCTAGGGTTGAGGTATATACTTTAGGTTTAGGGTTTAGGGTTGACAAGATGCTTAGAATAACAAATCTATTATGGTTTTAGGGTTAATGGTTCATCCTGTAGACACTGAAAAATGTCCTAAGTCAATGAGCATCATTTTTCCTAGTCATCATCTTTCAATAATTGAATAATTTTAATTATTCAATTATGTTCGATCATATTCCTTTATTAATTAAATAGTTTTTAATTATTTAATTGATTCACCTTCTCATTTCTATCTTGATCAATTAAAATTATTTAATTGTGTCACTAATACCCCTTTCTTCAATAATTAAATAAATCATTATTTATTTAATTATTTATCTTTTATCACATGTCTATAGTCAGATAATAATAATTATTTGACCTTTTATTTTTCTATAATTAAATAATTAACGAAATTATTTAATTATGTGTCATTCTTCTCCTTTAAATAATTGATCCTAATCAATTATCCATATTTAATTTATATCTCCTCCTTTAATTAAATTTATGAATTTAATTAAATCTCCTTTTTCATTTCCTCCAAATAAATGATTTAAAATAAATTATTTATTTGCCACTTGTCCTTCTCCTCCATTTTCGAATAAATAATTTAAAATAAATTATTTATTTGCCACTTGTCATCCTCTTCCATTTTCGAATAAATAATTTAAAATAAATTATTTATCCCTCTATTTTGGTCAAAGATTCCCTGTCATTATTTCATGTCACAGTTTGCATGTCCTGCATGTCTATCATAGCCGTCAGGCGTCATAGCCGTCAGCGTCATATCTTTTCCATGCATGGCATATTCTGGTTGCATCAATTCTCAACCGTAGATCTTGGCATCTTTCTAGAAACTCAATCTTAGCCATCCATTTCGTAACTTCCCTCTCATGAATCCTCATCCGTTGATCTTAGAATCTTTCTGGAAGATCAATCTTGTTCGTCTATTTGAATGGTTGTCTATAAAAGAAACCCTTCCCCTCCATTTTCAATAGATAAATGTAGACACTAAAAAATGTCCTAAGTCTATGAGCATTATTTTTCCTAGTCATCATCTTTCGATAATTGAATAATTTTAATTATTCAATTATGTTCGATCATATTCCTTTATTAATTAAATAGTTTTTAATTATTTAATTGATTCACCTTCTCATTTCTATCTTGATCAATTAAAATTATTTAATTGCATCACTAATACCCCTTTCTTCAATAATTAAATAAATTATTATTTATTTAATTATTTATCTTTTATCACATGTCTATAGTCAGATAATAATAATTATTTGACCTTTTATTTTTCTATAATTAAATAATTAACGAAATTATTTAATTATGTGTCATTCTTCTCCTTTAAATAATTGATCCTAATCAATTATCCATATTTAATTTATATCTCCTCCTTTAATTAAATTTATGAATTTAATTAAATCTCCTTTTTCATTTCCTCCAAATAAATGATTTAAAATAAATTATTTATTTGCCACTTGTCCTTCTCCTCCTTCCATTTTTAAAATAAATTATTTATCCACTCTATTTGGTCAAAGATCCCCTGTCATTATTTCATGTCATAGTCTGCATGTCCTGCATGTCTGTCATAGCCGTCAGGCGTCATAGCCGTCGGCGTCATATCTTTTCCATGCATGGCATATTCTGGTTGCATCAATTCTCAACCGTAGATCTTGGCATCTTTCTAGAAACTCGATCTTGGCCATCCATTTCGTAACTTCCCTCTCATGAATCCTCATCCGTTGATCTTAGAATCTTTCTGGAAGATCAATCTTGTCCGTCCATTCGAATGGTTGTCTATAAAAGAAACCCTTCCCCTCCATTTTCAATTTAACAGTCATTATCTCCAACTTTCTTGCTTACTATTTGCAGGTATTTGCACAACTTCATCAACAAATCTGAGGGCAATATTGGCATAAGAAGAAATAGGAGAGACAAGAGAAAGAATCAACTTCAAAGGGGAGTGTTTTATTTCATTTGCTTTCATTTTGATTGTTCTCTTTGTTTGTATTCTCTTGTTTAGATTGGGATAATAGTTTAGAAGTGTTGGTTGTCACTTAATTTAAATCTATTTGATTTTCCCCATTCTTACATTGGTGAATCCGACGTGAATTGAATAATATTGCAAAAAATCGTTTGTTTTCTTGTTTTTTTGGTTGTTTTGCAGATTACAACCAAGAATTCATATGAAATCCCGTCATCTTCTTTTGAGCATAAAAAATTGGGCACATAAATTTTTTAAAAATGATCATTTGGGTTTTGTAGCCCTCATTTTCAGCTTTTCGAAACTTCAAACGGTTTAAAATTTCGTTAAGATTTGAGAAAGTTATGGCTATTTTAATATTTGTTGTTTTTTTAGTTTAGCTGTTAAAACCCGCGTTTTCTTTTGCCTATAACATTTTTTTCATGCAGAATCTTGGAAAAATAATTTCTAGGTTTTGAAGGTTTGAATTTTAGCTTTCCATGGATATAAACCAATTGAAATTTTGTTAAGTTTTGAGAAAGTTGTGATTATTTTAATTCGCTGGTGTCATTTTCTTTTGAGTTACTAATCTCTTGTTTTTAGCATGTGGCACAGCTTGGAGGGAGTCTAAAATAATTGTTTCTTTAGAAACAAAAATTGAGCTTTTAATTTTTTTAGGCATAATCAATTTTGTTTGCTTTCAACAACTACAATAAATTGCATGCACACTCATTGGTTAAAATGAACATGCATTTCATTTCATGGGATTAAAATGAACACAAATTGCATGCACACTCATGGCTTAAAATGAACATGCATTTTATGTCATTGGCTTAAAATGAACTTTGTTTGTTTCATATCAAGTTAAATTTTTAAAATGAACAAAGTGTCTTGTGTGTCCTCCTCACATTATCATTTGGTAATTAAAATTTATAAGTATCTTCAATTTTGTGTTACCCTTTGATGCAATAATCGAAGTATCCTCTCCCCTTACGCATTGATGCGATCTTGGGTGTAAGAGAAACGGTTATTGCCTCTAGAACTTGGGCCTTCCTTGGTGGGAAAAAGTACTCACCCCAAGGCGACTCAGACCGGCAATGGAGCTTTTTGGCCAAGCTACCCCCGACTGGTATATAAATGTGAATCCTAAGGGAAAACCTAGGATTACGAGTGTGGATGTGTCATACGGACCAATTAGTACTCCCCAAAACCCTGTTGAGCGTAACCTCTTCAGGCTAGAGTGCCTCCTAAACGGAGCTTAATCTTGTGCCCCATGTATGGCCACTCGAATGGGGGTCCCGAACTAAAAACCTTTGTGTAGTTGCCAAAATCCTTCTATTTGCTAGCGCAGCAATGGTCGTTGTGAAGGCATCCACATTCTCGCAGTTCTTAGTAGAGGTGATCAACCTGCTATGGGAGTTTTATGGGGGTTGGAAGCTTGGTTGGCCTGAGAAGTGAGTGCAATGTAAGGGGGAGCCCGTGCAGCCAAGCTTCTGGATTCACACGCTAAGAATAAGTGTGGTTGGGGAAACCCGCGTGGAATCTAGCGAATATTGTCCTTGCTTAACCTAGGGTTGTGCTTGTTTTCATTGTGCATGTTTTCAAATTTTCAAAGACAAGATATTATGTTGGCCAAGTGTTTTTCTAAGACATTGAGACAAATAAACACCTTTCACAAACTTGGAAACAAACATTCAACTTGAAAAAATTCCAAATTTTGCAACCCAAGACCAAACTTGTCCAATTTGATATCAAACATCTTTTTCAGCAGCCATTGTTGAAAACCAGAGAGAAAATTGCTCAAATGTTCCATTAGTGACATCTTTAGTTTGCATTTACCCATAGGTGCATCCTTGCAAAAAATTGTTTCATCCTTGAACATCATCATCTTCATAAACCAATCCTTGCATCCTCATTTCATTTTCAAATTTGGGATTAGGAAAACCCTACCATACTTTGTGAAATCATTGCCTTCAAAGAGTAGGTTGTCATTGGACTTAGTCAACATCATTTTCCTTAGTCATTTTCCTTTTGTGAGACCTTTCCAACTCAAGAGTCTAGTTAGGAAAACTCACTTCATCATCTTGTCCTACCAACAAGTCCTTCGATGACCCAAATTGAGGCATAGATCAAGCTTAGGGTGGTTGAGTAGCTCCTTTTTCCAAATCATTTAGACCTTTTGCACATCAAGGTCATTTTAGTCCTCACCTTGCATATTTTATTCTGAAAATCCAAAAATATTGTCATACCTTCTATCTTAGTCCTCATTTGGCACCTAGACTTTGCATTGGTCATTACCTTAGTCAACATTTTTCATATTAGTCCTCATTGTCACCTTGCATTAGTCATATTCCTTAGACAAACATCATTATCACATTGCATTAACATCCTTTATTCCAAAAAAAAAAAACATAGTTTAGTGGCATCCACATCTTGCATTATCCATCAAACTTGCAAACATCTCCCATGGTTGAAACAAGGTCAAAATCCAAAAGAAAGGACATGGAATATTCAAGTGACCCATTTCATGACACTACCCTTGGGTTTAATTCAAATCAATCCACACCTCACAGAGAGGTGCCACAAAGAGATCAAACTGACAATTGGGACAATCTAAATCACGATGAATTCAACAAGAAATGGGAAAACCTAAGCATAGAAGAATTCAACAAACAATTGACTCCTCAAGAAATTGAAAGAGCTTACCAAGATCCAAAAATTTTAAACATGATTGATCAACTTGTTAGTGCTGATCCTAATAGATACTTCTATGCACTAGCTAAAAAGGGTGCCAAACTACCTCAAGTTTTTGATGTATCAACCCTTGTAGAAGAGGAAACTGAAAATCCATTTACACTTGGCATGCCATCATCATCACAAACAACAAATATACCCCTTGGGATAACCTCACACATGAGTACCACCACCACACATATCCCAAATATCCCAGCATTTGGCAACAAGGAAACCCATACTGCTACACAAGGACAAAATTCTACACTTGGAAGCAACTCCAATTCCTTGGGTAAGACCTTTACAAATCCCCTTTTCCAAAACACACATCAAGGTTCTACTTCACAAGGTCCTACACCTTTGACTCAAAATGCAAACCAAGGTCCCATTCATACACTTCAAAACGCAAACCAAGGATCCTTGTTCCAATTTTCAAGTCAACCTAGAAAGGTCCACATTGTCTCACGAAAAATCCAAAAGCAACACAATAATCAAGGATCCATCCCATCATTCCAAAATGTGAATCAAGGGTCCCTCTCATCACTCCAAAATTCTAACCAAGGAAACATTCCATCGCAAAATGTCAATCAAGGGCCTACATCTTCATTTCAAAATACCAGCCAAGGGATCCTTTCTTCATCACAAAACATTGGTCAAGGACCAACACCTTCATTTGCAAACCAAGGACCTAATTTTCCAAACCAAAACACAAATCAAGGGTCTACACATCAATTCCAAAACACCATACCACATGCAAACATGACCTTTAGGACAAACCCAAATGCCAATTTCATTCCAAATCAAACCAACACAAATCAATATGGCAATCAAAGTCTCACATCACGAGGCATCAATCATGATTCAAATTCAACCTATGACCTTAATGCTAGCATCATGGCACCAAGTCAAAGCAATGCAACACCATCACTTGCAGACCTCTTGGTACAACAGGTGAAAACCCTTCAACAACAAATGACTAACATGCAATTGGGGACCAACAAAAAGACCTATTCTGTGGAGGAATTATGCCCCTTTCCATTCGATCGCAATTTATATATGCCACCCTTTCCCCCTCATTTTACAACACCACCTTTGCCTAAGTATAAGGGGACAGGGGATCCAATAGAACACATTCGAGAATTCAACACATCATGCATGGAAGTATCATATGATCCAACTTATTTAATGAGACTATTTCCGTGAAGTCTTACAGGGGCAGCTTTAGATTGGTTTTCACATCTTCCTCCAGGAATAAGAACATGGGGTGAACTAGCTGACAGATTCATTAACAATTTTTCCTTCAACATTAAAAATGATGTCACCCTTGCAACATTAAGCACCACTAGACAAGAAGAAGGAGAATCCCTTACCTCATTCTACCAAAGATGGCAAGGTTTAGTTAGCAAATTCCCTTGTCACATTCCTGAAAAATAATTGGTCACCATGTTTGTGGAAAATCTTAATGGAGAACTCATGAGCCGAATTCAAATCCAATGTTGTACAACCTTTGAAGAGATCCTTGAGAAAGGCGTCCTTATTGAGAAAGGTCTTATCGCCAAAGGACTAGTCAAGATAAATAGAGAAAATCATAAATCCATCAATGATAAGAGCAAATACTGGTCCCGAAACAAAAATGTAACAAGTGATGGAGTTGTTGATGCCAAACTGATAAATACAGGTTCGACCATTCAACTTAAAGGTCCCCCCTTGTCTAATACATCAACCCTGCCAAACTCACGAATCCAGAGTCAAAACCAAACATTAAATGCTATCCAGAACAACCAACAACAAAGAGGACCTCCTCGTGCCAAGAGAACCTACACCCCCTTGGGCGAACCTATTGAATCAATTCTCAAACGACTCTTGCAAACCAATACCATCACACTACCTGACACCAAGAATTATGAACCTTCCTTGATCAAACTAGATTGGTGGAAAGAAGATGAATACTGTGAATACCACCGTAGCAAAGGACACAAAACACCAAGATGTTGGACACTCAAGAACATTATTCAAGACCTCATTGAAGATGGAACTATATCAGTAGGAGATTCACAAGGAAAAACCAATACTGATCATACCATATTCAAAACTCCCTTGCAAGACCATGATAAAGGGAAAGCCTCCAGTTCAGGGAACAACAATAGTGCCAACTATGCCACAGTCAAACATGACTATAGCACTATCATTCTTAACATAACACCCTTTGATGATTGCATTGCTACCATCTCCATAAACAAGCCAAACTCAAATTGTGTTGTTGCTACTCGCAGAACCAAGATAACTATTCTAGGACCTCCACCCAATCCTCAGCCCAAGAACCAATATAATCTCCTAGAGCAGTTGGGAAAAACTCCAGCACAAATCTCTATCTTGGAGCTCCTTCGCACATCCCCACAACATAGAGCTATACTTGACAAAGCATTGCAAGAAGCATCTATCCCTGCCAACCTAGATGTCAATGCATTTCAGGCCATGGTCGGATACCTAGCTATGCCACATCATGTCACCTTCTCTAAGCAAGAATTTTCTACACCAAAATCTGATCATAATGATCCCTTGCATCTTGAAGTTTGCGTTGATAAATGCAAGATTAGAAGAGTCTTAGTAGAAGGTGGAGCGGGTCTAAATATTTGTTCACTAAAATTGGTGAAAGCATTGGGATACTCTGAGAATTGTATAGACCGAACAAAGAAAATCACTATCAAAGCTTATGATGATGTTGAGCGTTCATCTGAAGGTGTCATTTCACTTCCTATAAGAGTTGTCCCAGCCATACAACATACAATATTCCATGTCTTGGATCTAGACTTACATTATAACCTTCTCCTTGGTCGTCCTTGGATTCATGCTATGAGAGCTATCCCATCCACCTACCATCAATGCCTCAAATTTCCACACAATGGCACTGAAATCACCATTCCAGGCGACCCCAATCCTTTTCAGTATTGTTCAAACTTAAGAGGAACTATGGAATTTCAAATGCCCATCAATCGAGAGGCCTCACCTTCCACTTCATCCGCCACTTCATCCCACTACGTTGACCCATCTATGTTGGTCAAATCATCCATTCCATTCACCACCCCCTCCATGCCTAAGATCCAAATCCAAGACAAAGGATGTGGAGAATATAACATGAAGAGTCTCTTTTTCATTGGAAAATTGCCTAAATCACCAAAGTCTTATGGCAAACCACATCCCATGCAGTCTAAGGTCATCTTTCATAATCCCCCTACCACCTTCACCAAATGGGGAGAACTTTCCAAGGAATCTCTAGATGATCACATTCTCACATGGTTGTACAGAGAAGAAGAAGACACTAAATCTAAGAGGTTGCCAGTTGAGCAGTATCCAAAAAGGTTCCCAATAATGAAACGACAAGGATATGATGGACACAGTGGTCTTGGCCTAAATAAATAAGGAATGATAGAACCCTTGCAACCTCCTAAGTTGATTAAACATCAAGGGTTAGGGTTTGTACCTGTAAAAGTGACTATCCAAGGTATCAGATTACCTTCAAGTGAGGTTGCTAATGCTTCAAATGAGATCGAGACATATGAGGACCCCTGGGATTTTGATGTCGATTCTAATGAATATGAATGGGATTCCCTATCCTCCACTACCTTTATGGACTTAGATAAACTGTTCGGAATACTTGATGAGCCTCCTCTTGAAACACAATTCAGTCAAAAGCTTACAACTAGTTCCCCGGTGAGTCTAACAAGCCCTCGTCCCAAAGCCCCCTTAAATAAAGAAGAATGGATTAAACACTTTTGGGAAACCATCGACACTGCCTCCTGGGAACCTGATGACTCTATGTCTGTCTTTACCCTCTCTACCTACACCATGACTCTTGATAACAATGATGATGGCTTACCCCTTGTCTACCCACAACTCATAGATTGGGATCAACAAGACCCACCAAGTTTGGACACTTTCGAGAATGATGAAGCAATCACTGAGTTTATGGGACTTCGTGAAGGAATACCTAGTGGGGAACATAAGGCTGGATTTTCCATAGAACTTGATTATACTGCATACTTTGGTTAGGCTATCCTATCCTCTAGTCGCAAAAATGAATATGATGAAATAAAAAATAGAAATAATAGGTCTTCAGGTGAAAACCGAAAGGCACCTGTTGATCGTGAAAAAGTAAAAATAAAGGACGTATCTAAAGGTGAAAACCTCCCTGAGGCACCTGAAGATGGAGGATTGGAGTGTCTCCCAATAGACCATGAGAGATCGCCATTGTTGATAGAAGAAATAGAAGAGGTGAATATTGGAACACAAGATAATTCCAGGATCATACAGTTAGCAGCATCTTTGACCACCAAGGAAAAGCCCGAGTTCACAAAATTCTTTGCAGAAAGACAATTCAATTTTGCCTGGTCATATGCAGATATGCCTGGATTGGATCCTGAATTGGTTTTACATCACTTACCACTTCTACCTAATTCCAAGCCATACAAACAAAAGCTAAGAAAAATGCATCCACAAATTGCACTCCTTGTCAAGGCAGAATTGAAGAAACTTCTAGATGTGGGATTCATTCGTTCTATTGATTATGCAGATTGGATATCAAACCTTGTTCCTGTCACTAAACCAAATGGTCAAATTAGAATATGCACAGATTTTAGAGATC
>CM021107.1:323582184-323905481 GCA_007115665.2 Sequoiadendron giganteum | reverse complement strand
TTCGAATGGTTGTCTATAAAAGAAACCCTTCCCCTTCATTTTCAATTTAACAGTCATTATCTCCAACTTTCTTGCTTACTATTTGCAGGTATTTGCACAACTTCATCAACAAATCTGAGGGCAATATTGGCATAAGAAGAAATAGGAGAGACAAGAGAAAGAATCAACTTCAAAGGGGAGTGTTTTATTTTATTTGCTTTCATTTTGATTGCTCTCTTTGTTTGTATTATCTTGTTTAGATTGGGATAATAGTTTAGAAGTGTTGGCTGTCACTTAATCTAAATCTATTTGATTTTCCCTATCTTACACATCCCATAGGCTTTAGGTCCTACGTTTGAGGGATGTACTTTAGGGTTTAGGGTTTAGGGTTGACAAGATTCTTAGAATAACAAATCTATTATAGGTTAAGGGTTAAGGGTTCATCTCTTGGGCTTTAGGTCCTAGGGTTTAGGGTTTAGGATTTCTAGGGTTAACAAGATGCTTAGAATAACAAATCTATTATGGGTTGAGGGTTAATTGTGCATCCCCTAGGCTTTAGGTCCTAGGGTGAGGGATAGGGTTTAGGTTTTAAGGTATAGAGTTGACAAGATTCTTAGAATAACAAGTCTATTATGGTTTGAGGGTTTATGGTTCATCCCCTAGGCTTTAGGTCCTAGGGTTGATGGATATGCTTTAGGGTTTGGGGTTTAGGGTTGACAAGATGCTTATAATAACAAATCTATTATGGGTTAAGGTTTAAGGGTTCATATCCTAGGCTTTAGGTCAAGGGTTTAGGGTTTAGGATTTCTAGGGTTGACAAGATGCTTAGAATAAAAAATCTATTATGGGCTAAGGGTTAAGGGTTCATCTCCTAGGCTTTAGGTCCTAGGGTTTAGGATTTAGGGTTGACAAGATGCTTAGAATAACAAATCTATTATAGGTTGAGGCTTAATGGTTCATCCCCTAGGCTTTAGGTCCTAGGGTTAAGGGATAGGGTTTATGGTTTAAGGTTTATAGTTAACAAGATGCTTAGAATAAAAAATCTATTATGGTTTGAGGGTTAAGGGTTCATCCCTTGAGCTTTAGGTCTTGGAGTCACCGAAAAAGTAACCCTTCTACTTTTTTTGGCTTCCTCAGGCCCTCCTTGTGATTTTGGCTTAATGTTGCCTTGATTTAGTGGTGTAATGTGGTTGACACACTCACATTAGGTCTTGGGCCCTTGTGAACTAATGGAATTTAATGGTGCCTTGCAAAAGTGTTGTGAAGTTTTATAACATTCACACTTTTCAAGGATTTGATCAATTAACTAAGCATAATGAACATAATTTTAATCATAATCAACTAAAATCTTGCCTTATTTAGAGTTGTAAAGTGTTGTAACACACTTTCACATTTCTCTAGGCTTTTCATTAACAATTGGGATTTCTTATGCTTTAATTGGCCCTATTTTGCATCCACAAGCCTCAATTATTGCATCTTTTCGAGGATAATCTTGACACCAATCAGTAACCAATCATAATTCAGGTGTTCTTGGCTTGTGTGGCCCAGATTTAGTGTTTGGGACTCATTCGCCACCTTGGGTGAATGAGTCCCACCTAGGTCTTTTTGGCCCTGATGCAAGTTTCACACATTTCTAAGGAATTTTCATTTTTGGTCCCATACATTATGTCTGATGGGACTCATTCACCACCTTGGGCGAATGAGTCCTGTGTGACCAAAATTCAAATTTAATTCAAATTTTTGATGGGATTTTATTCTCATAGATCTGATGTTGGCTTGTAGTGTTGTAATTTCGGGAATTCTTGCATAATTTAGTATAATACAAGGTTCTCTCACTCGTATTCACATGTAGCAAATTTTACAATCCTTCAAGAGTTCACAAGAGGATTTGATAATTCACAAGAGAATTCAAAGGCATTCAAGGGCAGATTATCAAGCATTTTAGAACAACATTCAAGTGTCAATCATCATATCAAAGATTGCGTTCTTCATGTTTTTTTATTGTGCTAACAATTTTGATATAGAGTTTATGATTCAAGCAAGATCAACTTCATTCAAACAAGATTCAAGAACCACATCCATTACAACCATTTCAAGCATATTTGCAGCACCTTATTGCTAGGGTTTAGTGAGTTGCAACATTTTTATTTGTTCATTCATCATTTTTCATTCATATTTGCTTTCATTTCAAGGTTTAATTACCAACAAGGGGTTTGACCAAGGTAAACCCCTATTCACTAACACCACAACATTTTTCTCTCTTCTTGTATGTGATTTATAGGGCTAGGTTGCAAATTTATCAAGAGAAAAGTTGAAGAATTTTTTTCAAATCCCTAGAGTTGTCATTAAGCCTTGGAGAAGCTTGGAGAAAGGTCTACAAGTGGCAATTTGTAGTTTTGGATCCAGAAACTAGTCAAAAAAAGCAGAGAAGACCGAGGGGAACATAATCCAATTCAGAACTTCCAAAAAATTAGAAGTGGACTAATTTTCCACTATTAGCGAATGAGTCCCATAGTACAGGCCTGGCAAAGATTTTTACAGATTTGGATACCCTTTTGGTTGAAACCTGTATTTGCACATTTTCCCAAAAACTGGATTGATTCACCTAGCTTGGTGAATGAGTCCTTAACCCTTAACCCTTAAGTCCTAGGGTTTATGGTTTATGATTTCTAGGGTTGACAAGATGCTTACAATAACAAATATATTATGGGTTAAGGGTTAAGGGTTCATCTCCTAGGGTTTAGGTCCTAGGCTTAAGGGTTTAGGATTTCTAGGGTTGACTAGATGCTTAGAATAACAAATATATTATGGGTTAAGGGTTCATCTCCTAGGCTTTAGGTTCTAGAGTTTAGAGTTTATGATTTTTAGGGTTGACAAGATGATTAGAATAACAAATCCATTATGGGTTAAGGGTTCATCTCCTATGCTTTAGGTCCTCGGGTTTATGGTTTAGGATTTCTAGGGTTGATAAGATTATTAGAATAAAAAATCCATTATGGGTTAAGGGTTAAGGGTTCATATCCTAGGCTTTAGGTCCTAGGGTTTAGGGTTTAGGATTTCTAGGGTTGACAAGATTCTTAGAATAAAAAATCTATTATGGGTTAAGGGCTAAGGGTTCATCCCATAGGATTTAGGTCCTAGGATTGAGGGATAAGGTTTAGGTTGAGCTACCCTTAATACATCCTCTTGCATCTCCTTAATTCATTCTCTTAACTCCCCTTAAGCCATCCTCTTAGGGTCCCTTAAGTCATATCCTCTTACGTCCCCTTAATCCACCCTCTTGCATCCCTTTAAGTCATTCTCTTAACTCCCCTTAAGCCATTTCTTAGGACCCCTTAAGACATATCCTCTTAGGTCTCCTTAATCCATCCTCTTGCATCCCTTGAAGTCATTCTCTTAACTACCCTTAAGCCATCCTCTCAGGACCCCTTTAAGCCATATCCTCTTAGGTCCCCTTAAGTCATCCTAGATTTTATACCCTTAAATCCATTCATTAAGCATCCCCTTAAGTAATTTCCTAATTATATTTAATCATTTTTGTTTCAAGTCTCCAAAATTGGTGGTCGTTACTTGTGAATTGAACAACTCATGACAATTAATATAGTAGATAATTTTTCCTATGGTAGACATCACTTGAATTTGTAAGGAATTTCTAAGATCCAATTTTCTAACTTTTATTACAATATTCTTTTCTCGTATGAATTAGAGTTAAAAAACTCATAAAACATATAGTTACTTTACTTACATTGATTATGTTTACAGGTTCCCGTCAAGTCAATCTACCATGATTGTCACTGTACAAGAAATTCATTATAAATTATGTAAATATCAATTTGTGGTCTTGAACTAAAAATGGATAAGCTTTAATTATATTTATATGCACATATGTTTCATCATGTTATAGTTCTATTAAACATCAATATACATTATATGTGTGTTCGATGTATGAACTTCAATGAACTTATAAATCACTATTTATATTGGTCCAATTTTACCTTATACATTTTATATATGTCAAGTATAGATTTTTGTTTAGTGATGAATATTTGCTAGAATTGGAAAATAGTTAAAATTAGGCCCTTACTTTATTATGAATATGATCTAAACTATAAGGAATATATTGAATTATCACGTAACCATGTGATTTTATTGAACTTTGAAAGTTAATCATTTTAAGACATCTAAACTTCATTCAACAATGGCATCTAAATATATGCAATTTGATTCTAGACAAGAATTTATAGTGCATTCTTAAGAATGTAGATTATATGTGTGTGTGTGTGAGTGCATCTAATCATCATAATGAACATAACATGTACATGAGCATATTTAAGATCAAAGTATATTAAATTCCACATGAAATGCTAGATATATCTAAAGCTAGTATGGAATTTAAAACATGTACAAAAATGTATCTAGAAAAATATATTAAAGTCAACTCATATAAATAAACACAAGCATGATCATAATGTATAATGTATGTGAAATGACATGAAATGACATGTGAAATATATATTTCAAGTGGCACATATATAAATAAAACTATCTATATTATAAAATAAAATTATCTAACTATCAAGAGGATTAATAAAATCAAGTCTCTTCTCCATTCCACGTGTACTAGATGGACCTGTATCATGTTGTAGAAGAGTACAAGAAACTTGAAATTAGATAAATTTACAGAAATTTTGATGTAATTTAACATAACTAATAAAATCATTAAATTAAATTTTTAAATCTAAACAACTAAAAGTATGCATAAATTACCATATGATCGTCTGAATATATTGGCACATTTTTTTTAATGGGTGGTATAACTGTCAATTGAGGATGAAATTATTGAGATGATTGAAAAGAAGAAAAATGGGTTAGGGGATCAATAGAAATGAAGGTAAATAGGGTTATGATGGACCTATTCTTCCTCAATACATTAGGAAATGAGATCCACACCTTAAAATGATTATCAACCCTTAGGTGAATTAAGTCCAAGTGTGAATCTACAAATTTTGTTTTTTACGAGGATGGGGGTCCTAGTCAAACAACACTTTGGGGAGAAAAACTAAAAATAGTAAATTGGCACCAAAATGCAATCTAAAACTTGGAATAGCTAGATGAAACTCAAAATAAGCAGAACCAAAAATCAAATCACAGATCAAAGAAGGGAAGAATGATGTGTACCAATCACCAAAAGTCGGTTTTTGAAGCTAATCTGGGACTCATTCGCCCAGGGGCAAATGGGTCCTGAGTTAGAGTTTGTCTGCAACTTTTGGGAGCCTTCGCTATAGATCTAAATCCTTCAATTTGTCTAGATTTTAAGTTTGAAAAGAGAGAAATAAATTATGCAGATGAGTTTTCGTGAGATGATAACTTTTGCAACTTTGAAAAGTTCTCCAACTTTTCTCTTCAAGAGATCTTCAAGATTTTTTCCACCTAAATTTTCAAACACAAATCAAGATGAAAAAATGTTTTATTTTTGGTGAATGAGGGTTTTGCCTTGGTCAAACCTCATTTTGGTAATAAAACCTTGAAATGAAATAAAATAGCATGAAAGGAATGATGGATGAACAACTCAATGTCACAACTCACCAAACCCTTGAATAAACCTTAGAATGTAATATGCAACTTGCATAAAATGGCTTCAATGGATGTGGATCTTGAACCTTGAATCTTGACTTGAAATAATGCTTTGAATACTTGAATGGATCATGAAACCTACATCATCATATTAGCTCCAAAAATGTGCATGATGCAAGAAGACCTTGATGTAACAATTGGATATTGATTGTTGCAATAAATTTTCAATAAATCTAACTTTGAATGCCTTTATCATCAAATTTTCTATAAGAATGCTCACTTCAAAATTGCTAGGTGAAACATACTGAAATAACCTTATATTTATAGATATGTATCCTTAATTTCTTGAAATTCAAATATCACAAGGCGAAATTTAAATACAGATTTGAATATGTTAAAATACCACCAAAAACATAATTTAAATTTAGGTCCTAGGTCTAAGGGAGGACCCATTCGCCCATGGGTGAATGGGTCCTAGGTCCCTAACCCTACAACACACATTGCTCAATAAGGAGTGTTATGTTAAGGCATTAATGAATGTTGGGTTTCCTCTTTAGAAAATGTAATTAAATAGGCTTGGATTTGAATTAAAGGGGCCAATTAAGGAAAATTAAACTCAATTAATTAAAGGATCCCTAAATAAGTGTGAAAGTGTAAAGGGGTACACTTTACAACACTAAAAATAAGGCACAATTAAGTCCAAATTAACATTAATTCCAAATTAAGTGTGAAAATGTAAAAGGGATACATTTTTCTACACTACATTTAGCCCCCACTTTAGTGAGAGGATGAGCACAAGCGCAAACTCACACTAAAGTAGACATTCAAAATGTATGTATGCAGCAACAACAAGATTACTCAATGATACAAAATCAAAGACTTAAAAGGAAAGTAAAAACAAAAAAGGCAGATCAAGTCTTGGATGTCCAACACGATGTGGAACATGCCTCAATTTTTTGTCCAAAAAATTTCTCAAGCAAAAATCGATGTCCACTATGCAAACAACAATGCACGCTCACTCCAGGTTGATGGAACCTCGAGTTGTCCACTAGGTGAGTCCCCAAAAAGTAGCTTAGTGAAAAAGTCATGCTAGGTCTATAAGCTCTCACTATACTAATCATACCAGAGCTATGCCTTTGATGACTCTAATAGAGTGCCACACAAAAAACAAAAACTTTGAGCTTCATAAGGTTAGCAAGCTATATTATGCTAAGTACCTATGAAAAAATAAGGCAAGGCTCCAATGACAAGAAAAGTGTGTTATGCTTGGTGGCCTTGAAAAGGGTTTGAGCTTCACAAGGTTAGCAAGTTGTGTTATGCTAAACACTTATGAACAAAATATAAATAAACATGTTCAAAGGGATTTATCTTAGTTCATGTAAGGTCTCTTCTTAGGGAACATTGTGCCTAATGTCTCCAAGAGAGGACAAGTCAAGGATAAGAGAAATATCACGCTCTTAGAGGACATTAACCCAATGGCACCACCAAGAAAAAGATGCATCACAAGAAGAAATAAAATCATACAATGAAACATAAGGGATGCCAAAAATTTCAAAAATAATAATACCAATGTATGCCCCCGCTTTAAAGAAATTGTTAGCACCATTGTTGTGAGAAATTTACTTTAAAGTAGCCAATAATCAATGCTAACAATAAAGAATACATGAGAGCCTATTTGGAAAGCCCTATGCCAAGTCATATGTTTCCAAATGAAGCTACACCATGAAAAAGAGAGGAAGGGGTTGCCCCCAAAATGAAATCCCAAAACACATAAGGGAGCCATGGATTCAGGGTCAATATGTCTTTGCTACAATGTGATTATAAAGCCCATAAACATCATCATTCCCTAAATACTCGTAGAATAGGAAGAATGACACATAGAGAGCGAAAACAAAGAAAAATATTTTGGGTCAACATGGAAGAGACCTAAATGTCTCGACACCTTGCGTCATCCCCAAAAGGAAAACACAAGACAAAAGAAAATGTTTACAACATATAGAAGAATGTAGGTACAAATAGAGGAATGCACATGAAGAGAGATACATCAAACAGAACAGTATGGGGGATCACATTATGCACATGCAATCACACAAAGAAATGAAAAAGAAAGCAAAAGACTAGTAACAAACATGTGATTCAACCTATAGCAGGTCATCTGTATTCCAATCTTGTTCATTATATGTGGAAGACAGATAACTAGCCAAAGGGACAACATCAAGTGCCAAACTAGGAAAAGCACCAAGTTCAACACTCTTATTAGGAGGATCATCATTTAAGCTCATAGAAGATGAAAACAACGAATTCAACTCATTATGCACTTGTTCATCAATCTTTTCAACTTCATTATCATCATCCAAGTTAATCACAATAGGAGGTATAATGACAATATCCATAGAATTTTGCTTATGTTGCAGTGAGGGTGGAGAGGCATCATGCATTGCTTGAGAAAAGTTTGGATTTTGATTTTCTATGTTGTTATTTTTTTCTTTTTCTTGTAATGAACAAGCAATAGCACGATTTCTACGTTGACACTCTCTAGCATTTCAGTTTCTTTTCATTTAGTTTTCAAGTTGTGATTGTGTAGGAGCAGGTTTGTCAACCATAGGTTTATTTTCTTCCCTTAAGGGAGGAATGAAAGGAACCATGGGAGGTTTTTCAACCACTTTCACTTTAGCTTTATAAACTTGTTTGACTTTAGGAGGCACAACTAGATTTGTTTGATTGTCTCATGGTCTCTTATAGGAAATGGGTGAAGCACTTGTCATAGGCTGGTCTTGGTCACTTGGGAGAGATTTTGGTTCAATCATGGTTTCATCAAGGATAGGAGACTCAATCATGGGTTGAGGCATATTGCTAAGGGATAATTTTGTTATGCACTTTTCCTTAAATTTTTGATAGGATTTGAAAAATAATTCTTCACGGTGTCTAATAGGTTCATTGAGCTCAGGCCAAAATAAATCCAATGAAAAGTTTCCACTGGAAGACATGGGATTAAAGCCACTATGATGCACAATAAATATTTCATTTCCAAATGGAAACTTTAAACATTTATTCACAACCAATGGGATAGCATTCATGGAGAAAAGCCATGGATAGCCTAATGTCACATGAAATTGATCTGAATTCTAAATGATGGTGAATGAGACACTTCATTCTTTCGGTCCAACCTTTAAAGGGATATTTATTGAACCAATCGTAGGGAAAGAAAAACCATTATGCGTTTTGATCCATGCTTTCAATTTTTCATATATATCTTGATAAAGCTCATGCACAAATAGAAATTATTTAGTGATCATGTTCTCTACACAAATGGGATCAATTAATATCCCATTAGTAGGCTTTTCATTGGTTCTTCCAACTATGTAAAGAGGACCATCAGGTGCATGTTTAAGTATGTATTGTTGTGAGAAAGTAATGTCAAGCGATGTCTTAGTTAGGCCCTTATGAGGTTTAGCGTCAATAAATCCAACCAAATCATCCATAAGGTAGTTCTCATTTTCTTTCATGTTTTCATCATCCGTATAAAAGTATATAGACATATATATGGTTAATAAGACTCATGATATTTATTTTTAATTTTAAACTATTTGATGTATAATGAGTCATGGTATGTTGAATTTTATGAAATAAGGGTTGGTGTTAAAATATAACAATTGTGGGTAACAATAGTATTATAACAAAATTTTATATGGTATTTGATAAAATTCTTTAAAAAATTGGTCCTAAAATGTAGACAATCATTGAAATATTAATTAAAAATTAGTCCTTAAATTTGGTGTTAGACAAAATGACTCAATTTTTTGAAAGACCAAATTCTCACTCACATTGTATATCATAAAAAAAAATCAACATTCTTAAAAGGTTTTGATTTTCTTATAATAATATTGAAATTATATCATAATAGAATAATTTTAAACTAAATAAATAATAAAATATAATACTAAAAAAATAAGCATCATACATTACCAAATTGTGTACATGCATTTGAAACTCTCTAGAGTGAAATCTAACCTTGTTGGAATGAATAATACTTAAATAATGCCATATAACTATCTAAGAAGGTGAAAATGTATTTCAAGATTTCTCAAATGAATCTATACATTTCAAAAATCTTAAAAAACATTATTGTTAACTTAGTCTGGACACATGGTGAAACAAGTAATTTAGAAAAAAAAGTAAATAGATTGAATTTACACTTAGTAAAATGATTAGCATAACCAAGTTGGCTCTAATATCGTGTTAGAAATTAAGATTTTAGGATACTAAGCATTATAAAAAAAATATAAAATAAATAAAATGAGAATCATATAAACATAGATTTTACATTATACATAAGATATTCATGGGAAAAACCCTTTAAAGTAAAAAAACCTTTCAAATAAAAAACCCCATAAAACATCGACATTTTAGTGAAACACTTACAAAAAATAATCTATTAAAAAATAGACTAAACTTAGGGACACATCTCTACATACTTCCACGTGGTCAATAATACCTCCTATGCACAGTGATATAACTCACTATAAATCTCAAAACTCAACATCTCTCAAATGAGAGTGTTAGAAATCTGAAATAGATTGAAACCTAAGGAAATTTTTAAGAGAAAATCAAAGCTACATAAGCTAGAAAAGCATAAAGAATTCAAACCAGGACTTTGAGAGATTATGCAATGTTGATGTGACAATATTTCATTAAGAGCTTTCAAGTTGAAAAGATACAAAGCAAAAATGCATGAATAATGATTGCATGCATCAAGGTGCATGTATGCCAAAGTATGCAACAATGCAAGAGAATGAATGGATGCAAATACAAGTTAGGTAGTGAGTTTATATAGAACTTAGGAGAGGAGGTAGGTGGAAAATCCAACTAATAGGAATCAACCACAAAAAGTGGAAAGTATGGACCACCAAAAGTGGAGGATGCCACTAAGAGTGGAATATGTTCCACCCTTTAAGGAAGGTGACACCACATACCTATATCCTAGTAATAAACTCACTTTATTATCCTAAGCAAGCTAAATTAAGTGTAGGAAAAACCTATGACTAAGGGAAAATAAATTAACCCACTGGAAAAATAAAAACCTACACCAACACCCCCCCTTAAGCATAGCTTAGGAGGATGCAAAATAGGATGGGTCATGAAAAAAGAAGCCATGTTAGGTACCCATGTACATATAAAATTCCCCCCAAAGAAGAAGAAGCCCCATCCCACAAAAAGGAAGTATGCCGCCCATAATAGAGAGAGAAATGAAGTGGAAGGACAAAGAAGCCCCCCCAAAGAGGTCCAATGGTAGATGCTTGAAATTGGATGTAGAAGATGGTCCATGATCATCAAACAACATTCCTCCCCTTAGGAAGAAACAAAACCAAAGGTGTATGCAAGCTATCTCCCCGCTATTGAAAGGAATATGTAGGAATACAACTCAAGATGTAGGGAGTCTCTAAACTCATATCAAGTGTCCCTGTGTCGATGTTGAAAGCTGTCATAATCAAATAAAATGTTCTAGGCCACACTGCTAAAAATGAAAACTCAGAATCTCCTAGAGACTGATGTAGAACACCATCCAAAGACTCAAGTATCTCCTCTAAAGATGTATCCTCTAAATGTTTATCCAAAGTATCCACACTCATTTCAAACTGTGCTGAATGATCATGTAGAGATTAAACAAGAGGTCAAATTTTTCCCTCACAACAACTAAAGAAGAATCATCTTCATCAAAGATAAGATAAATACACTCAATAGTATCTCCCAAATCTGCAATATGAGTCTCCATAAACAAGTCTAAAATGCTTGTCAAGAGATCATCCCAAGTTGAATCTGAAAGACAATGTATGTTCTACTACAAAGAATCATTGGAAACTTTCGAAGAAGCAACACTAGAATTTGAATTAGCAATATTAGATGGTGATGGGGTATCAATGAATTGATCATCCACACAAGATGTGGAAACATAAGTCTCAATATTGTCCGCAATAGCCTGGTTTCCCAAGGAAACATCACTTCCAGATGAAGATCCAATGTCTCCATACAACTATTGAATGATGGTCCAAGCAGTGAAAGGGAACTCAATGTGCTCTACATGATGTAGAATATCCTCAAAAATATTAAGACATATTAGTCCATAGGCCATGTCATTATTGTTAAACCATGCATTCTTCTGATTATAGTCACTTGGCTTATGAACGAGTCCAAGGAGATGGGGTAGTAGATCTTGCTCAAGGCAATGATTCTTTATCCCTTGTTTCTGAGACAAATAGTTCTCTATAGTTAGATTGACAACAAAAGGATGGAAATAATTTTTAAGAGACATGCTTAACACCCCCATAAATGGAACTTTATCTTAGTTCATGATTACAAATTGTTTGTATAATCCCCTCGAGATTGATACAGAAAGCAACTTTAAGTGAATGCAAAAAGAGACATCAAGAGGAATGTGCAGTTCCACACCCATCATGTAGTGGTTTATAGTTGGACCTACAATTAAGGGTAAACTATTTGGTTTGTGTAGATGAACCTTCTCAAGCACAATCTGAACACAATGCACCTCAAGCAAGAAATCTTCAAGGGAATGCTAATGTTGTATGTGTACGAATGGTTTGAGGACTACAATTTTCCAGAGCGTTTGTTGGAGAACGGGGTTTGTATGAGAAAGGTTTTCAATTGACAGAGGGCTTGGAGATCCAGGATGAAAACTCAGTGCACGGTGATTTCATGGAGGAATAGTATCTGCATCTTGTCAGGGGTTTTGTTGTTTTGTTTATGGAGCCTACTAGTTTTTTGCTTCAATATATTTCATAATAGATATCAATCAGTAGTATGTTTATTATATTTTCCTTCTATATCTGTATAATTTCAGTATCAGAAGTATGGATGAACTCCAAAGTAGAAGTTTCAGGGGTAGTAGGCTGGATTTTTGATATTTTGCATGATTTGCATCAACTCTCTGAACTTGGATTTTTGTAATATGTAAATCTTTTATTCTATATAATATATATATATACAGGTTGCCATACCTTTCACTTCAAAAAAAAAGAGAGACATCAAGAGACACCCCTCCCTTTCCACTGGTCTCATAAATCACCCCCCCACGATATTACAATGTTGGCACTTTATGATCAGTGCATTTACAAATCCTTTTCCAAGATACAATACTCAATAGGCCCACAATTACCAAAATTATAAATTTTGATACATAATGAATCTGAGATACAATCTAGAAAAAATAGCTCTATAGTTGTGTATTTCTCTTCAATACCTTTCCAACACCTATTCGTTTCCAAATAATGGAGCTTTAGGGCGAAAGTTATGGCTCATTGAAGAAAAAAAGCAACAACAACTTCAACCTACAATATCTGACAAAAAATGGAAAATTTTCTTTTCAAAACCTTTGTAGATGGAAAGTGCCTGTCTCTAGCTTTCCAACGATATCTCGTTTGTAGAAAATGGACACTGTGGCGAAATGTTATGATTTTTTTTTAAAACAAGTTGAATTTTACCTACAATGACAACCCCCTAACAAAAGAAAAATTTGCCAAAAATCAAATTCATCTAAAATGGAAAAAATTTGTATGAGAATAGGGGTTTTTGGCCTTCAAATGCAATGGTAAGGTCCGTTTGGCTGGAAAATGCTCCAGTAAAGAGTTGTTCGCGGATCTGAACTTCAAACCCTCATTTGCAACTTTGTCAAATGATCTCCAATTTGGATGAAATAAAAGCCAAATTTGACTTTCTCAAGCCTATTGGATGCATTGGAACATTCAAAAATGCTGCTAGTATAACCCAAAATGTTGGAATCACTCGGATCTCACAAAACATATATGCAATATGAAGAGTTTATTAGTTAATTTTAAATTCTTTCTGATTCTCCAAATTGTTTAAAACACAAGAGAAGAGCATATCATGGGAATTTACAATATTTTTTACAAGAAACTCAATCTCTCAATCAGGAATTTAAGAACTTAGATTTCTCAAAACAAAAGCTTCAATACCATGTTAGAAATCTGAAATATATTGAATAACCCAAGGAACTTTTTAAGAGAAAATCAAAGCTACATAAACTAGAAAAGCATAAAGAATGAAAACTAAGACTCTGAAATATTATGCAATGTCGATGTGACAATAGTGCATTAAAATCTTCCAAGCTGAAAAGATACAAAGAAAATATGCATGAATAATGACTGCATACATCAAGGTGCATGTATGCCAAAGTATGCAACAATGCAAGAGAATAAATGGATGCAAATACAAGCTAGGTAGTGAGTTTATATAGAACTTAGGAGAGGAGGTAGGTGGAAAATCCAACCAATAGGAATCAACCACAAAAAGTGGATATGCCCACCAAAAGTGGTAAGTATGGACCACCAAAAGTGGAGGATGCCACTAAGAGTGGAATGAGTTCCACCCTAAGACCCTTTAAGGAAGGTGACACCACATACTTGTCTCCTAGTGATAAACTCACTTTATTATCCTAAGAAATCTTAATTAAGTGTAGGAAAAACCTAGGACTAAGGGAAAATAAATTAATCCACTAGGAGAATAAAAAGCTTCACCAACAGAGAGAACCTCTTTAATTATAGGAGAAAAGGTGACAATACTTGAAGGGGTATTAGTCACACCTATTCAAAGCAACCATTCATAAATAATTAATAGTATAATATTTATATTATTAATTATTAAATGGTATATGCTTATAAACATAGGGTTTTATAACCTTATATTTAGAATAATATATAAATGTTATAAGGGTATGACCCCTAATAACATTATGTTCTAACATAATATCCTTTAAGAATTTTAAAATTGGATTAGGAGTAAGAGCAATGACTTGACCCATGTGACATGGTATCAAGGCCATGTCACATGTATGAATGCCCATGTCTTGTATGCAAAAAGGCCCATCCCTTTGCACACATTGGAGGACGTGGGGGATTTGAAGGAGTTTAACTAGGATTTAGGTTGAGCAAGTGGGTGATTAATGCATTAACCCACTTAATAAAAGGTGTAGAAATAGAAAATTAAATAAATAGATATATATTTAATTTTTGGGAAAGGGATATGAGAGTTAGGTAAATAAACAATTGGATTTATTAACTTAAGGTAGACTATAGGAGGAGGGTGATTAAATAATTCAGGCTAGAAATAGGGTATAGATGAATAGTGATTTTATTAATTAAACAATTAATAATTAATTGAATAATCAAGGTTTTATTCAATCAATTATAGAAGAAATACTTAGGTAATGACAATAGTCAATTTTAGGTGTCTACATCCTTAATACAACAAAAGAATATCTCTTCACTTGTGTAATGTAAGTTCTTAGGAGTAGGTATATTAGCATCCAGTGTAAAATGACTCAATTTTATGGGATATTCATATGAATCTCATGTAATATGAACATAAATCTACCTTTATGAATAAATTTTATACATTAATGAACAATTGAAGGTACACCTTGCAAGTGTTCCAACCAAGGTTTATGAATTAATATACAAAATCTATTGGAAGAAAGAATATATCATGGCATAATATCTATACTTCATTATTTCCAACCTTAAGAGGTAATATAACACAACCTAAAATATGAATCAATAATCCATTAGTCACGTTTATGGATAATCTTGAATGGGCATAATAATTTGGTTTCAAAAGTTTAGAAACAAAGAACTCCTCAATGCATAGGTTGTATTAATTTATGGTGTTTTTATGGAAGCTACTAATAATATTATGATGTATTTAACGCATATCATATGATGGATCATAATGATTATTTATGGGATCCTCTCATCTAAAAGTGTGATTAATGATGTAGGAGAAGATGAGGAACATGCAGCTTTATACTATATCATAGCACAAAAGTATCCATATGTGCATGTGTATGAAGATTATTTCATGGAATGTCAGGGGCATTAATGCCCTTGACAAAAGAGCCCAGATCAAGCGCCAGATTGATGCTAGTGGGGCAGATATTTTTTAACTTCAAGAGACTAAGATGTCAAAGGATGTTTTTCAAGCATCAGTACTGAAATGGGGTAAGTGGAAAGCATTCTTTGTGCCAACCCAAGGGGCCTCGGGGGGACTAATTTCACTGTGGAATTTGAAAATAATTATAGTGGATATAATGAATGTTGATTGTAATTGGCAACTATTGTGTGTACAAATTTTTGACCTGCAGTTCAAGCTTTTCAATGTTTATGGCCCAGCAGCTACTCAGGATAAAAAGAGGTTATGGGATAGTCTAACAAATGCAATACAAGGGTTGGGGAATGAGAAGGTGGTAGTGGCAATGGATTTTAATGTAATTGTATCCCTTAATGAAAAGCAAGGAGGTACCTGGCCGCTGCACAAAACAATGGTTATTTTGGGAGTTTCATTTCAGATAATGCTCTGAGGTATGTTTTTCCAGAAAAAAAGGGAGATTCACATGGGCAAGTCAGAGGAGAGACTTCTACAAGATAGTTGTTTTCTTAAACAAATTTTTAGTTACTCAAAATTGGGCCCTCATGTCATGTAATTTGTCTTCTCAAATTTTTCCATTTGCAAGCTCTGATCATTATGCTATATCATTCTCTATAAAAATTTCAAGTGGGATTTCGAAGTATAAAACTTCCTTCAAATTTGAAAAGATGTGGTTTTTTCACCCGCTCTTCTTGCCTTTGCTAAGACAATGGTGGGTGAGTGCACCATTTCAGAAAGGCACCAAGATGTTTTAGCTCTTCAAAAAATTGCAATATGTTAAGGGGAAAATCAAGTAATGGAATGTGCAAACCTTCAAAAACATCTTTGTGCAAAAGGAAGAAGTTGCCACAAAGTTGGTAGAAATTAATGAGCATATAATTCAAAATGGTTTGGATTCTACTACTTATGAGAAATAGAAAGATTTGTAACAGCTATGGGCAGAGTTGGGAAAGAGGAAGTCTATTGGCGCCGGAAGTCTATTTAAAATGGTTTGTAATAGCTATGGGAAGAGTTGGGAAAGAGGAAGTCAAGAGATTTATGGTTGAAGGAAGGAAATCAAAACACCAAAAAATTTCATGCTTCATCCCAGCAAAGAAGAGCTACAAAAACAATCTTCTTAATTCAAGATGAAATTTCAAGCAATCAAATTTACAATGCAAAGGAAATTCAGGTAGAATGAGTAAGGTTCTTTATGAATCTCCTTGTTTCACTTAACTTTGTTGCACCACAAGGGGGTCAAGATGAGCAATATTTTTTATCTGTAGTGCCATGCCTCATTTCTCATAGTGACAATGATGCATTGATGAAACCTTTTACATTATCAGAACTAAGGAAGGTGGTTTTTTCAATGTCCCCGGATAAGGCTCCGGGACTAGATGGTTTCACAGCCTTATTTTTTCAAAAGTGTTGGGATGTTTTAGGTTTTGATTTATTATTGGCTCTAGAGGAATCATGAAGATCTTGATCAATGATTAAGCACTTCAATGTTACAAACATATTTTTTCTACCAAAGATAAAGGAGCCCAAAACTTTTACAGACTTTAGACCTATTTCTCTTTGCAATATTGTTTACAAAATATTCACAAAGGCGATATATTTGAGATTGCAGCATCTTATTCCCAAAATCATTTCTCCAGAGCAAGGAGGATTTGTCCCAGGAAGGGAAACTACAGAAGGTGCGCTAGTGGTGCATGATGTGCTTCATTCCATTAAGTCAAACCACTTACCTTCTTTCATTGTAAAACTCAACATGGTGAAATCTTATGATAGGGTTGACTAGAATTTCCTTTTGAAAAAACTAGCCAAATTTGGATTTTCTAGTAAATGGAGTAAGTGGATGCTCTCTTGTCTGTTAGGTGCACATTTCTAAGTTATAATTAATGGTTCTCAATTGGGTTTCTTCAGAGAAACACAAGGAGTAAGACAAGGTGACCCCCTTTCACCCTTTCTTTTTATAATCATGGTAGAGGCATTGAGCAGGGCAATAAAGGAAAAGCATAATTAGGGTTTGTGGCAAGGTATCCTCATCCCTCACACTGATGTGTTAGTAACTCATAACCTCTATATAGATGATACCTTATTGTATGGGAAAGCATCCATTTTTGAAGCGAAGAAATTAAAGTGGGTTTTGGATAAGTATTCGTTGGTGTCAGGTCAAAAAATAAATGCCCAAAAGTCGAAGATTTATGTGTTTAATTCCAAAGCTACCATCAAAAGGAAAATTGTTAGATTGTTTGGGTTCAAGAGGCAGGCCTACCTTGTAAGTATCTGGGTATTCCTTTTTTTATGGGGGCTAATAAACCAGCATACTGGTCAAAAGTCATTGAGAGAATTAAACAAAGAATTTGTTCTTGGAAAGCTCGTTGGTTGTCCTTTTCAAGTCATATTTTTCTTATAAAATCAGTACTTTCTGCAATTCCTAGTTATCTTATCTCAGTCTTATAGGCTCCTAAGTCTAATGTTGAGAAAATTCAAAAAATTATACGAAGCTTCCTTTGGAATGGAAATATGGATGATGCAAATAAAAGCCCTTTAATTTCCTTGGATATTATGGTGCTAGAAAAATTCAAAGGTGGTGTGGGTTTACATGATATCTCTAAGCGTAACTTGGCCTTTGGAGGGAAACTCCTTTGGCAAAAATATACCAAGTCAGATTCCAAGTGGTGCACTCTGATGAGGGAAAAATATTTAGACAACCAAAACCTAGCAAGAATATTCATAGTTTCTAATCCTCCTGAAGGGTCCTCCATGTGGAATTTCATGTAGGAAAGTGGTTACATCATACATTTCTTTGGAAGTTAATAAGGGAGATGAAATTAAATTTTGGGATGATTCTTGGAATGGGCATCCACCATTGAAAGATTGTGAAGAGATGCAGTCAGCTATCTCGGTTTTGTCTCAGATGTGGGGAACCAGACTAATAGATTATGTTAGTTCAGTCAAAAATTCATCAAGTAAGATGAGTTGGAAAGACTTTTCTCCCATGCAAATATCAAATAAGCAAAATAATCTCTTGCTTCAGCTTTTGGATAGTAGAGTAGTATTTTTGTCAAGAAAAGTTGATCGTATAATATGGGCCCCATCCAAGAATGGATGTTATTCAATCAAGCGAGGCTATAAGGTGATTCTTAATAAGGTGGAGTTAATTCAGTCTCAGAGGGATTTCTCATTCTATTGGAACAGTGTGGTCTTACAAAAAGCGAGCATCTTTGCATGGCTAGTGTTGAAAAAAGAGTTCTTACAAGTGATCGACTAGTTAAATTAGGAATTGTAGAACCTTTTAATTGTGTCCTATGTAATCAAACTCTTGAAGATATTGATCATTTTTTTTTGCAATGCTCATTTTCCCAATCTTGTTGGTTATTTCTTTTGCAAAAAATGATTTTTTTGCACCATTGTTGAACTCAGTATGGGATCTCTTCTCTTCATGGCCTTTGTTATACAAGTCTTCATTTTTTGCATGTATTTGGCGAGTCATCCCAGCATTAGTAGTATGGGATATTTGGTGGGAAAGGAACAAGCGCATCTTTAGAAAAACCTCTGCTTTTGTTCAATCTGTCCATGCAATTATTGAAAAATCAATCATAGAAGTAGTAAATGCTTGGGTTCAAGATTACAAAAATGTTGGTTCTTTATTCTCATCATGGGATAACAACATCCTAAAGAGTTAGCAAGGTATAAAGTTACCTTTTAAAGGAAGTTTGAAGCAGCCTTATAAGGAAAAAGTGGATAGGAGTACAATTAAATGGTCCCTACCAATGGAAGGTTTCTATAAATTGAATTTTGATGAGCATCTAGAGGAAATCCAGGTACTTCAGGGGCAGGTTTTTGTAATAGGGATGCAAAGGTAATTGTGAAGGTAGCTAAATCAATAATGTTACTACTAGGAACAAATAATATAGCAGAGTCAATGGCTATTCTCCATGGTCTACTCCTTGCTAGACAACTCCAAATCATTGCAATTCATATAGAAGGTGACTACTTGATAGTTGTAAATGCGTGCAAAGAAAGAGAAAGTTTTAATTGGAATATGAAATATGTTTTAAAAAATGTATGGAAGATCTTAGATGAATTTGATGATTATCAGATTTCTCGTACATATCAGGAGGGTAATATTCTTGCAGATCGTTTAGCCAATATGGGGTGTGATAAGAAGGAAGTTTTTATCATGGAGAATGATAATTCTATACAAGCATTTCCAGACTTAAGGGAAATAATTGACAGAGAGTGCATTCATGAGATCTAACATAATGTAGACTGAAGTAGGTAGCATATTATCGAATTGTTTAAATAATACGGAGTGTGACAAATTAAAAAAGGAAATCATGATTTCATCAATGTTCATTGTCGAGGCAAGGGTAGATTGTGTGAAATTGAAACCTCATTGATTTCCTAAGTAACTAATCATAATCAAAGTTAACATTGGAAATCTCATTGATTTGTTGTACACACTATATTTTAAAAGGGCGAGTGTCTGGATGTGTTTTGAGAATCAAAAGGGGTGATTTGATGGGTTAAGTGTGCAACTGATAGAAATCATTTCATTCCCAATGGAGTTCTATGTTGTCTTGCTTACAATTCAAATGAAGGAAAATCCTTTCAAGGATAGGCGGATTGCTTCAAGAAAGCAATAGGTTTTATTTTAAATGCTAATCTTTGTTTTGATGTTTGTAGGATAATATTGGTACAAATCTCTTCATTTAATGATGTTGTGGCATTAATTCATCAATATGGTAATCATTTTTAGGAATGAGCTAAGCTTAAGCCAACGCGGATAGAGGAGGTGATGGCATACATGTGTCATCTCATCCTTTTTGCACGTGTGAACAGGTTATTAAATTTGTGGATTAGCATCCTTTTGCTTGCCAAGAATTGCAGAGTGATTCATGCTTGGTGATATGCAACAAATGTCTTCTTTCGAATATGAGGGTGAAATTAGTTTCAATTGGAAAGCTTGTCTACAGTGCAGGAGGGCCACCATGGAGTATCTGTTGTGCAACTATAGGGTATGGCTACCTGTTCTTGAATGGGAATTTCCCTTTTCTGATTCAATTGGAGATGTAGAGCTCGGTCAAGTCTTCAAATCTTCAAAGTGCATTGCTTCCAATTTCACAAAGGTGTTAAGAGGGTTTTTGGGAATGAAATTTTATACCCACAGGCGAGAAGATGCATATTTCCCTCATAGATGATATCCATCTTTCTCTCAAATACATTTGATCGTGTCCAGTCACTAGCAGTTTACAGATTATAGCTCGTAGGGTGATAAAGGATTTCTTCTTGCTGGACAACAGGCTCGTGAAAGTGGTCCAAGCCTATGATTTATGGAAAGGCTAGGGTCTAATTGGTGGCTTGTTCCCTCAACATTTCCTCCTCAATGGTAATTTTTATATATCTATTTTTGATGCTATCAAAAATACATTGAAAATGCAATGCTTTAGGTACTTGCAACTAGCCTTGGACAGGCATGGTGGGGTCATTGGTGATGATTAAGCATACGAGATAAAGAGAAGAGTCAATGCCATATTGGCTCTGATTTCTCATGAGCACCAAGAGCCGATAGTTGTTCATCCTCCTCTAGTATATCAAATTTATCTTTCAGTGGTGGGAGCTCCTCTTGTTCCAATCAACCCAGATAATGCTAGTTCATCTAGTCCTCCTCAGCCCCAGCATATCCCAAATCTGAACATTCCACTCCCAGGGCAAGGTAATGTAGAAGTTCTCCTTGAGAGACAAGGGGAAAATGAAATTCAGAGTGAAGACATGGAGGAATGAGGGTTCTTGTGTTTCAGAAGCTTTTGAATAGAAATTGCAATATGGGGATAGAAAATTTTGTACATCGTGTAAATTCCTGTAAAATGGGATCTATAGTTAAATATGAATTTTGATGGGGTAGTCATAGATAAAATCTACTTTGTCAGGGCTAGGGTTAAATTTTTTTTCTACAAGTATGAACAATATGCTGCGAATTCAGGTTGATAAGAGCTGATGAAATCATCTTATGTAACCCTCTACTTTTATATATTAATATAAATATATAGGCTATCACCCTTTGCCAAAAAAAATATCTCTATCAACATGAGTATGTTCCTTAAGAATGGAATATTGTTCATGAGATGCATTAACATTGGTACTGTGATTTTAAAAATAGATTAGTTTAGATCTTAAAATTTAGATGAGAGGAGCAACCAAAGGATTGCCACTATAATTAACACCCTCTATATGAATCACATTATTATAATCAAATATTGTATTTATGTTTCAAAGCCTAAAAAATTTTGTATGATGTTTGTTAATTATATGGAATTTGTAAAATTGACTTTAATTGAATTATAAGGTGGCCCTCTAGTTGGATCTAATGGGTGAATAGGCAGAAGAATGGTCATATTAAAGCCATAAGAAAATTTGAAACATAATGTTCAATGGCTCTTGTAACTTACCAAACATTCCAAAAGTATGAGGCTTGAAATATGGTAAATTAAGTATTAGCCACATGATGCACACATCATCCTTTATATCTTTAGAATCATTACCCCTTGAAAAGAATATTAGACATTTCAAATTTAGAAGGGTAAGGAGAATTAGAAGATGATGATGATCCATGTGAAAAATTTGACCTCAAGATTCTTTAAGTGATTGTACGTTTCTTTAAAAGAAGGAAAGATACTCAAGTGTATATTATTCCTAATGATAGGAATGAGTCCTTTAAAAAACATAATTAGAAGCTCATTTCCATCAAATTAGTGCTTAATTTTTCTACATAAATATTATAAGTGAATAATACAATCATTGCTTCTTTAGGAACGTTTAATAAAAACCATTCATTATCATTTTCAAGCTCGGATTGATGCCAAAACATTTTAATATAGTGGCTAATTCATCAAAGGAATATATGAAATATAGAGGTAAAGAATAAAGCCATTAACAACACAATCTCTTTAGGGTTATTGGAAATAACTTACCCAAGGTCTTATTCTCACATGCAAAACCTAAACATGTCATACTAAAAGATTGTAAACAAATATTAGGGTGAACTTTTCTATTGTATAACTCAAATTATGGTGAAAAAACATAGGAGACAACAAATATGTATCAAATTCAAATGTATGTAGCGTGTGATGGAATCCTTGTTGTTAGGCACACCATTCACTTACTTTGAAAGGTTACCAATGTCTTATAGCAGTGTATTGAAGGTAGAAGTGGGAGTAATAATGGTGTTATCAGCATGTGAGCCAACAAAGGAAGTGTAATAAAGGGCGGTGTCATGGCCGTAGATGGTTACCAAATTATAGAATAAAGTAGGCATATGGTGGGATGAAGGAATGCATGAGACATAGAATGGGGAGAATGAGTAGTGGCCATATAAATATGGACAAGACTATATAAAAGTGTTAAGTGAAGTAGTAGTGGGTGAAGGATAAGAAGACATAAATAATATCCTTTGAGATGTAGGTATGGTTGGGGAGTATAACTGGGAGGTAGGCCATAATAAAGAACAAAATTAGAGGTAAATGTAGAGGAAGGCATGGATATGGATGGAGCATGAATGGTATAGGTGGGGATGGTAGAAGTAGTGATCATAGTAGGAGAAATAATATGATTGGTGGTGGTCATGGAAGTGATAAATATGGGGTTATGTTACACCTCGTTTCTCAGTTACCAGGTTACTTTTACCTTCATGAGCAAAAATGATGATAAATGTAAATCAAGACTTTAATATAATTAATAGGTGAATGAAATACCTAAATATGCATTAAGGTGTTATTTCTTTTTAAGGTATGATTATGCTTTGAATATATTGAGGTAAAATATGATGAATGGATATATATTTTCAATATGATTACTTTAATGCTTTGATGATGCAAATGAGTTTCATATGAATGGATAACTACCTTTGTGATGCACTAAGTTGGATGCAAGAAATGAATCAAGCCTCTGGAAGAGAGGGGGAGTATCACTTAGAAGAAGAATTTGATTTGGTAACCCTTAATGTGCCTATTTGATCTATCACACACTCACACCCTAGTTTCGTCAAGTTGAGTCAAGTTAGTCTGGGATTTGGCAAGTAAACCTTTGACATAGTTTCTGGGATGAATTAATGGTGGTATGTGTTAAACCATGTTGTTGTTCTTTTCGGTTGATAGGAAGTTTGGGTTAATTGCTTTTGACCTTTTGTTCGTCTTAACGTTTGAAGTTAAATGTCTTTGATAGTTTTGAGATACTTGAAGGTTGAGAATAAGTATATAGGTACATATATGTGTGTGTGTATTGAATATACATGTATGTATACAGTCGACAGCCTACACATAAATACAATATGCGTGTGATCGATCAATATGTCTACATATGTATGTATTTAATATAATTATGTATATATGCACCCATATATTTATATAAATTGTTATACTAATGATAATTCTTAATGAATATTAATATATATATATATATAAAAAATAAAAAATTAAAGGTTATATATATATATATATATATATTTGTATTAAACATATTGTAAATGATAATTATATGTTGTATTAATATATATTATAATAATCATATATTACAATATATATATACTGTGGCTATTATATATATTTGAAAGTATGTGCAACAAGTAACTATCATGCGGACCATATGATGGAGAGAGACTTGCATTAAAAACCAACATAATAATATGAAGCACATGAATATAACGCTTAAGAGAAGATTCAAATGCAGCGCATAGTATGATTTGGATGCAAAGTAAATAATGTTAAGTGGAGAAGCTAAAGTGCTAAGTGGCATTGGAAACATATATTTAGGAAAGTGTATTGAATGCATACTATATAAGTTGGAAATATGCGATGAAAACATGTAATATTTATAGCATAATGAATGCCATAAAGGCTACGATTGAGAGAGAGCACATTTGCATGTGCTAAAGTATTAATTAATAAAGACTAGAAGCCACGCATATATCTAAATATATGCAATATAGTGAATAAGGTTGCACATAGTATATAGCGCATAAACATTTTATATGGATTTTTTAATAAAATTAAAATGGAGTGCTAATAGTTGCGCTAAGCATGAAGAGGCATTTAAATGACAAAGAAGCTAAGTAATAGGAAGCCAACAAACAATCTTGTGAGAGCATGAGACTTAGTCTTTTCCACGAGTTGTCTGAGGTAGTCAACTTATATTGCAATAAGGAAACCTATAGGTTGCATTTCTAAGTTTAAATCATTATTTTCACCAAGATAAGAGTGACTCATCTTTAACAGAGAAGCTGGACTATATATGTGTTTGCAATCTAGTGTTTTAAACAGCCACATCTCACTTCTTGAGCATAGTCAATGCATTTGGAATAGGAAGGTGGCAAATTTGGTAGCTTGTTTGTAGCATTAAGATGCTCATATTTTAGTATATATAGAGGCATCCTCTCTACCCTTTGTTACAATTATTCATTCTAATTTATTTATCTATCATTTTGTTGTAATTTTTTGTGCAAGTGTAATTTTGAGGGTTTTTGGTGAGAGAGAGAATTGTTTGTGAATTTGCAATTGTTGAGAGTTCTTTGTGAAGAGGCTAGAGTTTGGAGATAGGTTGAGCTTAGAAGGAGTAGCAATCGTGAATGTGGAGGTTGAGCTTGGAAAGAAGTAATAACAGTTGGAGCTATAATTCCAAGCATGCTAATTCCTATTTCTCTAATCTCTTTATGTTAAAATGTTATTTGTCTATGAATGCTATTTTTTGTGGAAATATGAGTTTAAAATGCTTGTTAAGCTTGCTTTTATGAACTTGGTTTATTTCTTAGTTTGGATAAGCTTGCATGATTCATGGAAGAGCCTTGTTTTGGCCAAACCTTGTTATTTGGGATATACATATATACTATATATATATTAGAATTTGAGTGGTTATGTTATAATTAGGAACTATACCTAGTTTGTTAAGACTATGTGAATGTTGCATAAGTTGTGAAGTATGGGAAATTATATTATATTGAAGCACTATCTTTAATTTTTTAGCTTATGATGTTGGGTAAACCTTTGGGGATAATGAGGTTAGTAATACAACAAGAATGATAGCATGATAGACATGTCATCATTGATAGGTTGAACCATGTTGATAATCTATACTTTTTTGATTACTTATATCACCTCGAAAGTAGGAGAAAAGTCTTTTCCCTAGGGTTAGGGTATGTACTTGATTGTTATATCAATATTCTACACTAGGGTTGAAAATGTATTTTTTGATTATGTTTTTTTCTTATTTTTTGATTAAGAGTTTATTCTTATTCACGAAATTCTAGAAGAGGACTCATGTTTTGAAAACCCAAAGTCGTATTGAGAAGAGGGCTTGTAGGTGCAGAAGCACAAACTCCTCTCAGGCTAATGTCCTCCAAATTATATACAAATGTAGTGAACATTGTAAACATGAGAATATTTGAGTCATACTAAATGTAGAGGTTTTAAGATTGTTTATGATCACTTGAATGTAGATTATACTTTTGATTGAGGTCATTTATTATTGAGATCATAATTTTAAATTAAAGTGATTTATTGATGAGATCATACTTTTGAAATGAAGACACTTAATGTTATGACTGTACTTTTTAAAATGGAGTCATTTAATATTGTGACATTATGAATACCTGTATGGTTAATTAGGTTATTCCTAGGGTTAGATAATCCATGGGAAAGGGTGTAACCTAGTTGGTCACTTAGTATGTGTGCATGTATGGTTAGCTTGGTTGTACCTAGGGTTAGAATAATCCATGGGAAAGGGTGTAACCTAGTTAGTCAGTTTGTTATAACTTGGTCATTCTTAGGATTAGGATATTCCATCTAGGAAAGGGAGAAATCTTGTTGGATAATTTGTTATTTCATAACCTTTGATTGAATGTGTGTTATGATTTTGAATGGTCAATACCAAATCAAGATAAGGGGTGGGTGAATAGATGACCTACACTCGAAGTACTGGGTATTGAATTCTTTGGTCAAAGTAGTGTAAGTAGCCACTTTTTACACTGTGATCCAGGATTACATACTAGGCAAGGATTTCATACATGTGGGTTGTATTCAATGTATGGTAGCTCTAGATATATATGACACAACACTATGCTTAGGAAGACCAGTATTATGAGGTTATCAAACCAATCTCTTCGTCAAAGGGTAGGGCCATCTTACCAGTTAGGTAGATGTGTGGGGGATCGTACTAAGTCCTTGGTTGGCAGAAAAGTTCTTGAGTGATGCTCTCCCTCATATAGTTGGTGGTCAGGATTTGAGGATGTACATACCAGTATTGGGAACAACTAGAATGTATGCACCAATAATGGGGACATCTAGAATGTATGCACCAATGTTGGGGACATATAGGATGTATGCCTAGGTAGGGACATTTGAACCATTTGTATCTCTATTTCATTAAGCTCATGGAAGCTATGTATGTAAACATGTATCACTATTCTTATTGAGAAAATGTAAATGAAAAATGTTATCGTGAAAGTATATGTAATATGAATTTGTTACTTGAAATATTGTAATATTTCTTAGTTATGCAATGGGAAAGTTTGAAATGGTTATTTTTCAAATGTGCATCTTGTTATTCAAATAGAAAAGAAAAAAATTATTGCCTAAATGTTAGTCACATAAATTGTTCATGTATGGGTAAAACAGTAAAAATCAATGGGCATGTTACAAGTTATAGGAGTTAGGATTGCAAGAAGAAGAGGGGTAGGTGTATACATAATTAAAAGAAGCTAACGAAGATCCAATGATATGAAGATATTCATTCCAAATAGGGCATTCACTAATGTTTTAAGCAATAAAGTGGTAAATTGTCAAGGAGAATGAGTATTTATGAGTGCATATGCAAGCAATTTTCTAGTAAGTGTAAGAAATTGCTTAGTTATATGTGTATCATGATCAAAGTCTTATTGGTTGTCACAATCCTAAAACCCATCAAATTGAGCTGAAATTATAACTCATTCTCATTGTATTGAGCAAACAATGTTAGGGAATAAAATCTCTTTTACATAAATTTGGGCCAATACAAAAATGTGAATAGGTAAAAAGTGATTCTAATCAACTAAGTTCAAATAATAGGAAAATGAGTGCAATATTCAATAACCAACTCAAATGATAAACAATGAAGTGTGTGCACATCAATATGAAATCAAATCAATCCAATCTACTTTACATCCATTGAAAGTGCCTAGCCTTACTCCATTGTAAAGTGTAAGATTATGCTATTATGGTGATATGTTGATTGCTCATAAAACCTTAGCATAACCTTTTTAACCAAAAGCGAGATGAATGATGTGTAGTATGGATGTAAGATTCAACAAATTCGAGGGGGGTTGAATGATCAAATGATAGTTGATTTATAACTTTCAAGGATATTTGATCAACAGTGTGAGATGTGAAATGAGATCAATGGATGAAGATTGTTGAGAGATTAGGAGGAACGTGCATGAGGCTACATGGAGAGATGAAGTGGAATGAGTGAGAGTAAACTAGGGTTGAAGTTCAATCTACTCACTAATTTTAACAATGATCGCTAAATTTAGCTTTGGTAGGATAAAGATAGGATAGGATATGATTAGCAAATAAATAAAATAATGATTTTATTTATTGTTGGAGGAAGTGTAAACTAAATAAATTAAAATAATTTATTTAATTTCAGAAGAATAATTAGCTAATTGAATAATTAAAAATTATTTAACTATGGGAGATAAGAGGAATGCGTGATGTTTAGTTAAATAATTAAAAACTATTTAATTATGCAGATATGGAGGAAAATGCAAGAATTAATAAAATAATTAAAAATTATTTAATTATGGAAATGGAAGAATAACTAGGAATTAATTAAATAATTAAAAAATTATTTAATTAAAGTGGATTAGAAAAATTGATTAATTAATTAAATAATTAAAAAATATTTAATAAAGGTGATGAATGAGAATGATCAAATAATTAAATAATTATTTAATTAACATAGGAAATGGGTTAGTTTAATCAAATAAAAAATTATTTAATTAATAGTGATGAAAGAGGTCATGAGCGATGATTGATGCAGGGACTTCTGACGGTCATAACATTTGATTCAGATGTCTGTTTGGGCTGAAATTTTATAGATGATTTCATTATGAGATGTTGATCGAATTGCCAACCGACCTCTCGATTGTTTTTTGAGGCCAAATTCTTTCATCTTGGCCCTCAAAATTAACTTTTTGTATTTTTTTCAAGTTTTTAGAAAATTGTTTTCTTTAATAACTTGGAAATCATGTTTCCAATTTCGATTGTAAGTACACAATTCATGCCATCTTAGTTTTAGGAATTTTTTAGGAAAAATCTGGGTTCAAAGAGATATGTATGCGAAATTACCTAAAATGGCAAAAAATTGACAATTATCAAAAACTACCAAAAAAAGGTAATTTTTGGGTTATGTACAACTAGGTGCAAAATCAGTCAAGTAGCTAAAGGAAATTCACAAAATACAGGGTTGTGTATGCCATTATCAGTACCCATCGAACCATGGACAAATTTTAGCATGGATTTTGTGTTAGGGCTTCCATACACCCAACAAGGTAATAATTCCATTTTTGTAGTTGTTGATAGATTTTTGAAGATGGTTCATTTCATTGCCTATAAGAAAATTAATGATGCACCGAGGGTAACAAAACTATTTTTTTCAGAAGTTAATCTAATTACATGGTGTTCCAAAGACTATTACGTCTGATAGGGATACCAAATTTTTAAGTCATTTTTGGAGGACTTTTTTGAAGAAGATAGGGACCAAGTTACAGTTTAGTAATGTCTATCATCCTCAAATGGATGGGAAAATAGAGGTAGTCAATCGGAGTTGGGGAAATTTGTTAAGGTGCATTGTTAGAGAGAAACCCAAACAATGGGACTTGGCCTTACCCCAGGAAAAAATTTCCTATAGCAGTTTTGTAATAGATCAGCAGGAAAATCACCTTTCCAAATTGTGTATGGTAGGAATCCTAAGGGTGTTCTAGATTTGGTACAGCTACCTATGAAAGATAGAGTCAATGATGATGAGGAAGCATTTGCAAAACATCTTCAAAGTTGCGGGACAGTAATGAGAAGTACAAGATTTATGTGGATGCTAACATGCGACATCAGGTATTCAATGAAGGTGACTTAGTGATGGTATATTTGAGAAGAGAGAGATTTCCTACATGAACATATCAAAAGTTGAAGTACAGGAAAATTGGTCCTTGTATAATTACAAAGAAGATCAATGATAATTCCTATGAGGTCAATTTACCAGAAAACTTAGATATTTCTCTTGTATTTAATGTTTCTAATTTATATGCATTTCATGGACAGGATCATGATGAAGATAATGGATAAGAAATGGTTTGGCACTATCAAACTCCACATAAGAAGGAAACGATTGCACAGATTCTGGATAAGCAAACTGTATCCACTCGGTAAGGTCAATACAACAGGTGTTTGGTATAGTGGGATGGTTTACCAACAATAGATAGCACATGGACTCAAGAGTGGGAAGTGAAGAAGTTGGATCATAGCAAGTGGCAACAGTTTGAAGACAACAACTTGCAAGAGTTGTGTTCTTTTCAACTAGAGGAGAATGATGCAAGACTTCCGACGTTCATAAATTTTGACTTGGATGTTCATTTGGGCTGAAATGTTACAGGCGATTTCGTTATGAGATGTTGATAGGATTGTCAATCAAGCCCAACTTGGTTGGGGGCCATATCAACATTTTTTTGAGGCCAAATTCTTTCATCTTGGCCCTCAAAATCAACTTTTTGTGTTTTTTTCGACTTTTTAGAAAACTGTTTTTCTTTAATAGCTTGGAAATCATGTTTCCAATTTCGAATGTAATTTGGAAATTCATGCCACCTTATTTTTAGTAATTTTTTAGAAAAAATCTAGGTTCAAAGGGATATGTATGCGAAATTACCTAAAATGGAAACAAACTTACAATTGTCAAAAACTAACAAAAAAGGTAAGATTTGGGTTATGTAACTAGTTGCAGAATCTGTGAAGTGACTAAAGGACATTCACATAATACAGGGTTGTATATGCCATTACCAGTACCCACCGAACCATGGACAGATTTGAGCATGGAGTATTGGGGCTTCTACACACCCAACAAGGTTATGATTCCATTTTTGTAGTTATTGATAGATTTTCGAAGATGGTTCGTTTTATTGCCTGTAAGAAAACTAATTGTGCAACGAGGGGAGAAAAAATATTGCTTTTATAAGTTGTTTGATTACATGGTGTTCCAAAGACTATTATGTCTAATAGGGATACCAAATTTTTAAGTCATTTTTGGAGGACTTTATGGAAGAAGATGGGGACCTAGTTACAGTTTAGCAATGCCTATCAGCCTCAAATGGGTGGAAATACAGAGGTAGTCAATCAAAGTTTGGGAAATTTGTTAAGGTGCATTGTTGGAGAGAAGCCCAAAAAATGGGACTTGGCCTTACCCTAGGTAGAATTTGTATATAACAATTTTGTAAACAGGTCAGTAGGTAAATCACCTTTTCAAATTGTGTATGGTAGGAATCCTAAGGGTGTTCTAGATTCGGTACATCTACCTATGAAATATAGAGTCAATGATGATGGGGAAGCATTTGCAGAGCATCTTCAACAGTTGCAGCAAGATGTGAGACAAAAGTAGTAGGACAGTAATGAGAAGTACAAGACTTCTATGGATGCTAGTAGGTGACATCACGTATTCAATGAAGGTGACTTAGTGATGGTATACTTGAGAAGAGACAGATTTCCTACATGAACATATCACAAGTTGAAGTACAAGAAAATTGCTCCTTGCAGAATTACAAAGAAGATCAATGATAATGTCGATGAGGTCAATTTACCAAAAAACTTAGATATTTCTCTTTTATTTAATGTTTCTGATTTATATGCATTCCATGGAGAGGATCATGATGAAGACAGTGGATAAGAAGTGGCTTGGCACCATCAAATTCCACATAAGAAGGAAAAGATTGCACAGATTCTGGATAAGCAAACTACATCCACTCAGCAAGGTCAATACAACAGGTATTTGGTACAGTGGGACGGATTGCTAGCAACAGATAGCACGTGGATTCCAGAGTGGGAAGTGAAGAAGTTGGATCGTAGCAAGTGCCAATATTTTGAAGACAACAACTTGCAAGAGTTGTGTTCTTTTCAACTAGAGGAGAATGATGCAGGGACTTCCAACAGTCATAACTTTTTACTCAGATGTCTGTTTGGGCTTATATTTTACAGGGGGTTTCATTATGATATGTTGATAGGATTACCAATAAAGCCCAACTTGGTTGGGGGCCATCTCAACATTTTTTCGAGGCCAAAATCTTTCATCTTGGCCATCAAAATCAGTTATTTGTGATTTTTTCGGGTTTTAGAAAACTGTTTTCTTTAATAATTTGAAAATCATGTTTCCAATTTTGAACGTAATTTGGCAATTCATGCCACCTTAGTGTTAGGAATTTTTTAGGAAAAATCTAGGTTCAAAAGGATATGTATACGAAATTACTTAAAATGGAAAAAAACTGACAATTGTCAAAAACTATCAAAAAAGGTAATTTTTGGGCTATGACAACTAGGTGTGGAATCTGTTAAGTGGCTAAAGGACATTCACATAATATAGGGTTGTATATGCCATTACCAATGCCCACCGAACCATGGACAGATTTGAGCATGGACTTTGTGTTGGGGCTTCCACACACCCAACAAGGTAATGATTCCATTTTTGTAGTTGTTGATAGATTTTTGAAGTTGGTTCATTTCATTGCCTATAAGAAAACTAATGATGCAATGAGGGTAGCAGAACTGTTTTTTTAAGAATTTGTTCGATTACATGGTGTTCGAAATACTATTACGTCTGATAGGGATACCAAATTTTTAAGTCATTTTTGGAGGACTTTATGGAAGAAGATGGGGACCAAGTTACAGTTTAGCAATGCCTATCATCCTCAAATAGATGGGAAAACAAGGGTAGTCAATTATAATTTAGGAAATTTTTTAAGGTGCACTATTGGAGAGAAGCTCAAACAATGGGACTTAGCCTTACCCTAGGCAAAATTTTCCTATAATAGTTCTATAAATAGATCAGCAGGTAAATCACCTTTCTGAATTGTGTATCATAGGAATCCTAAGGGTGTTCTAGATTTGGTACAGATACCTATGAAAGATAGAGTTGGTGATGATGGGAAAGAATTTGCAAAACATCTTCAACAGTTGTAGCAATATGTGAGATAAAATTTACAGGACAGTAATGATAATTACAAGACTTTTATGGATGCTAGGAGGCGACATCGGGTATTCAATGAAGGTGACTTAGTGATGGTATATTTGAGAAGAGATATATTTCCTACATGAACATGTCACAAGTTGAAGTACAGGAAAATTGGTCCTTGCAGAATTACAAAGAAGATCAATGATAATGCTTATGAGGTCAATTTACTAGAAAACTTAAATATTTCTCCTTTATTTAATTTTTTTTATTTATATACATTCCATGGAGAGGATCATGATGAAGATAGTGGACAAGAAGTGGCTTTGCACCATCAAATTCCACATAAGAAGAAGGCAAAAGATTGAACAGATTTTGGATAAGCAAACTGCATCCACTCGGCAAGGTCAATACAATAGGTATTTGGTACAGTGGGAAGAATTACCGGCAAAAAATAGCACATGGATTCTAGAGTGGGAAGTGAAGAATCAGGATCACAACAAGTGGCAATGGTTTGAAGAAAACAACTTGTAGGAGTTGCATTCTTTTCAACCAGAGGAGAATGATGCAGGGACTTTTAATGGTCATAACATTTGACTTAGAGGTTCGTTTGGGCTGAAATTTTACAAGAGGTTTCGTTACGAGATGTTGATAGGATTTCCAATTGAGACCAACTCAGTTGGGGGCCATCTCGACATTTTTTTGAGGCCAAATTCTTTCATCTTGGCCCTCAAAATCAGCTTTTTGTGTTTTTTTTCAGGTTTTTAGAAAATTGTTTGCTTTAATAACTTGGAAATCATGTTTCCAATTTCGAATTTAAGTTGGAAATTCATGCCACCTTAGTTTTAGAAAGTTTTTAGGAAAAATTTGGGTTCAAAGGGATATGTGAAATTACCTAAAATGGTAAAAAGTAACAATTTTTAAAAACTACCAAAAAAGGTAATTTTTGGGTTATCTAACTAGGTGCAGAATCTGCCAAGTGGCTAAAGGACATTCACAGAATACAAGGTTGTATATGCCATTACCAGTACCCACCGAACCATGGAAATATTTGAGCAAGGACTTTGTGTTGGGGCTTCCACACACCCAACAAGGTAATGATTCCATTTTTGTAGTTGTTGATAGATTTTCGAAGATGGTTCATTTCATTGCCTGTAAGAAAACAAATGATGCAATGAGGGTAGCAGAACTATTTTTTTAGAAGTTGTTCAATTACATGGTGTTCCAAATACTATTACGTCTGATAGGGATACCAAATTTTTAATTCATTTTTGGAGGACTTTATGGAAGAAGATGGGGACCAAGTTACAGTTAGCAGTGTCTATCATCCTCAAACGGATGGGAAAACAGAGGTAGTCAATCGAAGTTTGGGAAATTTGTTAAGGTGCATTGTTGGAGATGATGGAACTTCAAATTTTTCTCTTTGTGTTCCATTTTTATCTTGCTTATGTTTCTAGTCATCTATAATGTTTGGGAAAAGCCTAAGGTTGGGGTTTTACCTTTATCTTCATGTAAAACCCTAGTGTTTTATCTTACGCCTTGGGTGGGATCTATTTGGCCGTAACTTTTTGAGGAGGGTTTTAAAACAACTTAAGCCTATCATTTCATATAGGTTGGGCCCCTTTTGATCTATCATTTTATTTCCTTCACCTGATTTTATTATTTCCTAAGTCTAGGATGGTCCTGTGCTCCCACATTTAAAAACAACTTATGTCATTGTTTGTCATTGGCCTAGTGATGTTCCCTCATTCTTTTAATAAGTGTTTTTTATTTTGCAGAGGGACAAATTTGCATGACCTTAGATCAATTACCATTCAATCTCAGTCATTCCCCGCCATCCCATGATGACCCCACCACACTAGTTTGGTTGATCATGATATCACGAGTGAGCGCCACGTGTCTCATCTGGTGAAGTCGAAGGGATGATAGAAACACTTTAATACATTTATCTGGCTTTAATACATTATGTAGCGGGTTACTAAAGCAATTGTGAGATGCACGTGCTTCAAATCAATGGAGATTTTATAATCTCGGTAGGAAAGGTGCTCGACGATTAATGGCAAGAGCTAGCGATTGTGTTGAATGAGTAGGATTGCTAATGGTTGAGATCCACGGTTGCCCGCCATCATGTGATCAGAAGTTGTGAGATCTTTATCGATCGTGATATCACAGACGAGTGCCACTTGGATTTCCTTCGCAATGCATAATATGGTGGGCCCTTATCACCACTGTGGAAATCATGTCAGTTTGTTTTGAAGGAAGTCATTTGATGATGCAACTAAAGTGAGGGATCAATGGCTAGTATTTTAATTTGAATCAAATGTGATTAGAGTCATTGGCACGGTGCGCGAGTGAGATTTAATGGTGGATGAGATGTCTACTGACATGATTTGATTGAAATAAAGCAACCATTTTGATGCCCTATTGTGTCACAAAGCATTCAAACATCTTTGCAGAGCAATCTCAAGGCCGAGGACTAGTTTACGAGTTGTTTCAGTGAAGATTAGGGTTGGTGCAAATACAAAGCCATGAGTTGAATTTTATTTCTCCTAGTTAATTTGTAATCTGAATTTGGGGAAAATTTGCTATGTGTTTTTCAAAGGATTTGTTGATAATTGTTTTAGGGCTATAGGTTAACTGAATTGTGAGAAATTGCAAGGTTTTGTTATGTAATTTTTTAATTTCATTTAGCCCTAGATTGTGTGAGGTTTGAAGTAGCAAGGAAACCCTAGATTACTCAGGATGGCACCATCAAAGCAACATTATGGCTAGATTGATTATCTAAATAGAAATTTATATGATGATTTCCTGGATCAATTTCCCTTGTCAGCGAATGATAGGAAGAAGGGGTTGGTTTTGATGCGAGGAAAAACCCTAGGGGAGGGATTAGTGTATAATTGTTCTAACATAGTTGACGCTAGGGTTCCCCTTATGGGTTTAGAGATGTTCAGATTGTGGTTTGGATAGAGGAATTTTCCCCACCCCTTTTCAAATGGTTGGATATATGATATGGGGAAGCTGGTAGTACCGAATGTGTTCCCTAATGTGGACTTTCTCAAGGCAGTGGTTGCACGATATGACCCTGTTACATGGGTGATTAGAGATAATGATGGAGGAGTTTTGTTAAGCATTAATAGAGAAGAGTTTCAACAGGTTTTTGATCTGAGTGAGCCCAGTGTGTTCTTGGTTCCTATTGATCTTGAGGGGATGAAACAGGAGTATGGGAGGTCGAAGTCACTGTTTATAGTTAAGTTTCTCCCACCTCATTTGGCTAGGGCAGGAGGTTCCAAATTTTATATTAGCCCTAATGACCAAGAACATTTTAGATTGAATTGCTTTGCAAATCATTTCTTGGCCACTTTTTACTCCTTATGTCAAATTTTGGGTTTTAACCCCAACATAGTGATGCCCATAACCTACATGTTCATGGGGGTACAAATACAACACCCCAATTTCTCGGTGGTATATGATTTTGCTTCTTTTTTGGCCAAAACATACATGAGGGGTTGTTGAAGTTGCAAAAAAATGATGCAAGAAATCCATTCTTCTGGTATTCCATGTTAATGTATATGTTCTTGTATAAGAATGTTGAATTCTTCTCTGAGAAGATGGAGTTAAGGCAGTTGGTTAATGGAGAAAGATTTCCAGTGCAAGTATGGACTGCTGACTTATCATATAACAAGGAGAGTGTCAATTATGTGCAGTTCGACAATTGTTTTGCTTCCAAATTGAGAGCCAGGCTGATGGTAAATGTACCCAGAATTCTTGAGGAGTTGCATGATTTCCTCAGACCAAAGGGGAGGAAGCTAGAATTGAAAGTTTGCCACAACTGGGGTGACATTATCCCATACCCATTCAACACTATTTTAAGGGTGTATGGTTTTCAAGGGACCCTCATATATTGCCATATAATGTGCCACCAAGAGTTGGTTTTGTTGAATTTATGTGGCAGATTGGTTGTATCCATGAAGACAACCTTACAGGAAAAGGTAAAGGAACTTTTTTCCCAGATTATACTGTGGTGTCTGATTTTGTCTTTTCAAAAGGAGGTTGGGTCTATTTTGGACAAAAATTTGAAGAATACCATTTGAGGTGTGGTCCCAAGTGGCAGCATGATCCTGAGGGATTCTTTGCCCTTTTCAGACAAAGGATAAAAGGTGGTAAATTTGTGCATGAGTTCAACTTCCCTGAGGACCTGATTAGAAATGAATTTGACCTAAGTAAGCAAGAATTGAAAAAGGAGAAATGGATAGCTTATAACAAGCTATTGGCCATTGTGCATAGAATGGATCCAAAGTATGATCCATTGATGGAATTCAGTCCATATCATAATAAATTTGACTTATTGATGGAAAACTTCAAAGAAATTATGGGCATCTTGATGGCCAAGAAGATAAACTTGGAATTGGACTTGGGCATATAGGAGCAAGATGTCAAGCCACTTGAAGAGAGACCAGCCTACCAACCTTCAGATAATTGGCCTATTTACAGGAGGAAAAGAAATGATAGCAGTGATGAGGAAGAAGAAGATAGAAAAGGAAAACAAATAATGAAATTGCCTGCACAACCAGGTCCAAGGCTCAAAACACCTGGGGCGATTAAGATAATTGATTTGGAATCATCACCTGAAAATAGTCCCTCACCACCACCAATAGAGCCAAGCCTTAAGAAGCGAAAGATTGAGCAATCACAAGAGGACTTGGTGGGTGAGATTGTTGTCACTGACCATGATATGCAGATGGGTATGCCTTCTCCTCCTAGACCAGCTAAATTGGTTCTATCTGATCTGGATATGAAAGGAAAATGTGTGCAAGATGCGAGGATGGAGGCCTGTAAGGAGTTCTTAGACATTGACACCTTTGTAAAAACTCTAGTCTTCTTGCCATTAGTATGGAGAATGAAATTGGAAGAGTATCAGGAAAAGTGCAAGAAGAGAAGAGAACCGAGACCTGATAGGTCAGACCAGGAGAATGATGATGAAGTAAAAGTTGAATTAATGAATGAAATCAAGAGCATCACTCCTGAGGAGGGGAGAAAACTGGTAAATCAAGTTGGTGTCTTGATTATGCCTGAGTGGGACATTGCAGATGCAGTAGCTTTCAATGCTATTATGAAGTCCAAGCATCCCCTGCAAGATTTTGAAGAAGAGGTTAAGGCAGCATTGCAATATTATGCCTTTAGTGAAGAATACGAGACTTTGGCAATTTTGGCTTTGGACCCTCAAGGGAAAAAGCCCAATGTTAATGATATTAACCCAAAACTAAGAGGGGGGTTAATAATAAAGAGAGCTTCAGAGACCTCAACTACAGAGGCCACTAATTTGACTATGAATGTGGCCAAATTGGCCCAGAAGATTGCTGAAAGAGAGGAGGCTGAAAAAAGAAGCCTAATGGAGAAATACAATTTCATAATTGGAGAATAGAGCAAGGTGCAGCAAAGGAATGTTGAGTTGCAGACTGAGGTGGACAGGTTGAGATACAAGTAGATTGGGGAAACATCAAGTGCCCCAGGGATTAGATCATTTCCTTTCGTATATGGATCAGTGCCTTTTTCTTCCCCCATTGTTTCTACACCAGGGTCTCCCAATCAAACTCCTTCCCTCAACCCTACTTTAGAACCAATTAATGAAGAAATAGAATGCTTTGTTGATCCTACAAAAAGCAACTAATGCAAAAAAATTTAGAGTTGCAGACATCCTTGAAGGTAAGTGAGGAGGGAGTACTTTTAAAGCAAAGGGAGATTGTCAATGTTGTATTGAGGCATTTGAATGAGAAGGTTGATGACAGATTGTCATCTGTGTATTCTTTATATTCTTTATTATTATATGCAATAAAGAACATTGATAGGGATCAGGAGGTAGTAATACCACTAATTGAGAAATGGATCCCTAGGGCCAATGACTTAGACATAATGTATAAGGCCTCAAGGTTTGATATAAATAATAGGCCCCAATCATTAAGGCCTACTCAAGTGTTAGTTAAGTCATTGTAATGTTTTCAGGCCTTACCCGATGATTTAAGTAGGAATATCAGAGAATTGGTAAAAAAAATTGATGATTGGAGCGACACATTGTTACCTGACATAATTGATGAGCAGGGAAATATTAGGTCACTTCAACAGTGGTAGGATCAAGAAAATGAGGTCATCAATGCTCAAATTACATTAATTTGTGATGACTCATATTTTGATTTATTGGTGAGTTGTATGGACAAAATTGTCAGCACCAGCTCATTCTTGGAGTCTTTTGAAAGAGAAGAAAACCAGGTGGTAGTTAATTACACGCCTTATAGTGTCAAGGTGAATGAGGTAATTATTTTTAATTGGCCAACTGATGAAGAGTACTAGCAGTGGGTAAATGTATATTTAACTAAGGAGGAATGAAACGGAGTAGGCTGCTAACGGTTAACAAATCAGCTATTACAGTTACAACATATTCCAGTTTTGTTTTTTGTGACAATATTAGGCACAAAATTCTTGAAGTTTTGTTGTTGCATCAACCATTCTCAGCGGGCAAGATGAACAAGAAGATTCTCCAAGGAGATTGTTGTTGTAACAAATTTTGAAATATCATAAGGCAGTCCAAGTGGCTAGTGACATGTGTACTCTCTGGCCCGATGCTTGTTTGCTCCTTCATTCTCTATAAGAAGGATTTCAAGGCCAAAAGTAGGGGTTAGCAAGTTAGATTTTTTGGGTCGAGTCTAGGTGAAGTTGTCGAGCAAATTGTAAAGGCTGGTAGTTTTTTAGAGAGAATGCAATTTAAGTTTTGAGTCATTTTGTTGTAGTTTTGAAATCGTGGAGATTTAATGTTTTATGACAGTACTGGCATTTGAATTGAAATGATTAATTTGAGCTCATGTCTCTCCATTGTACAAGCATATCTGAATTTTGAATAAAATGATCAAGGGTTGTTTCGTTCATCTCACTGTTGTGGTGTGTACAATTCTTGTTTTCGCTTTAATTGAAGGAATTAATTAAAATGCTTAAATGGGATTGTAGGTTGATATGTTTTGTATAAGGATTTGATAAGTAGTATTGGGTTAGAATACAAATTGATGAGATTGTAAGGCAATGTTATCGAGGATCTTATATGTTATGTGTTAAATATGTCATGAACCCTTAGATGCTTATGAATTTGACTCCTCCAATGGATATATGATAATGATCTAAGTTGTACTTATTTGTGAGGTTCATTATTTGTTTTTTTTTACCTAGAGCTTGCTACAAATTGCAAATCAATGACTATATTTTATTGTGAAGTGTTGTTGTAGTTATCTCATGCTCCAAATAGTTGATATTATTGATGAACAACCAATTCTATTCAGTATTATCATGTTGTGTTGAGCTATTAAATGTGATTATTTGTTGTTGTTAATGTTGTTTATGATAATGGTGCAGAGGTTGTAAACGCATTAAGGGATCACCCTCTCGGGTCTTGCAGAGCCAAAAGTGTAGGAGGTCTTTAAAATCCTCATCAGTTGGTCCAGGTCCTTTGAGCTGCCCTTGATTGGGATTGTAAATTCCTTAGGTAGATTAGAAGATCAACCTAGTTACAGTAAAAACAACCAATAGGAGAGAAGCCCAAACAATGGGACTTGGCCTTACCCCAGGCAAAATTTTCGTATAACAGTTCTGTAAATAGATCAGCAGGAAAATCACCTTTACAAATTATGTATGGTAGGAATCCTAAGGGTGTTCTATATTTGGTACAACTACCTATCAAAAATAGAGTCAGTGATGATGGGGAAGCATTTACAAAACATCTTCAAAAGTTGCAACAAGATGTGAGACAAAAGTTGCAGGACAGTAATGAGAAGTACAAGACTTTTGTGGATGCTAGTAGGTGAAATCGGGTATTCAATGAAGGTGAATTAGTGATGGTATATTTGAGAAGAGAGATATTTCCTATAGGAACATATCACAAGTTGAAGTACAAGAAAAAAATTCCTTGCAAAATTACAAAGAAGATCAATGATAATGCCTATGAGGTCAATTTACCAGAAAACTTAGATATTTGTCTTGTATGTAATTTTTCTGATTTATATGCATTCCATGGAGAGGATAATGATGAATACAATGGACAATAAGTGGCTTGGCACCATCAAATTTCACATAAGAAGAAGGAAAAGATTGCACAGATTATGGATAAGCAAACTACATCCACTTGGCAAGGTCGATACAATAGGTATTTGGTACAGTGGGATGGATTACCAGCAACATATAGCACATGGATTCTAAAGTGGGAAGTAAATAAATTGGATCACAATAAGTGACAACATTTTGAAGACAACAACTTGCAGGAGAACTACATTCTTTTCAACTAGAGGAGAATGATGCAGGAACTTCCGACAGTCATAACTTTTCACTCGGATGTCTGTATGGGATGAAATTTTATAGGTGATTGCTTTATGAGATGTTGATAGGATTTCCAATCAAGCCCAACTTGGTCTGGGGCCACCTCAACATTTTTTCGAGGCCAAATTCTTTCATCTTGGCCTTGAAAATCAGCTTTTTGTGTTTTTTCGGCTTTTTGGAAAATTGTTTTCTTTAATAACTTGGAAATCATGTTTCCAATTTTGAATGTAAGTTGGAAATTCATGCCACCTTAGTTTTAGGAATTTTTTAGGAAAAATCTGGGTTCAAAGAGATATGTATGCGAAATTACCTAAAATGACAAAAATTTGACAATTGTCAAAAAACTGTCAAAAAAGGTAATTTTTGGGTTATGTAACTAGGTGCAGAATGTGTCAAGCGGCTAAAAGACACTCACAGAATATAGGGTTGTATATTCCATTACCAGTACCCACCGAACCATGGACAGATTTGAGCATGGACTTTGTGTTGGGGCTTCCACACACCCAACGAGGTAATGATTCCATTTTTGTAGTTATTGATAGATTTTCGAAGATGGTTCATTTCATTGCCTGTAAGAAAACTAATGATGCAACAAGGGTAGTAGAACTATTTTTTAAAAATTTATTCAATTACATGGTGTTCCAAAGACTATTACGCCTAATAGGGATACCAAATTTTTAAGTCATTTTTGGAGGACTTTATGGAAGATGGGGACCAAGCTACAGTTTAGCAGTGCCTATCATCCTCAAACTGATGGGTAAACAAAGGTTGTCAATCGGAGTTTAGTAAATTTGTTAAGGTGCATTGTTGGAGAGAAGCCCAAGCAATGAGACTCTGCCTTACCCTACATATAATTTTCCTATAACAATTTTGTGAACAGATCAACAGGTAAATCACCTTTCTAAATTATGTATGGTAGGAATCTGAAGGGTGTTCTAGATTTGGTACAACTACCTATAAAAGATAGTCATTGATGATGGGGAAGCATTTACAAAAAATCTTCAACAATTGCAGCAAGATGTGAAACAAAAGTTGCAATATAGTAATGAGAAGTACAAGACTTTTGTGGATGCTAGTAGGTGACATCAAGTATTCAATGAAGGTGACTTAGCGATGGTATATTTGAGAAGAGAGATATTTCCTACAAGAACATATCACAAGTTGAAGTGCAAGAAAATTGGTCCTTGCAGAATTACAAAGAAGATCAATGATAATGCCTATGAGGTCAATTTACCAGAAAACTTAGATATTTATCTTGTATTTAATGTTTCTAATTTATATGCATTCCATGAAGAGGATCGTGATGAAGACAGTGGACAAGAAGTGGCTTGGCATCACAAATTCCACATAAGAAGAAGGAAAATATTACACGAATTCTAGATAAGCAAACTACATCCACTCGGCAAGGTCAATACAATAGGTATTTGGTATAGTAGGATGGATTACCATCAAAATATAGCACATGGATTCCAAAGTGGGAAGTGAAGAAGTTGGATCACATCAAGTGGCAACAATTTGTAAACAACTTGCAGGAGTTGTGTTCTTTTCAACCAAAGGAGAATGATGCAGGGATTTCCGATGGTCATAAATTTTGACTTGGATGTCTGTTTGGGATGAAATTTAACAAGCGATTTCATTATGAGATGTTGATAGAATTGTTAAACTAGCCCAACTTGATTGGGGGCCATCTCAACATTTTTTTGAGGCCAAATTCTTTCATCTTGGCCCTCAAAATCAGCTTTTTATGTTTTTTTTCAAGTTTTTCAAAAACTATTTTCTTTAATAACTTGGAAATAATGTTTCCAATTTTGAATGTAAGTTGGAAATTCATTCCATCTTAGTTTTAGAATTTTTTTAGGAAAAATCTAGGTTTGAAGGGATATGTATGCGAAATTACCTAAAATGGCAAAAAACTAACAATTGTCAAAAAATGCCAAAAAAGGTAATTTTTGGGTTATGTAACTAGGTGCACAATTTGTCAAGTGGCTAAAGGAAATTCACAAAATATAGGGTTGTATATTCCATTACCAATACCCATCGAACCATGGATAGATTTGAGCATGGACTTTGTGTTGGAGCTTCCACACACCCAACGTGGTAATGATTCCATTTTTGTAGTTGTTGATAGATTTTCGAAGATGGTTCATTTCATTACTTGTAAGAAAATGAATGATGCAACGAGGGTAGCAAAACTATTTTTTTCAGAAGTTGCTTGATTACATGGTGTTCCAAATACTATTACTTCTGATGGGGATACCAAGTTTTTAAGTCATTTTTGGAGGACTTTATGGAAGAAGATGGGGATCAAGTTAAAGTTTAGCAGTGCCTATCATCCTAAAACGGATGGGAAAACAAAGGTAGTCAATTAGAGTTTGGGAAATTTGTTAAGGTGCATTATTGGAGAGAAGCCCAAACAATGGGACTTGGCCTTACCCCGGGTAGAATTTTCCTATAACAGTTTTGTAAACAGATCAATAGGTAAATCACCTTTCCAAATTGTGTATGGTAGGAATCCTAAGGGTGTTCTAGATTTGGTTCAACTACCTATGAAAGATAGAACCAGTGATGATGGGGAAGCATTTGCAGAACACCTTCCACAGTTGCAGCAAGATGTGAGACAAAAGTTGTAGGATAGTAATGATAACTACAAGACTTATGTGGATGCTAGTAGGCGACATTAGGTATTCAATGAAGGTGACTTAGTGATGGTATATTTGAGAGGAGAGAGATTTCCTATAGGAACATATCACAAGTTGAAGTACAGGAAAATTGGTCCTTGCAGAATTACAAAGAATATTAATGATAATGCCTATGAGGTCAATTTACCATAAAATATAGATATTTCTCCTGTATTTAATGTTTTTGATTTATATGCTTTCCATGGAGAGGATCATGATGAAGACAGTGGACAAGAAGTGGCTTGGCACCATCAAATTCCACATAAGAAGAAGGAAAAGATTGCACAAATTATGGATAAGCAAACTACATCCACTTGGCAAGGTCAATACAACAGGTATTTGGTACAATGGGATGGATTACCAGCAGTAGATAGCACATGGATTCTAGAGTGGGAAGTGAAAAAGTTGGATCACAACAAGTGACAACAGTTTGAATACAACAACTTGCAAGAGTTGTGTTCTTTTCAACTAGAGGAGAATGATGCAAGGACTTTCAACAGTCATAACTTTTGACTCGGATGTTCGTTTGGGCTGAAATTTTACAGGCGATTTCATTATGACATGTTGATAGGATTTTGAACGTAGTCGGGGGCCACTATGACATTTTTTCAAGGCCAAATTCTTTCATCTTGGCCCTCAAAATCAGCTTTTTGTGTTTTTTTCGGGTTTTTAGAAAATGGTTTTCTTTAATAACTTGGAAACCATGCTTCCAATTTTGAATGTAAGTTGGCAATTCATGCCACCTTATTTTTTAGAATTTTTTAGGAAAATGTTGGGTTCAATGGGATATGTATGCGAAATTACCTAAAATGGCAAAAAACTGGCAATTGTCAAAAACTGTCAAAAAAGGTAATTTTTTGGTTATGTAACTAGGTCTAGAATCTAAAAAATGGCACTGGGTGGGAGTGTGAGCAAAGGCTTGATTTTAAAATCTAAGGAAGATGAAGGAGAGGGTTGTGATGGGGATGACGAAGATGAGGAGGGAGATGGGATCGACGTGGTTGTGGAGGGAGTTGGTGTTCATTGGAGTTGTTGGTTGTCTTCTTGTGTTGTTGTTGGGTCTCTTTGGGTTGATTTATTATGTTGCTCGGGTCATGACTCTCTCTATGGATTCATTCCCATGTGTGTTCTATGTTGCTCGCATTTTGGTTCTCTCTGTGGTTCCTCTCCCATAAGTGTTATGTTATGGCTTTGTTTGTGGCCTCTTTTGTTGTTTTGGCTCTATTCTAGGTGGAGGTTGCTCTTTGGGCTTTGGCTCTATGTGTTTAGGTGTGTGGGGCTGGTTGCGGTGCCAGGGGTTCTTATTGAAGGATTGTTTGAGGAGTTTGGTGTTCTTATCTCAGACCCTTACTGACATGTGGGGTTGGAAGTGGATTTTTGTTGTTGTGCCTTCTCTCCTCGTTCTTTGGTGTTGATTTTCTTGGCACTCTCTGGTCCTTTGGGGTATTTTTTCCCTCTGTGTGGGGGATTTCTTTGTTTTGGGTTAAGATTGTTGGTCTGCCTCTGGTGGAGTTGTTTATGGATTTTACTTGGCTTGTTTCAGACCCTAACTGGCATGTTGGATTGGAAGTTGGTCTTCATTGTCTAGTCGGCTCTCTGCTCTCTCTGCTTGGAGGCTTTCAGTGCCTTTTCCTTCTTCTTTCGGGTCCCTTTGTCTCTTCTTTGTTTTTGTGGCTGGTTGTGGGGCTTGGAGCTCTTATTGAGGGGTTGTTTGAGGAGAATGGGGGCCTTATCTTAGACCTTGATTGGAAAGTAGGGTTTGAAGTGGTTTTCTCTTGATGTGCCTTCTCTCCTCTTTCTTTGTCTACAGGTTTTTCTAGCTCTCCCTACCCTTTTTGGGGCTTCTTTGCCTCTGTGTGGGTGCTTTCATTGCTTGAGGATGAGGTTGTTGGTCGGCTTCTGATTGAGTTGTGTGTGGATAGTTCTTGGCATGTTTCAGACCCTAATTGGCATGTAGGGTTGGAGGTTGTTCTTCATTGTCTTGTTGAATTTCTACTCTCTTTGTTTGGAGGCTTCCCTTGCCTTGTCCTTCTTTCGAGGTCCACTATCTATTTTTTGGTGTTGATTGTTTTTCTAGGTAGGGAGGTTGCTTCTCTTTGGATCTTGTTTCGTTGTAGTGCAGGTTTTCTTTTTGCTCTTGGTGGGGAGCGTCTCTCTTGGTGCTAGGTTTTTTATATGGCTGACTGCAAGATGGTTATGTTGAGTGCTCTATTGCTCTCCTTTTGGGTCCTAAATTTAATTTCCATGGATGGGAGTGTGTTGCTGGCTAAGGCTTGCTCTTTTTTTTCTTCTATGCTCCAATTTAATTTTTTGCCAAAGGAAGTTTTGGTGGTTTTTACTATGGGTATAGTTGCTTCCCTTCGATTTGTTCAACTATGGTCTTATTTGGAGGTGGAGACTGCTCCTTCGGAGGTGGAGCCCTCTTCTATTGAGGTGTAGAGGTGGGTTGTGGATTGTGTGGGACGTTCTATTTTTTATGGTTTTAGGCCTCATTTCTTCCTCTCCTATAGAGGGAAGCCCCTTCTTATTGAGGTGGAAGTCGGGTTGGTGTTGAGAGTTGACTAGGGTTGTGTGTTGGAAATGATTCCTCAGTATTTTTTACTAATTCCTTTCTCTCCTATTCAGGTGCGGAGCTTGGGTTTGTTGGATGGTGTTGTCAAGTGTTGTGTTGCCTGGATGGTTCTCACTAAGGGTTACCTGGTCATCCCTAGTGTTGGTTTTGTTAAGCGTTCTACTGCAATCTGGTTGATTTAGGTTGATGGTTGCCTAGTTGTTTCAAGTTGTTCTTGGGTCCAAGTTCCTTTGTAATTCTTTGTTGTTTTTGTTTAAGGTTCCCATTAAACCTTTCTTCTTGGTGCAGATTTGATGTTTCAAGCTTATTTTATATAATTTTCTTCTGGTTCACTGTTGGTTGTCTTTGTTTTATTCTTTTGTAGATTTGTCTATATTTGTGGGTTTCAGGTCCTTGTTAAAACCTATGTGTTAATGGTTTCGGGTCCATTCAAAACCTGTGGTTAATAGTTTTGGGTTCATTCAAAACCTATTTTTCCCCCTTAATCAAAACTAGGTGCAAAATCTGTCAAGTGGCTAAAGGACATTCATAGAATACAGGGTTGTTTATGCCATTGCCAGTACCCACCAAACCATGGACAAATTTGAGCATGGACTTTGTGTTGGGGCTTCCACACACCCAACGAGGTAATGATTCCATTTTTCTAGTTGATAGATTTTTGAAGATGGTTCATTCCATGGCCTATAAGAAAACTAATGATGCAACGAGGGTAGCAAAACTTTTTTTTTTTAAAGTTGTTCGATTACATGGTGTTCTAAAGACTATTACGTTTGACAGGGATACCAAATTTTTAAGTCATTTTTGGAGGAATTTATGGAAGAAGATGGGGATCGAGTTACAATTTAGCAGTGCCTATCATCCTAAAACAGATGGGCAAATAGAGGTAGTCAATCGGAGTTTGGGAAATTTGTTAAGGTGCATTGTTGGAGAGAAGCCCAAACAATGGGACTTGGCCTTACCCCAGGCAGAATTTTCCTATAACAATTTTGTAAACAGATCAGTAGGTAAATCACCTTTACAAATTGTGTATGGTAGGAATCCTAAGGGTGTTCTATATCTGGTACAATTACCTATGAAAGATAGAGTCAGTGATGATGGGGAAGCATTTGTAGAACATTTTCAACAGTTGCAACAAGATGTGAGACAAAAGTTACAAGACAGTAATGAGAAGTACAAGACTTTTTTGGATGCCAGTAGGTGAAATCAGGTATTTAATGAAGGTGACTTAGTGATGGTATATTTGAGAAGAGAGATATTTCCTACAAGAATATATCACAAGTTGAAGTACAGGAAAATTGGTCCTTGCAAAATTACAAAGAAGATCAATGATAATGTCTATGAGGCCAATTTACCAGGAAACTTAGATATTTCTCTAGTATTTAATGTTTTTGATTTATATGCATTCCATGGAGAGGATCATGATGAAGATAGTGGACAAGAAGTGGCTTGGGACCATCAAATTCCACATAAGAAGAAGGAAAAGATTGCACAGATTCTAATCCACTTGACAAGGTCAATACAACAGGTATTTGGTACAGTGGGATGGATTACAAGCAACAGATAGCACATGGATTCCAGAGTGGGAAGTGAAGAAGTTGGATCATAGCAAGTGGCAACATTTGGAAGACAACAACTTGCAGGATTTGTGTTCTTTTCAACTAGAGGAGAATGATGCAGGGACTTCCGACAGTCATAACTTTTGAATCAGATGTCTATTTGGGTTGAAATTTTACAGGTGGTTTCGTTATGATATGTTGATAGGATTGCCACTTGAGTCCAACTTTTTTCAAGGCCATCTTGAAATTTTTTTGAGGCCAAATTCTTTCATTGTGGCCCTCAAAATCAACTTTTTGTGTTCTTTTCAAGTTTTTAGAAAACGATTTTTTTTAATAACTTGGAAATCATGTTTCCAATTTCAAATGTAATTGGAAATTCATGCCACCTTAGTTTTAGGAAGTTTTTAGGAAAAATCTAGGTTCAAAGGGATATGTATGCAAAATTACCTAAAATGGCAAAAAAACCGACAATTGTAAAAAAAAACTACCAAAAAGGTAATTTTTGGGTTTTTTTCCAGGTTTTAGATATAAGGGTGTTTCTTTCATTGTAGCGACAGAGTTGGAGAATAGAAGAAGTTTTTTTTTGAATCCATCTTGAATTTCTTGGCTTTCTTTATTCATTAATGATTAAATTTTATTGAATGTGTAACATGAAAATCATGTTTCCAATTTCAAATGTAAGTTGGCAATTCATGCCACCTTAGTTTTAGGAAGTTCTTAGGAAAGATCTGGGTTCAAAGGGATGTATGTGAAATTACTTAAAATGGAAAAATATTGACAATTGTCAAAAACCGCCAAAAACCAAAAAACCAAAAATATACTTTGTAGATGAAAGTATAAATAATAATAAATAATTGAAATTATAAGACACTTTTATTTGACTAAAGAAGATCACAAATATTAGACATAATATTTAAAATATTATATTTATTTAAAATTATATGAAATAATAGTAAAATTATAAATAATTTATTGATTCTCTAAAACTAAAAAATATAGAATATTCAATATTATGTTTTTTTTTAAATCTAATAAAAACATGTTTATATATAGAGTAAATTATTATTTTATATGTGATGTATTGCAATGATCTCTATACTCATTTAATTAAGTAAATCTACTTAATTTTAAATTTCAAGTTATTTATCTACATATATTATTATACTAATATAAAAAAATACAAATACTAATATAAAATTATTTCAATTATAATCAATAATTTAATCTAAATATCTCAATAATGGGATGTAGTGATAGTGGATTGCTAAATAAAAAACATCATTAGGATGGTATGTGTGGCATTATGAGATTGAAGGGTGGTGGCTTGTTCATTTATTTGGTATCTTATTACGCTGAAGGCGTCTCCTATATGAACTTTCGAAGTTCATTTTCCTCACAAACGGTTGAAAACAAATGAAAGAGCCTGGTTGATAGGGAAAAGAATCTCAGCCGCCCATCATTTTTTTACTGTTTTCATCATTTTCCCAGCTGCTTTTTGTCATTTTTTCCTGCTTTCCCCCGCTACCGCCACCCACTGTTTTTCCCTTCATTTTTTTGTCGTCCTGTCTTCCCCATTACCAACTGCCACATAGGGTTTCGTAATATTTTGCCCAAACTCTGCACTTTTTAACCTTTGATTTTCACCATCGCCGTGGAACTTTCCTGCTCGCTATATTTTTTATTTTTCATTTCCCAGAGTTAATAAATTTTAATTATTATTGTTTAGGATTTTATTATTGTTTAGGATTAATAAATTTTAAGATTAATTATATAACTTAATAGTAATATTAAAATCAATAAAATAATAAAATAATAATATAAATTAATAATAATATTCAACAATAAAATAGTAATATAAATATAATAATATAATTTAATAAATATAATAATATAAAAATAATAATAATAATATAAAAATCATTTTCTACATGATCTTATTTACTACACAAATATGTAAAAAAAAAAACCAATTTTTCTCTAATTGACCTTTCACACCTCTTCGGCGTACCCATTGCACAGGGTGCGATAGCTAGTTCTATTTATGTTTGAGTTGTGTTGAGGTAAAAAAAATTCCAGTGATGGCATCAATGGCTGGGATGTGTGGTGTTGTTAGGAAGAGGGTGGATAACTCCAAGGGGAAGGGTATTATGGGGGATACGACTCTTAAGAAGTGGAAGAGGCAAGTTTTTGGGGAGGAGGCAATGGTTGGTTTTATGGAAATGTTGGATGAAGAGATTGTAGATCTTGGTCTTAGGCTTTGGATGGAAAGAATGTGGGTGTTGGTGAAGAAGATGGATGGGTCCTCGAGGTTTTGTATTTTCTATACAATGGAAAAGCTTATGTTGGATCTTATTTACACTCATAGGTGATGGAATGCATTTGGTGTTGGTTAGTCCCTTGCATGTGCTTTGATGTTGTCCATGATAGTGAGTTCATACTTGATTCATGATAAGATAGGGGATTTTTTACACCAATTAGAGGTTCATTTTGATTGTTTCGAGGGTTATTTACATGGGATAAAATGACATCAACTATGCTTGTGGCGTGATGTAGAAGAAATTGCTAAAATTTTGAATATTTTGCTTCTAGTAGATGCTATTTCGATGGTTTCAAATTGCTATGATGACAAAGAGGGCCTAGACACAAAGATTGAAGGGAAGGATGTAGGGTCAACAAAAATGGCAAGTGATGCAAAGTCTTTTGGTTTCAAGGTTTGTCTTAGGACGGTGTGAGGCCTTTGTTATTAGTCACTACCTTATAAGTGGGAGACTAATGTTTTTAGTGCGCTCATGCCTATTAATGCATTCATTGAAAATCGTACTATTGATGTTTTTTATATAATTTGTGAGATTATTTTATTAATACAAAATTTTGGTCTTTTTTTGGCAATTTTCTCATTGGTTGTTGGAATTTTCCTCATGCTTTTGTATTTTTGTAATTAATTAAATTATTCTAATTAATTTTACTGATTCCTAATTTTTTGTTGTTATTGGAAATATTTCATGAGTTTGTAATGTTCTTTGATATAGTCGTGTCTTCGCACCCAGAGTTTCTGTCAATGCATGGCGTTTTAACGAGGACAATGTGCATTTAGTATTTGCTAATTTTAATTTACTGTGAATAGACTGAAGTGCACGCATCATTAATGGCTTATGGTGTGAAGTTTTAAGTTTATCGAGCAAAGGATTATTTGAGTTGTTTATTCACTTGCTCAGATTGTTTGATGAGGGTGAAATCTGTGTCTATTGAGAGGGTTTGTATCTATCATGTTGGAAGCAACAAAGGAGGCGTTTGTAAGTTCCTATATCTTTTTCACTGTCATTTTTGTGTTGTTTATTCATTTTATTTTATTTTGGTATTCTAGCAGTAATGTATTGCAAATAGTCTCATGCAGATCTTCCTCTGATTTTGAGAAGTTTGCTTGAATTTCCAACATTCGATTGTACAAGGGAGACATTTAACATATCTATGAAGAACCACAGGCTTTTGTATTTAATGGTCCCCTCAATTTTCAAGGTGTGAATTATTTTTGACGAAATATTTTATAATTTATAATTTTTGTTTTTCCATTTTTGTCAATGGTTTCCACCAAACTTATGTGAGGGACTGGTTGACGGTTAAATTTAAGCCTTAGTAAGAGTGGGTTGCCCTTGTGTACAATAGGATTTTATTTTCCTTCAGTATCATTTGTGTTCAAACAGCTTTTAGGGTTTTATTAGCAACAGGTATTGCAAAATATATGGTGGTTATTTATTCTTCTTTTTTGCTTATAGGGACAAGTTTGGCATTGCTATCATTTTTTCTGCCATAACTTTTCCCTTTTGATTTTACTATATATGCTTTCTTAATATTTTAATTAGCTTTTGTTGTTGATGGTTCTAGTAGAGAGACTTGTAATATCGTAGAAGAAAATTTTGATTTAATGTAATTAAATAGTTTTAAATCAAAGAAAAATCAATTGTCATGAGGGTTTTACAATATTTAGGATAAAATTTATTTTCCACAATTCATGGCGATAAAACTACCTATCTCGTTTCTTTTGTTTTATACAGGTAATAATTTACACATGCATTATTATTTCCCGCACCAATGATATGGACACAGCTAAGTGATGTATTTGGTGCACTATCTTTTGAGGTGTATTACTTTCTGTAGGTATCACATTCTTTGAGCTTCATTTTGGTCATTATGTTTGGTATTGCACTCACAGTGCACTATTTTTACCCTGTTGATACCCTTCATGTTTTACCCTATTTTTAATTTTGTATGTTTCATCCTTTGCTCCATTTCTATTCTTTACCTTGCATGTACTATTTTATTAATAGGGAATTTTGGCCTTTTTTTTGCAATTTTCTCATTGGTTGTTGGTATTTTCCTCATGGTTTTGTATGTTTCTAATTAATTTAATTATTCTAATTAATTTAACCAATTCCTAATGTTTTGTTGCTATTGGAAATATTTCATGACTTTGTAGTGTTCTTTGATATAGTCGTGTCTTCGCGCCCAATGTTTTTGTGGACACATGACATTTTAACAAGGGAATTGTGCATTTACTATTTGCTAATTTTTATTTATTGTGAATAGACTGAAGTGCAGGTGTCATTAATGGCTTATGGTGTGAAGTTTTAATTCTATCGAACAAAGGATTATTTGCCTTGTTTATTCATTTGCTTGGATTGTTTGATGAGGGTGAAATTTGTGTCTATTGAGAGGATTTATATCTATCGTATTGGAAGCGACAAAGGAGGCATTTGTAAGTTCCTATATCTTTTACACTATCATTTTTGTGTTGTTTATTCATTTTATTTTATTTTTGGTGTTCTTGTAGTAATATATTGCAAATAGTCTCATGCAAATCTTCCTCTAATTTTGAGAAGTTTTCCTGAATTTCCACCATTCGATTGTACAAGGTAGACATTCAACATATATGTGAAGAACCACAGGCTTTTGTATTTAATGGTCCCCTCAATTTTCAAGGTGTGAATTTTTTTTGATGAAATATTTTATAATTTATAATTTATATATTTTTTTAATCTTTTTCAATGGTTTTCACCAAACTTATGTGAGGGATTGGTAGACGGTTAAATTTAAGCCTTAGTAAGAGTGGGTTGCCCTTGTGTATGATAGGATTTTATTTTCCTTTGGTATCGTTTGTGTTCAAACAACTTTTAGGTTTTTATTGGAAACAGGTATTGCAAAAAATATGGTGGTTATTTATTCTTCTTTTCTACTTAAAGGGACAAGTCTAGCACTCTTATCATTTTTTCCGCCATAACTTTTCCCTTTTGATTTTACTATATATGCTTTCTTAATATTTTAGTTAGCTTTTGTTGTTGATGGTTCCAGTAGAGAGACCTGTAATGTCGTAGAAGAAAATTGTGATTTAATGCAATAAAACTATTTTAAATCAAAGAAAAATTGATTATCATGAGGGTTTTGCAATATTTAGGATGAAATTTATTTGCCACATTTCATGGTGATAAAACTACCTGTCTCATTTCTTCTATTTTATACAAGTAGTACTTTACACAGACATTATTGTTTCCCACACCAATGATATGGACATAGCTAAGTGATGTATCTAGTGCACTATCTTTTGAGGTGTATTACTTTCTGTAGGTGTCACATTCTTGGAGCTTCATTTTGGCCATTATGTTTGGTATTGCACTCACTACGCACTATTTTTACCCTATTGATACCCTTCATGTCTTTCCCTATTTTTACTTTGGTATGTCTCATCCTCTGCTCCATTTCTATTTTTTACCTTACATGTACTATTTTACAATTTGTGTTGCTTACACATAGCTCAAATTTCCCATTACTATTATTTCTACAGTTAATTCATTGTTGTACTAAGAATAACATGAATTTGGCCCATTATAAATTCCATTCCTTCTCGTAGCAAGAGTCCACATAGTTTTATTCCTACTCAAATCCATTATACTTTTCCATGAAATAATACCCTTATTCCTAAACAATGATATGGAGAACATACCCCATACTAATGATTTAGACACATTTATTCAAGTTGCATTAAACTATCTTATGTGCTTTCTTTGCTATACTAGTAGTAGTACATGTCGATGCCAATTTGAGGATGATAGGTAATATATAATTAATCTATCTTCACTAGCAAAGAATGGTGCAACCAATGCATCTCATCACTATAATCTATTAGTGGGATCTCTTAGATTTCCCCACTTTTAAATTGCATACTTTCATTAATATATGACTATTCAAACATATAAAATCCACTAGTTTTATCCTATTTTGCATGTTCAATGATAACCTTTGATGTATGGCTATCCAGTCCCACCCTTAGTTTGAACACTGACAATGAAATGTGTGTACCATGGAAAATTTGAATATGAAGTGAGGTTGTTTGAATTTTTTTTGTTTAGTCATATTGGGACCACTTGCCATTGGATAAACTATTTCTAATTTTTTAAGTTGTTCAATACTATTTTTTGAATAATCAGATTATAGAAATATTGTAGAAGAGTTCCAATTGTCATAAAATAACATGAGAGCAAAGAGTGATTCAAAATCTATGAAACTAACATCATACATAAAGTTTACATAAGATAACTAAGGCTAGCAAAAGGCTAATCCGGTAGAGTTAGCAACAAAACCAAGCTAAACATATACCATTCAAAATCCTCAATAATTTATTTTCTGGTATCTATTTTCACTCTATCAACAATCTGATTCAATGTTTGCTAACTATTTCAAATGTACTTGTATTTTGTTTAGTTGATCTTGTCTTCGTTATTTAAGGTAGCTCCTAGATTAGACAACTTGCTAGGAGCAATTGTGAGAGCTTCTATCTTTTTGTTCAGTCCATCTTCATTTTTTTCTAGTTGTTTGAGTTGCTCCTGAATGTGTGTAACCTTTGGTAAGATCTAAGATTGAGTTTAGATTAAATTAGTTGAATACCAACTTCACGAAGATATACAAGATCGAAAAATACTGCTAAACATCTTGATTAACATATGTGCTTGAATCTTGATAATAATTTGTCCATGAGTTTCATTAAAAAAATTATGAGAAATAGAGAATCATATTAAAGAATCTTTCCAAGATAGTTTGTGCCTAAACACCATGGGTAGAGAATAAAATATGGTAGACTAGATGTTACAGGCAGAAGGATAGATCCCAAACACATGCTTAAGTGATTCCAAAGATATTTTTCCATTGAGGAATCGTACAAGTTGATTGGAAATTTCCTTTAAAAATATTGGTATATCCATATACATATCATTCCAAAAGAAAATTTCATTTATCATGAACTTCTTGTGTAAGAACATAGATATGGCCTCTTGAATATATAGAGATTTTCACTTTCAATGTCCATACAAGTCCTTTCTATTCACTTTGAACATTTCATATTAGAAAATACCCAATTATATATGATTTGAAAACTTGGACTCTACTTTTTAACATGTTTATTTATAACAGAAAGGGATTCAATGTGATGTATATCTATCCTACTTGACTATTTTTCCATCTGCAGTTTCAATAATGCATACAAACTTGGGATATTTGTTTTTCCAAGATAATTATCCTTTTTGGAGGTTGACAATCAATAGGATATAGTCAAAACTGGTTTTAGTGTCATTAGTACAATTGTATATTTGGGTAAGTGCACCAATCTGTGACACAATTTAGGTGCCAAATTGAAAAAATGACCAAAAAAAGACTGAAATAAGCCATTTAGCGTGCGCCAAATGGCTTAGTTGACATAAAAGTGAAAAAATGGGTTTCAAACCCTCATTTCTCTTCAACCTGTGGCTTGAGAAAGAGGATTTCAGGTTTGCAACTCATGCTCACCAAATCTCATCCATTGTTTGCATCCTTAGCTTGCCATTTTCCACGAGGATGCCGCCAACACGTCGGAGAGGTCGAAGATTGCAAAGAGGTATGTATTTTTATTCTATTTATTTTGAATTTGATTTAGAATGCAAATTTAAATAGGTTTTTATAATAAAACTTTGTTCTAATTCTGAGGGAATGAATCTCCACCTCGAAACATTGAGAATTCACAATCACCCCCTCATGAAGAGCCTCCTATACAAGAACAACCCGAAACCCCTCCATCAATTCATAGGCATCCTCAAAGAACACAAGAAAATATTCAAAATCAAATTGAAAACAATAAAAGAGACATTCAACAATTAATTGGAAGATTAATCGAGCATGCTGAAACCCACCCTTATAGGAGAGGGATTTCTGAATCATTGAAGTCAATTGTAACTCATGTAGGAGAAATGAGCGAGAAAATGAATTTTTGGTCAACTAAGAGGCATGAGATGAGACAATTTTATACTAGTGGTTTGTCATATGCAGATGTCAAAAAAAAAAAATTAGCAAAGTTGACTTATGTGCCCTATTTATAGACCCAAGAACCAATGAACCTTTGTCTCATGCATGCAGGAGGTTCCCCATCCATTGGTGCCACCATGAGTTAATTAAAAACAAATTTTGGGAGTGGTGGTGGATGGTATTTGACCAACCTCCATGCAATAACCATGAGGTTCTACAATATTTTTTGAGGAAACTCTATTGCGAGTTTGTCCTCAATAAAATGCCAAACCATTTTGGCATCTTAGACTTTTAGGGTAGAGGCGGGGGCTCCACACATGATAGACCTGTTGCACAATGTAATCCACAGTTGGCACTGAGAGCCTTGGCCAGACCCATGGTGGAGTATGTCTTTTTTCCTTTCATTGTTAAGGATAGTGTAGAGGTGGGCACACTGAAGTCGATTAACTCGCTCACCCAGACCATTTTATAGTGTGTGAGTCCTCTAGTAGAGCCTGGTATAGAGGAGACGTGTAGGCCCCGAGCTCCACCCCACCATTGTGGCGCTTGTGGTGTTGTGTGCACGTACGATTATCAGAGTGCTCATGATGCAGCTACACAACCTACATCAGTTGTAGACGCGATGGCTTTCACAAATGATATTTTGAATGATACATTCAGCATTGACACTTAGGTAAAATTTAGTAAGTTATTTTAATGTTGTTTATTAAATTATATTTTGAAATTTAAGAATAACTAAATTAGTAGAATTTTGATATGATGAAATTTCAGGGTTGCATTGTTCATGAGGCATGCTCTATTCCTACAGACCCTTATACATTCTCGACGATGAGTCCATAGGTATGCAACTAGTATTAAAGATATTATTATTACATTTGAGCAGTTGAATGTTATATTTGAATGTTTATCTCATAACATGCTTTGGATTTCAAACAATTTCCTAGTGCACCTTCTTCCTCCACACCTCACAATTCATATCCTCAAACAACATACACTCGGGCAGTCTTTATTCATTAATGGTGTTGTAAAACTATGTTAGCTAGTTTTTGTAATTTTGCATATATACAAATCTAAAAAATTGATGAGAAGCACAAGCATTGCATTTGTAGTCCTTGATTGTGTCATATTATGTTCTCCTAATTCACTTTTTGTTCCTTTATTCCTTCCTAATCCCATACCATTAACATTTAATAGTTCACCCTATTTTCCATGATCCCCTCCTAGCCCATCCCACTAATATCTTCTAGTCCATGCTATGTTTCATTATGTCCTTCTACTCCCATCTTATTGTACCCATTATTATTTCAACCTAGATATGTTCCCTGATCCCCTATGTTCCACCCCATGTTCCTTTATATCATCCTATGTTATACCATATTTATCCATGTTTCATCCTAGATAACTCTTCTCTATTATTGCTACACACAGGTCAAGTTCATACTTTGTGTACTATATTCAAACCCTAGACACCTCCTAATTCACCCTATGTTGCATTATTCCCTAATAATTGCATCCCATTAACCTCTAATTGTCCACCCTATATTTTTGTATCCCATCCTAGCCCATCCCATCAATCTATACTAGTCCATCCTATGTTCCATTAATCCCTTTGGTGCAGGGGCACCACTCTTTTCTATGTTTCTTCATTAATTTTTTGATAGGAAAGGTGTGTTAGGATGTTTGAGTTGAGTTATTGAGTCTTAATAAGGTCCAATGTGACCATTCTATTGTAATTGATAATCTTTGAGGGGCTTTTGTATTCATCTTGTAAGGTTTGCAAATCATGTGGAAGGAATTGTCAAAGTTGACAAGGGGTGTCAAGGTAGATAGGATGATTTTTTCTTGAGTAATTCATGTTTTCTTAGTTGAATAAGGTCTCATTATACTATTTGTAATATTTTAGGTGTTTAAGAGGGTCTAGGAAACAATAAAGAGTCAAAACTTGAAATTGCCAAATTTGTGAGTTGCATAAATGCAACAAATTTGTAATGCAACGGTCATGAGAGGTTTAAAAATTAGTTGTAAGGAATTTGGGAATTGATTTGATGAGGATAAGCCTTTAAAAAGGCATGACAACTCGTTTTGTAACATTGGCTTGAAGTTTGAAGCATTGGCAATAAGAATATCTTTGTTTTTTATCAAATTTTTGAGTTTTCTTGTCATTTGCAGGCCTGTACGAGCTCGTACAATTTGATTGTGCCATGTAAATAATTTTACTTTGTGGTGGAATGTGTTAAAAATATTTTGGAATAGGTTTGAGGGAGATCCATTGTGATTTGTGGTAAATATCCTTGTTTTCCTGTGACAAGTCGAGGATGCCCTGTTTGAGGGTTTTATAACCAAAATCATGATTTAAGGGCCCTTACACCGGCTGTACCTACTATAACTAGTGTAATTGGCCCTAGGGAGTCTAAGTAGGTTTTATGTTGCATGATTAGAGTTGTAGAGAATTAAAAAAGGAGATAAACATGTTGTCTTGATGAGTTTTGTGAAGAAAAACACATGAAGATGGAGCCTTGGGTCTAGGGTTTGTGGAAATCAATGAGAGTGAGGAGTTTTTTTCCAAATTTTGAGAATATTAGGGTCTGAATATACATTTCTGATTCGGTGGCATGGTCTGGGAGGTTGTGCAAGTGGTACTTTAAATAAACCCTCTTGACTTGGCATGAAATTGAGGGTTTTGGAGTTTGCTATGTTGGAAGTGTCAACCCTGGGTGTTGATTGTGGTTTTAGAGGTTTGAGGTTATAGGAAAGGCTTTCCCAAGGTTTCAAGGGTCTATGTTAAGTTTAAAGGTATGTTGCTTTATAAATGTAGCATAATTCATGGCCTAGGATAGCGTTGAGGGTCTAATTTCAAGGGATTGGTCCAAAATACTTGTATCTGGTTAAGAGATATGTTGTATAAATCTAAAATGGGTATCTAAATCCACCTTTTTATTGTCAAGTGTTTTGGAAATCATGGGAGTTAAAGGCCAAAAATTGATTTTGCACTACTACTAGGTTACATGAGTGAAAGTGAGAAATTACACTCCTGATTGTTGTCAAGCTTTGAGGTTTGTTTGGATTACTCTAATAGGCCATTTTAATCTTTTTAGATGCCTCTTGAAGGAAATTTTTCACTTTGAATGAGTTTGAGCCCCCTCTCTACATCACCCTTCTATTCCCATCCCATTACCCTCTCTTATTTTGCCTTATGTTTCATTATCCCCTCTTGGTCTTTATATCAAAATGATACCTGAGATATTTTTTCATTTGCAATTGTTGAAAAGAGATAGCCCTGGTGATGTTGGTGGCACGATGGACCATGGGGTTACTGCAGCAATAGCCAGTTTTGATCCATTGAGAGAGGTATGGAATAGATTAGTCAATTTGACATTATATTTGCTCTTTTATGGTCTATTATAGAAAATTTTCACGATACTTTATGTAGTTTAATTTCTATCTTGATGGTTGCTACAGATGGTTGTCACTCCAGATTGTGGATGTGGTGATGTTGTAAATGTGCATGATGACTATATGTATGCAGTAAGTGATTATATATTTTGTTATATGCCATTCCACAGTTCAATTTCTATGTATTAACATCTTTACTTTTTATTGTATCAGTTGAAGGTCCAGAGTGAAAAGAGGAGGACTAGAGAGCGTGTTCAAAAGACAAGAGAAGCAACAGTCACTCCATCCAATCAAATTTTGAAGGTAGCACGGGATCTATTTCCTTCCCCTAGAGGGAAATGACTATGTATTAGGGTTGTTTGTTATATGCCTCTATGGCATTTTGGAACATATGTTTTGTATTATCGATATACGTGACATTTTATGTCCATATGGCTCCTTTGTACTAAGCTTGTATGGTTTTTTTGGACATATTGTATATAATTTTATCAATATATATCATTGTATAGCCTTTCAGTTTTTTGATTAAAGAAAATCTTATTTTTCCATTGCCATTCTTGAATGATGTTATCGTGTGTATCGTGTAAATTGTATGCTTGAATTTTGTAGGCATGGATTTTGTTTACATCTAATGCTTAATTAATTATTGTCGAATGCTCAATAAGCCCCATCTAAAGCGTATTGTGTAAATAAGCTCCATTCATGGTGGTTTGTATCCTTTGGAATGCTTCAATTACTTGTACCTCACTTATTCACATGTATGCTTCACTTATTCACATGTATACTTCACCTATATTGTGTGTATTCACATGTATGCTTCATGCTCCAATGCATAGCAGCAAAAATCTTTTGGGGAAAAAATTGACAAACCAAAAGTATAAGAGTTTTTGAAAAAATTAGGAAAAACTGTAGAACAAGAGATAAAAACTTTTTAAAATAAATTTGAAAGGTATTTCCATAGCATATAGAGATATAAAGAGCAAACAAAATAAATATTTTAACTAATGAATTGTAAAAAATGGATTTTTGTAGTTTATGTTCATATCGTTGATTACATTGCATTGCACATCTTTCAAAGTCAAAGCATTACTTCACTTTGCATAACTAATAACTAGATGTTGATAGATGACAAAATTTCAATTACAATATAGTTTGTGCAAAGTCAACCTAAGCAGTTATGCAATTTCTTCACATTGCATATTAACTAATAACTAGGAGCAACTGCCAATTGCATTTTCTTATCATGGCATTCTATGAGACCAAATTTCTTTGAGGTATTTTTTCAAATAGTTCACTGCCTTGTCTATGTTACCACATTTTTCATACATTTCTACCAAAGCATCTTGTCAAACAGTTCACTACCTTGTTGCTATAGCTAAAAGCCTAAAACAAGTGATTTTGAACAAGCTATGGATGCTTCGAAAAAATATATCAAAAGCATAATAGTAAGCAATAGCATAGACAAGGCAGTGAACTATTTGAAAAAATGCATCAAATAAATGTGGTGATGGAATTCCATGACAAGCCATAGACAAGGCAGTGAACTAGTTCAAAATATGCCTCAAATAAATGTGGTCTCATGGTGACGGAATGCCATGACAATCAAATTGCTTTTGATTGTCATGGCATTTCATCACTATGAGACCTTATTTTTTTGAAGCATTTTTTCAAAGAGTTCATTGCCTTTTCTATGCTACCACATTTTTTATACATGTCTATCAAAGAACTATATCAAAGAGTTAATTGCCTTGTTTCTATGGATAAAACTCTAAAACATTGATGCAGTTGGGGAGGTCTTGCAATCTCACTAAACACAAGTCCAATCATTAAACACAATCTTCAAGTCACAAATCCTCACAACTATGGATTGTCATGACATTCCATCACCATGAGACCACATTTCTTTGAGGAATTTTTTCAAACAATTCACTGCCTTGTCTATGCTACCACATTTTTCGTACATGTTTACCAAAGCATTTTATCAAACAGTTCGCTACCTTGTTGTTATGGCTAAAAGCCTAAAATGGGTGGGTTTATTGAAAATCCTATTCCCATAACTTATAACACCTTTCCAATGCATAAAACATGCTTAAAAGAACCTGCACATGCTTAAAAGTCCCTCACAAACTGTTGCCCCAAAGGATTTCAACCATTTCCACTCTTAAACCACTAAATTTCACCAAAACTCATCAAATTTCCAACTAGGGCATCACACCAAACCACTCAACTCGCCTCCCCTACTCCAGAAACCATGCACATATGTTCCCTACCCCTAATTATTCCATTCCACTGAGTTACAGTAGGATATAATGGGTGGAATGGCTAAAAAAATCATTTTTACACACTCAACTACTTGCATTTGACAACTTTTTCTCCAAACAAGAAATCACCACCACGGGAAAAGGCCACTGAGATAGAAAAAATTGAGAGAGGTTATTGTAGAGGGGCCCAACATGATCCCATAGGCTTAGATGAGAAGTTTCTAAGTATCACGGTGTATGAATACGAGCATGTTGAAGTTCACAACCATTTTGCACTTTGGACTCTTAAGGGATTCTGTCGGTTTAACGTAGCTCAGAGCGATTTCGCATGTTTCAGTGGGAAAGAGGACCATGTCTAGCATAAATGTACCACACGGACGCATTGGGATAGTCCATTTGGTCAGACGAGTTGCTAAACAAAAGTTGCACCACTTTGCAACTTTCAACTACTTGCATTTGATAACTTTTTCCCCAAGTGAGAAATCACCACCACGAGAAAAGGCCTTCGAGATAGAAAAAAATGAGAGATTTTATTGTAGAGGGGCCCAACATGATCCCATAGACTCAGACGAGAAGTTTCTAAGCATCACAATGTCTGAATATGAGCATGCTAAAGTTCGCAGCAATTTTGCACTTTGGACCCTTAAGGGATTGATCCGGTTGAACATAGCTCAAAGCGATTTCGCGTGTTTGGGTGCAAAAGAGGACCACACCTAGCGTATTTTTACCCACCCGGACACGTTGGAATAGTTTGTTTGGTCACATGAGCTGCACAACGAAATTTGCACCACTTTGCAACTTTCAACTACTTGCATTTGACAACTTTTTCCCCAAGTGAAAATTCGTCACCACAAAAAATGCCTCCGAGATAGAAAAAACTGAGAGAGGTTATTATAGAGGGGCCTAAAAAAATCTTGTAGGATTAGAAGAGAAGTTTCTAAGCATCACAGTATCTGAGTAATAGCATGCTGAAGTTTGTAGTCATTTTGCACTTTAGACCCTTAAGGGATCAATCCGGTTGAATGTAGCTCGAAGCGATTCCATGTGTTTGGGTGTGAAAGAGGACCATTCCTAGCGTAAGCATACCCACCCAAACATGTTGGAACAGTCTGTTTGGTCACACGAGCTACATAACAAAAGTTGCACCACTTTGTAACTTTCAACTACTTGCATTTGACAACTTTTTCCCCAAGTGAAAATTTGCCACCACAGGAAAATGCCTCCAAGATAGAAAAAAATAAGAGAGGTTATTATAGAGGGGTCCAACGCAATCTCGTAAGATTAGATGAGAAGTTTCTAAGCGTGACGGTATCTGAATAATAGCATGTTGAAGTTTGCAGCTATTTTGAACTTTGAACCCTTAAGGAATCGATCTAGCTCAACGTAGCTCAGAACGATTCCACGTGTTTGGGTGCGAAAGAGGACCATGCCTAACATAAACGTACCCACCCGGATGCGTTGGAACAATCCGTTTAGTCACACGAGCTGCAGAATGAAAGTTGCACCACTTTGCAACTTTCAACTACTTGCATTTGACAACTTTTTCCCCAAGTGAAAATTCGCCACCACAGGAAAATGCCTCGAAGATAGAAAAAACTGAGAGAGGTTATTGTAGAGGGGCCCAACGTGATCTCGTAGGATCATAAGAGAAATTTCTAAGAATCACAATATTTGAGTAATAGCATGTTGAAGTTTGCATCCATTTTGCACTTTGGACCCTTAAGGGATTGATCTGGCTCAACGTAGCTCGTAGCGATTTTGTGTGTTTGGGTGCGAAAGAGTACCATTCCTAGTGTAAAAATACCCACCCGAATGCGTTGGAATAGTCTGTTTGGCCATACTAGTTGCAGAATAAAAGTTGCACCACTTTGCAACTTTCAACTACTTGCATTTGACAACTTTTTCCCCAAGTGAAAATTCGCCACCACAAGAAAATGCCTCTGAAATAGAAAAAACTGAGAGAGGTTATTGTAGAGGGACCCAACGCAATCTCGTAGAATCATATGAGAAGTTTCTAAGCATCACGGTATCTGAGTAATAGCATTCTAAAGTTTGCAGCCATTTTGCACTTTAGACCCTTAAGGGATCGATATGGTTGAACGTAGCTCAGAGTGATTCCGCGTGTTTGGGTGCAAAAGATGACCATGCATAGCATAATATACCCATCGAAACACATTGGAATAGTCTATTTGGTCACACGAGATGCATAACGAAAGTTGCACCACTTTGCAACTTTCAACTATTTGCATTTGATAACTTTTTCCCCAAGTGAAAATTCACCACCATAGGAAAATGCCTCTGAGATAGAAAAAACCAAGAGAGGTTATTATAAAGGGGTCCAACATGATCTTGTAGGATCATATGATATTTTCTAAGCATCGCGGTATCCGAGTAATAGCATGTTGAAGTTTGCATCCATTTTGCACTTTGGACCCTTAAGAGATTGATCTAGCTCAACGTAGCTTGGAGCAATTCCGTGTGTTTGGGTGCGAAAGAGGACCATTCTTAGTGTAAACGTACCCACTTGGATGCGTTGGAACAATCTATTTGGTCGCACGAGCTACAAAATGAAAGTTGCACCACTTTGCAACTTTCAACTACTTGCATTTGACAACTTTTTTTCCAAGTAAAAATTCACCGCCACAGGAAAATGCCTTCGAGATAGAAAAAATCGAGAGAGGTTATTGTAGAGGGGCCCAACGCGATCTCGTAGGATCATAAAAGAAGTTTCTAAGCATCACAATATCTGAGTAATAGCATTCTGAAGTTTGCAGCCATTTTGCACTTTGGACCCTTAAGGGATCGATTCGTTCAACGTAGCTCAGAGTGATTTCGCGTGTTTGAGTGCGAAAAAGGACCATGCCTAGTGTAAAAATACCCACTCAGATGCGTTGGAACAGTCTGTTTGGTCACATGAGCTGCAAAATGAAAGTTGCACCACTTTGCAACTTTCAACTACTTGCATTTGACAACTTTTTCCCCAAGTAAAAATTTGCCACCACAGGAAAATGCCTCTGAGATATTAAAAAAAAAAAAACCGAGAGAGGTTATTGTAGAGGGGCCCAATGTGATCTCATAGGACAAATGAGAAGTTTCTAAGCATCACGGTATTTGGGTAATAGTATGCTAAAGTTTGCAGCCATTTTGCACTTTGGACCCTTAAGGGATTGATTTGGTTGAACGTAGCTCAAAACGATTCCGCGTGTTTGGGTGCGAAAGAGGACCATGCCTAGAGTAAATATACCCACCCGGATGCATTGGAACATTCTGTTTGGTCACATGAGCTACAGAATGAAAGTTGCACCACTTTGCAACTTTCAATTACTTGCATTTGACAACTTTTTCTCCAAGTGAAAATTTGCCACCACATAAAAATGTCTCTCAAATAGAAAAAATTGAGAGAGGTTATTGTAGAGGGGCCCAACATGATCTCATAGGATCAGACAAAAAGTTTCTAAGCATCACGGTATTCGAGTAATAGCATGTTGAGGTTTGCATCCATTTTGTACTTTGGACCCTTAAGGGATTGATTTGGTTCAACGTAGTTCGGAGCGATTTTGCTTGTTTGGGTGCGAAAGAGGACCATGCGTAGAATAAACATACCCATTTGGATGCGTTGGAACGGCCTGTTTGGTCATATGATCTGCAGAACAAAATTTGCACCACTTTGCAACTTTCAACTACTTGCATTTGACAACTTTTTCCCCAAGTGAAAATTCGCTACCACAGGAAAATGCCTCCGAGATAGCCAAAAATGAGAGAGGTTATTGTAGAGGGGCCCAACATGATCTCATAGGTTTAGACAAGAAGTTTCTAAGAATCACGGTATTCGAGTAATATCATGTTGAAGTTTGCAGCCATTTTGCACTTTAGACCCTTAAGGATCGATCTGGTTCAACATAGCTCGAAGTGATTTTGTGTGTTTGGGTGCGAAAGAGGACCATTTCTAGCATAAAAATACCTATTTGGATGCATTGGAATAGTCCTTTTGGTCACACAAGATGCAAAATAAAATCTACACCACTTTGCAACTTTCAACTACTTGCATTTGACACTTTTTCCATCAAGTGAAAAATGGACACCACAGGAAAATGCCTCTAAGATAGAAAAAACCGAGAAAGGTTATTGTAGAGGGGCCCAATGTGATCTCATAGGTTCAAACATAGATTTTGTAAGCACCACGGTTTATGAGTAATACCCCGTCAAAGATTGCTGCCCTTTTGCACTTTGGACCCTTAAGGGATTGAGTTGATTGAACGTAGCTCGAAGCTGTTGTGCTCTTTTTTCGATGGAATTAGGTGGGCAGCAGATTTAACTCCATTTTAGTTTTGGTTTGGTTGGATTTCAAGTGATTTTGTGCATTTTAGAAGCCAATTATTGAGGGTCGGTCTGTATACCCTATTTTAAGGGTTTTGAGTGCATTAAAATGTCATATTAAGCCTTCCACCCACTGTATGCTTCTATAACTCAATGGAAAGGCTTAGTTAGGGCTATAAAACATGTGTGAAAATTTTTGTGTGCAACGGAGGCGAATAGAGGGTTTTTAGGTGATGCCCTAGATGTCAAATGGTGCATTTTTTGTGGAAAATGGTGGTTTAGTGTTAGGGTTTGAAGAAATCTTTGGGGGCAATGATATCTCTTAAAATTTTAAGCTTGTGCAGACATTTTTGAAGGTGTTTCAGGCTTTGGTTGGTTGTGGGAAGGTTTGGAGTATGGTTTTTCAATAAACCCTTGCCTAACTTGTGAATGAAGAGGGTTTTGGGGTTTGTTATGTTAGAGGGCTTATCACGCCCTAAAAGTGGAGGAATTGGTGGTTTGGTAGACTAGTTAATGCTACCCAATGGTGGTTTGGCAGACTGGTTAATGTTGCCCAATGTAAAAAAGTGCAATTTTGTACTCCAACATCCATAACAAGTTTGAAAATCGGTTGGAGTCAGTTGTAGGATGGTAGTTGGTGTTTTTGGGGTGTTTTTACATGAAAAAGTGAGGTTGGACAGCGTTGTTTTCAAGTTTTTAGCAAGTTTCTCTAAAGGAGTCTTAGGTGGAATTGAGGTATGTTAGAGATGACCTAGGTTGCATCAATTTCTATGAGGCATACGCTGCCCCTACCTTGTCAACCCTACGAAATTGGCAAGCCAGTGAGCTCACTAGCTTGCCAATTCGGTAGGATCCACAAGGTAGGGGCAATAAAATATGCATTTGTACAATTATATTAGACATTATTTCATTCTTACTCATAAATCCACATGCTTTACTTGAAGTCAAGTAAACCATGAAGCATTAAAACTAATTTTAAATGTAATATACACATTTAATTGAGGCATATATTAAGGAATATACACATTTGCATGTATTAATTTCTCATAAATTTTGTAAATCAAAAAATACACTAAGTCAATGACAAATATTACAATAGTGATGGAAGAACATCTTGAAAATATTCCCATTTGACAATACTTGTAGCAATACATGCAAGGAAATAATCATCCCATTTGCAGCACATATCATAAAATATATTATACAAAAAGAAACAAAATGAGTTGTTGCCCAGTTCCGTTTCTCCAATCCACCTCATCTGGCCCAATTATTTGCATTCCAAAATGCTTCAAAACATGTACATCCCCTGCTCCCTACAAAACAAATGGGTAGTAGCCTCTCTGTGGTTGTGTACTCTCGTAGGAATTTGGTCCACAAAAAACCTACAAAATCCTATCAATCTTAGACATGGACTCACATAAAAATCATTAAAAGAGCAATAAATAAATAATGTTAGACATACACCTGACGAGACCTACTATCACCTTCATGCATGCTAGATAAAGAGGTTGATTGAAGGTCCTATAATGGTGATGTGGCCCTTCACTACTTTCTCATCTCTCCATGATCCTACGTATAAATTTCAAATATATCACAGACATAATTAACATAAAACATGTATCATATAAGAATCTAATAAATCTACAAGATGGAAAAGAAAGAGAAGATTGACAACCAGAAAATGCACCAATAACCGATGTTACTCATACCATTGAACACTTGCACCACCAACCGATGTTGTTCTTTTCTTAAACTTTGACAAACTTCAGTATTACCTACAATCACAATCAAAAAATGATCAATGACAGTCGTAAATGCATATGACATCAAACACTAATAGGGAATATGGTGCAAAGCACATTGTCCTCCATTTTCTGATTTGAGTCTAGTTAGGATGAATGATTCAAGATGTTGTCAAATAAGGTTTGAAAGTCATTTAATATGGTAAACTGGCCCATTCTTCTCATTGTGGCCACTGTAACTTGAGGAATGGGTCTACAACATCAATAAACTAGTGTGGGAATGTGGAATTTGTGCAGGGGAGGTCGAGTGTTCTATTGGGCATGAAGCCCTAGAGTGAAAATTTGTGTTTTTGAAGTGAAATAGTGAGTTTTTGAGATAGTAAAGTGTGTAAAAAGGTTGTGCAACGTTATTTCTTGATGAATTAAGTTTGGGAAGAGGTATTTAGACCTATTTTAGGTATTGGAAAGTTTTGGTGAGGGTTGGATGTGTGATTTTCAATAAGCCCTACGTTATTTGGCTTAAAAGGAGGGTTTTGTGATTCGGTGCTTGGGTGTTTGAGGGTAAATGGTGGATTCTTTAGTTTGAACACATGTAGAAGACTTCCCTATTTAATTTTGAGTGAAAGGGAAAGCTTAAAGTAGAGTCCCTTTGAAAAAGTGACCTAATTTAGGTGAAATTGAGTGGTTTGAGTGGGCAAATGATAGGAAACTTGGGGGCAAAAAAGAACTTCTATCCTTTTGAGTTTGTGCGGGTCTTTTATGAAGTGTTGGAGGTATTGGTTGGGTTAGGAAAGCCCTGGAAGATTGTTTTTCAATAAACCCCCATGTAAAGAGCAAGAAATGAGGGTATCATGGTAGGGTGGTTTAGGAAACGTGTCTCTGCAAAGTAATTTTGGAATTTGGGGTTTTTTTCAATGATGAGTGCTGCCCAATCAAAATTTGGGTGAAAAGGAATTTTGAAGGTATAGGTCTTTTGGAAAAGTGACCTATTTGGGGGTCTAAAATGGTGAAAAAGTTTGATTGCAAGGTGTTGGTCCAAAAGAGTGATATTTAAGAGGGTCGATAGTTATGCCCTGGTTTTGGTGTTTGGACATGTACAAGGAAACTAGGTTGAAATAGTGAAGAGTTGATGAAAAAGAGTTGTTAGGGAAAAATGTTGGTTTGAGTTGGATGAACTTGTGCTTTTAATTGGTTAACCTCCCTATTATTGATCAAAATATCAACTTAAAGGTGCTCAATAGAGAGCAGCATATAACCATCATTTTGCATATCTACATTAATGCAATTTTCCTAACCCTTATACAATCAAACGTAAACGCTTGAAAGAAAGCAATGATCAATAACATGAATTTACAAATTCAATGTGCATACTTACAAATCAATCCAGGGAACCATTCAGGTCTTCTCTACTCTTTATTGTGTCAAGTATTTCCTCGTGGTCAGACTCACACACTTTCCACAAGTTCTTGTTCACAGGTCTGCCCTTATATTTGACCAATGAACGTTGGTGGCGACGACAAGGTTCAAGTTGTGAAGAACCTCTTGATGCATGTCGAAGTCCTCAAACAACCAAAGTGCAACATTCTTAACTGGATACCTTCGAAGCCATGTTCCAGTAACAACCACCAAACCTGTAGGATATTCTATATTTTCTCCATCTATAACTAGGGCCTCCAATTTATTTTTGGCCTTGATACAATGGCGCGGGTAATAATTTGTACCCTCTTCATTGTCTTCATCTGCAATCACCGCATAAACATTCCCTGCATTGATATGTTCATCTTGTTAGATGTATTTATTGAGCATCATAATAAAACCTGTAAGTAAGATATATTACCTAGTTCTAGTAGGTCTGATACATGATCAAAGTCAATGGATGATTGCATCTCTATGATTTGTAGAGCCATCGGGAGCTGATAAGTGTCAAGTGGGGTTAGACTTCTTACAGACCATTTGTCAACCCACTCTATTGACTCACAATCATTCCATGTTTGAAGTGTACACGCAAAACAAAAGCATGCCATCTTCCGCGTATGGATAGTCTGTGTACCTACATTGGAGCTTCTAAAAGAATGTAGCTCACTCGATCCTGTTGGTGTACAACAATCCTCATATTTTGCAATGTTAGTATCATCTACTAAATGAAAAAATCTACGAACTAGATAATTACCTTCACTACCTGGACCCATTGCACCATTGGACAATTTATCTTGCATCTATCAACTTTACACTATCTGTGTACTTTAACTCTTCTCGTGCTAGGGCTCTTTTGATACATGCACCTGCTCCATCATGCTCCCCCTTTCCATGACCGGCCTCTGAGAAGTTCCACATATGTTAAACACCACTGATCCTGTGCATCCTTCTCAACTAGTAAAACATTTTGGTGTTCTTGAATTGTGATGTACAATTATCTGACCATATGATATGTCGACTAAATGATATGCCCCTGCCAGCAAGATCAGCATAGAACATATGAAAGCAACCTTGCACAAACTCTGTAGAATTGTGTGTGTACTAGCCATGTGTTGGCAAATTGGAAAATATTGCATGCCACCACAATGATCACATGTGCCATCCAAACATGAATTCTTGTAAAAAAATTGACCATCCTCTCTTTCACATAAAATGGAAGACAAAAATTTCCTTGACGATTTAGGTGGAGGCATTATGTTACATTCCTGCAAAATATTGTTAGTATGCATATCTACACATATACGTCAATAAACATCATAATGGTTAGAAAACTCAATATGAACCCTACAACAACAAGTAGTGCGTGTGTGATTTATTTTGACATAAAAAGGCTTTAGCATTTCAAAATACCTTTGGCATATTTTAATTTCAAGAACTTCTATACAAAATCAACAAAAAATTGGGTTTGAGTGGTATCCAAATAATGCATTAGATGTGGCTCACGGATTTTACTACCAATTCTCCTTCTTACAACATCTCTTTGATTAGGAGAGGTCCTTGTGTTATCCTTCCAATAATTCACTATTAAAGATCTCAAGCCTTGAGCAATTCTTGTATCTTTTTGTGGCACTCTACCTGAGAATGCCCATAAATCATTGCTATTTGGATCCTCAACTCTTTCACGCCTTCCTTTGGCTCTCATTAGAGATGATCTACTTATTTTCAAAGACTTACTTGCCTTTGTAAGGTTCGCCTTGTTCCTTGTTTGACTGCTTAATAGTGTTATTGTCATCACACGTCGTGTGGCACAACTATCCTTCATGAGTGAGGTAGAACCCACACTCTCGTATGCACCCATCAAGTTCTTTACAATGGAATTTTCACTTGATTCATTCAAAACTCTTAGCCCAAGATCCTTCATGGTGGGCCTAAATTTGAGTTGCCTCATCATTTCAACCAATAGTTGGGATCTTCCACCCTCACTTAGCTTCGCAAAAAATAAACTCCATATCCTCTATGCATATCTTTGACATGTACATTTTGGAATCTTATTAGGCATCCATTTCAAAACATTGGAATCAATATCATTCAAAAATGTAGGTTTTCTATGCAAAACTCTAGGAGGAGTTCTCAAATGTAAATTTGTGTCAACATTAGGAAGGCCAACAACATCAGGGATAGATCGTGTACCTTCAATCGGAGGTGCAATTGATGACATACCTTGAGATTGACATGTAAATGATGTTGTACCTCCAACTTGAGATGTCATTTGTGGATTGCCTTCAAATAGAGATGTGTTTGTTGATGTACTTTCAAAATGATTTTTTTTTTATGGTGTGTCTTCAATTGGAGATGTGATTTTTGATTTACTTGGAAAACCACATGTTGTTGTCGATGTTTCTTCAACTGGAGATGTACATTGAGCTTCACCTATGGTTGATGATGTGCCCCCAACTTCGGTATCCATTCCTGTCCTTCCACAAACTTTCCTCATTTGTGCCCTTTTTTTTGCCAATTTGACATCTCTCTTAGATTGCACGAGAATTTTTGGTTGTATGGGTTGCAATTCCTTTGCTTCACGAGCTACATTTTTTTATTCTCTTCTACTTTCATTTTTAACTACACATTCTTCCGGTGTTAGAGGCTTTGGTCATTTCCTCGGCATGACTTTCAATGCTACATGTTCACAAACACACCTAGAAACACAAACACACATAGAACAAAAGTAAGTAATGCATTTTATGAAAATATTGATATAGTTGATTACATTGCATTAAATATAAAACACACCAAAGAATTTTATGAAAGAAGGCATTGAGTTGTTTGGAATTATCAAACATGTCTATGCTAGACAACATTTTTCATATGATGGAGTTAGACTTTTGTAGGGTTAGATATTAGAGTAGGGATTTTGAGTGTGTTTGAAGAGTTGGCAAATTAGCTAGAGTTTAATGCAGTACATGTAGGGATCGACAATGAACTTGTTCAAAGATTTAGAGGAAGGCTCTTAATAGACTTACACACACTCTTTCAAAGTTTCATCAAAGGAAATAGGCTACTAAGGACTCCAATCCACACTAAGGTATAAGGGCTTTGTATGAGCTTATTAAGGCATCTAACAAGATTAAAATAATAAACCAAACACGACTTGATCATTTAACTTACCAAGAAACACCATTTTTGATGCAAAGAGGGGTGGAAACCATTAAATACACCAAATCAATGAGAATCAATCAGATGTTCAACTGAAAATCCCAACTTCTACCAAGCTTTCCCTTGTAGCATAGGTAACCCGGTTCAAGGGCATTTTAACCAAGATTTTCCAAAACACTTGACAAAATTAGGGATGATTAAGATACCCATTTGAAAGTTATAAAACATAGGTAAACCCCAGCATCAACTCCTTTGGACCAACATTGACTTCCAATAGACCCACCTTGGAAAAGGCTATTCAATTGGCCTAATTTACAAAGAGAGTACCTTTTAAACACTAGATATTTACTCAAACTCCTCAAATAGAAGTATGTTATGTTTCAAAACCTCCAATTTCTTGATTTTTTTCCACGTCCAAGACCTCTAGACCCCTAATACACCAAACCCTCAATTTCAAGCAAAATACTTGGGGTTTTAATGAAACTCCTATCTCTCGGACCTGCCAGACCCATACAAAGCACCAAACACACTTACCAAACCCTAAAAATGGTTAATAATACATTTCATGGACAGTCCTTCCCACATTTTGTCAAAACACCACTTGAAGCCCTCATTTTCACCATGAAAATACCTTGCTACAGTCCTATAACATCATCCCAAACACCCAACCTTGACCCCACAACATTATAAATAGGTTACGTATGTATTTTAAAAGTTAGAGGACCCATTCCACAAGTTATAGTAGGCAGAAAAAGTGGAATGGGTCGAATTACATCATGAAACCCTTCAATCCAAGAGCACTGTGAAAGTAGGTAGCAGCAATAAAAATAAGATAACTTTCGCTATACAAAGAGTTAGAACCTCTAAATAGGTGAAAATGAAATATAATTCATTAATATACAACATCCAACTAGTTTCAAATCATCTTTGAGTCTATATAGGCTGTACAACAATAAGAAATGTGAGAGAAACCAATAAATTTTTGGAAAATAACGTTCTTCTTGATCAAAAATAGGTTACAAATCAACCAACAACCTCTCCTTCAAGGAATTGAAGGTTATTGTACATATTTTTATTTCATTTCAACTCCCTCCAATGCCCATAACTAATTCTTAATCATTAAGACCTTCTAATCTTCATTAAGTTGCATTTTAGACCTTTTACACATGACAACATTACATGAATTTTGCAACTTTTTAAGTTTGAAACCTAAGGAATCCTAAATCACTCAAACACATTTAATTCACCCTATTACAACCTTTTAGACCTCATTCTTGTACATTTACATCCAAATTCAAGGATTTGCCTTCAAAAGGCTACAAATTCAAATATTGACAATTTTGTAGCAAGAATGCATTTTTTTGCACATTTGACCACCAAGACTTAAAACTCAACCTAATACACCTTAAATGGTCTTGATTGAACCTATTCATGAAATAAAACATGAAAATCAAATCTATTCCATACTCTATCCGCCTAGACCTCATTTTTCATCATTGACATTGATTGACAACTTTTACAATTCAATATATTTTGCAACTTCCTCGTTGCTTATTAATCAAGAAAATTCAACCTAGTCTATTAGACCTTCCAAGAGTCCATTTTCTTTCAATACAAGGTGTAGGTTCCCCTGCACCAATTTTGTATCACTCACTCCTTAACCACTTAAAAACTAGTAATCCTTCCTCATAGGACAGTCACTCATATCTAATGAACCAGGTAACTTATGAAGACTATAATAGCATTTTCAGATACCCTTTTCCATGGACTAAAACATATCTCAAAACTAATATAAACTCTTTTGGAGAAAATACCTCAAACTAGCCCTGTTCCACTCAAGCAACTAGGCCAATAAGGCCACTCTTACAAAGAGACACTCCTTTAAACACCTTCAAAGATCTTAATCTCCATTTAAAGTATTTTTTTACCTCAGATTCCACCTATTTTAGGGATGAGAACGTTCAATAGGGTACCAACCTTCAAACCCTCACTCTAAGCTATTTCAAACTAGGTTTCCCTTAGGGGTTTATTGAAACCCATACTTTCTCAACACACCATGCCCAAACAATACTTGTAACACTTTAAAAATAGCCTACACATGCTCTAAAAACTTACTCCCAACCTTTTGCATTGTTATTTCCGCAAACCCTTACTTGAAACCTCGATTTTTGGTCAAGACACACAAGAAATCAACTAGGACAACAACTCACAAAACGCTTCCATCAACTCTTCAACTCTTGAATCCTTATTGAACATGGAAAACAACCTATTAGCCTTCATTTCACTAATTTTTAGATGTATCCACCAAAGGAAAAGTTCATACATGCATTCTTTAGTGTTCAAAACCCCAAAACAGGGTTTCATACCTGTTAGCACCAAAATGATCATAAAACTCACAAACCTCCACGAAATTCAATAAAACAAACTAAAAATGAAAGGTAATACATGCATTTAACATTTCCCATAGCTTTTAGACCATGAGCCACTTGTACGGGGCCGTACAATGGTCTGAAATATAGATTTACCAGTCAAAACTCATAATTTTACACTAAAAACGGGGAATACTTCTTCATCTTCTTCATTTTTTCCATACTCTCACCTCTTCCTCGAGGTTCTCCTCACATTGATGGACTCATAAAAACATAAAATAATGCATAGAACTGAAATTATACTTACCTAACCTTGCATGCACCTAACTCTGCAACTTTTGCATCTTTTAGCAACTTTTCTGACCACATTTTGCCAAATTGCAATCTATGACACAACTAAACTCCCTTAGCTCCAAATACATTATAAAATGGTCTAATTGACCTTATTGGACACAAAATACTCAACATTAACTAAAATCCTATCATTTGACCATGCTCACTAAAGATGACCTTTTTCACAAAATTGAGCTTACAAGGTGCTCCTGCACCAGAGGCCTAAAACGTTGATTTTGAATAAACCCTCCTTGTTTAAAGAATAGAAAGGCCTAAAGCAAGGGTTTAGTGTTTAGATGCATTAGAGAGGGTTCCAGTGACTAAGATATGATAAGATACGAACAATGTTCTTTGTTGTGAATGCTACAAGGAAGTGAATGTGAATTGGTCAGTTGAGCATTGAATTGAGGTTTTTGAGATTGAAGATTGTTTGAAACTAATCTAATTGTGATTGTTGAAGGTTTTGTCTCCCTGCTTTGCATCACAAACCTAGGGTATAAGTTGTTGCCACCTAAATGAAAACTATAGAATCTTGTGTTTATTGTTCTCAAAACTAAATTTGTGATTGTCAACAAAGTCATGAAGAATATGAATTCATAGAAGGGTTTGTGATGCTATATCTTATAATTATTCACTATTTCTTTGGCAATGAGGTACTTAGAAAGACAATAAGCATTCTCAATTGCACAAATTTTTCCATTTTTTAATTTATTAGAAAGGTAAATGGTATGAATGAATGGAAACTTGCATTAACAACTATGTCAACTCACTTGAATTTATCTAAGCACATGTGATGAAGATGAATTTTTTATGGAACAATAATGGACACTTGCATTAACATTGATGAAAGCTATTAGGTTTTCCAAATTAGTTGAAAATAAAATGAAATGGAGTGAATTCCACTAGCCATGCTGGAAATCGACTACTATTAGCAATGCAAATAGAATTCATAAGTAAATTTGTGTTAAGTAAATGTCATGTTTTTCATTTTTTTGTTCTTCAAACTCATAAAAATTAAAAAAAATTATGCAAATCCCATCTAATTCAATGTTGAATTCTATGTCCAATTTTGATGATTAATAAAATCATTAAAGAAATTTAGTTTATATTGTCAAAAACAAACAAATATACTAAATCTAAACATTTTAATATTACCAAAATGAATATATTACCTCAGATAATGTAAAATAATGTAGAAACTTCAAAATGTCTTCTATGTTGTCTACCATGCAGATTGGCGGTAAAAAGGTGATGGATCAAGCATAGATTGGTACAACATGAAGTCAAATACATAAAAAAAAGGTGTTTTTGAATCGGATAAAGCGTTGAAACAAAAAAATACAGAAGCATGTGGACCTGAATCATGGGGTCAACCCCTATTTTACCATTTCAAGGTAAAACACATTTGGCGCTCTCCAAATTTGGCGAACGCCAAATGTTTTATTTTGAAAGGGAGAGATTCCATAGAGACAAAGGGAGTGACACTTGAGATAGAGAGAGAGGTGATAGGAGTGAGAGATATTAGTCTAGGTAGTGTGGTAGTGACTGAGACTTGAGAGGGATAGAGAGTTATCCAGTTACAGTGGGGGAAAATACCTAACAACGGGAGAGGGGTTGGGAGGGATGAGACCCAAGAGATACAAAAAGACCAAAGGGGGAGAGAGAGAGAGAGAGAGGGAGTGCGGGAGAGGGGGTTGGAGTGGAATATTTTTGTCTAGGAAGGGTGGGAGGTAAGTGAGGCTTGACATAGAGGGACTGTGAGAGAGGGCATTGGAGTGACACAGATTAGTCTAGGTAGCATGGGAGGGAGTGAGACCTGAGAGAGAGAGAGACTTGAGAGGGAGAGATTTATTCAGTTATGGTGGGGGGGGAAGACCTAAGAGAGGGAGTGGGACCCTTAAACCATTAACCCTTAAACCTTTAAACCCTAAACCCCTAAACCCTTAACCCTCTACCCTCAACCCCCCTCTCTCTCTCTCAACCCTACACCATCTACCCTTAAATCATAAATCATAATCTCTAAACCCTAAACCCTCTACCCTAAATCCTTAATCCCTAAACCCTAAACCCTCTACCCTCAACCCTCAACCCTCAACCCTCTACCCTCTACCCTTAACTAGGTTAAACCCTAAACCCTTAAACCCTCTACCCTTAAATTGTAAATTCTATACAGGCTAAACCCTAAACCCTAACCCCTTAAACTATCTACCCTCAATCCCTCAACCCCTATACCCTCTTAATCCCTCAACCCTCAACCCTTAATACCTAATCCCTCAACCCCTATACCCTCTTAATCCCTCAACCCCTCTACCCTCAACCCTTAAACCCTAATCCATCAACCCCCATACCCTCTTAATTCCTCAACCCCTATACCCTCTTAATCCCTCAACCCCTATACCTTCTACCCTTAAACCCCAATCCCTCAACCCCTATACCCTCTTAATCTCTCAACCCGCAACCCTTAACCCTTAAACCCTAATCCCTCAACCCCTATACCCTCTTAATCCCTCAACCCTTAATCCTGTCAATTACATTTTTTGAAACTAGACTCCATTCTACACATGATGAAAAAAAAATCAATTTTTGATTAGTTTTCAAAAAAATTAGGGGGGAGCATGCTCAAATTTCAGCTTTTCAGGATATGTCCAGTTTGAAAAATCATAAAATATTATATATTCATTAAAAAAATTATCCGAAAGAACGAGGATAAACTACATGGTGTTAGATAATTTCCTACCATTGGGATTTTTGAAATTCTAAAAAAAAGTTAATCAAAAAGGTGGGAGCCCTCAGGCGCTATGCTATTTTTTTTTATAAAAACAAGACCTGTTTTGCCCACGCGCCCCCCTCCCTCCCCAACCCTCCACCCCTTTTTGAGACCCTTAATCTTCATTAATTTCAAAAAAAAATAGTAGCTTAGAAAACTAGACTCGGAGTAGTTCAACTTTTTTTCTTGCTGCATCTTGAAATTTTGAGCGTAACTATCTTCATTTTCTCATGCAAATCAAATTTTGTTGATTTCAGAAAAAAAGAAAAAGAAAAAAGAGTGGCATCTTAAGAGCCAAAATTGTGTCACAAATTGGTGACTTACCCATTTTGTTGTTGTTTTTGAACTTATTCCCCTTAATTTCTTTGGTGGCATTAGTATAATTGTAGATTATGCTATTGTTTTATACTTATACCCTCATAAACATTTTCTATATCAAAATGCATATTTCTTGCTACTTTAAATTTTTTATTTTATTATTGGTTAAAAATGAATTTTTGAAAGGGCAGTAACCTTTTAAAAACATAAAATCAAAAGAGAACATAGAATCATCAAAATGGTCAAATAGGAAACACACTAACCACAACAGGATAAAGAACAAATTAACATCTTGTCGGCAGCCAAAAGGAAGCAAAAATTTCACTAGAAACCAAGAGCTATAGTGTTAAATCTCGGGCGTCACCAAATTTTTAAAAGCAATTGTGGCCTTGGCCTTCCATTCCTCTTTCATATGTTCTAGGTGATTATTTACAGTTTCCACTTAATTTCCATATCAACTACCAAAATGTGGATCCCAATGCTTTTGCTTGGTCAACCTTGTGTTGATTCAACAATCCCTTATTTCCTCTTATTAAGGCAATCTTGAAACATTTGAATATTGTTCACAATCATTGACTATTGTGATGATAAGTTTGATTATCTTGTCAATAATTAATAACTCACACTATGCGAGCAATAATAAATTGCATCATTATGGAATCTAAACATTTCCTATACTTGGAACTCATTTACATATGTTCTAATTGTGTTGGAGATAACTTGTTTCAAGTGAAGAGATTTTGTAGCTAGAATGGAAGGGGTAGGGCTAAGTTAGAGCCCTCATAGAATGAAGGAGCCAAAAGCATTGAGTTTTCATGCTGCATATTACAGAAGGGAGGGTCAAAAAACTTCATAGAAAGAGTTTAAGATTTTGACCCAACACTCCCAGTCAATTTTGCTAAAACCTAGAAAGGGAGAATGGTGGCAATAAGAGGAGTGCCTATGGAAATATTGGGTGGAATCTCTGTCTGTTGACAAGGTTTATGTCTATTGTGTTGGAAGCGAAAAATGAGGCGGTTGTAAGTTCCTATATCTTTTAAAGTGATGTTTTATAGTTTTTTACATCTCTACATTTTATGGGTTAATGTCTATTATTTGTTGTTCTCTGCATTTTATTGGTTAATGTCTACTCTTCCCTATCTTTGAGTGTTTTTATGGGTCAGTCTTTGTTGTTGAGTTAAAGACTTAACACCATAATTATTTAATGTCGACTTCTCTGCTAGCCACAATTGAGAATGAAACTAATCTTTTCTCTCCATGCATGCATGCCAAGTGCACTTCAACCTATTAAATGAAAATGAAAATGAGGTCTAGATAACTGCAAAATATCTCAGTATGAAATCATTTCATCAATTGGTAATGTTTTGTTGCTATTGGAATTATTCCATGGCTTTCTAATGTTCTTTGATATAGTCGTGTCTTGGCACTAAGTGTTTATGTCAACACATGGTGTTTTAACGAGGACATTTTGCATTTGTTAGTCCGTAAATTTTATTTATTGTTAATGGACTAAAGTACAATTGTTATTAATGGATTTTGGTGTCAAGTTTTAAGATTGTTGAGTAAAGGATTATTTGTGTTGTTTATGCATTTGCACACACTATTTGATGACAACAGATTCTGTTAAAAAAGGAGGCATTTGTAATTTCCTATATCTTTTACGTTGTCTTTTCTACATTTTTATTCATTTGCTCAAATTGTTTGATGAAGGTGAAATTTGTGTCTGTTGAGAGGGTCTATATTTATCGTATGTTTTTATGCATTGATGTCTTCTATTTAGTTAAAGACCTAACACCATAATTCATAAATGTTGAGTTCTCTATTGACCACCATTAACAATGCAACTAATCTTTTGTTTGCCATGCATGCATGCCAACCGCACTTCAATCTATTAAATGAAAATTAGATCTAGATAAGTGCAAAATTTGTCAATGTAAAATTTGTAATATTTCATCAATATGCAATGTTTTGTTGGGGACATCTAGTTCTTCAATGAGATTAGATTCATAATTTTCTATCTTTTATCTTCATTTCACTGATTAGCTTTAAAATTAAACAACTTTAATTCAAGATCTTCTTCTTCTACAGGTGTTGATCTCTCAGATATAGGCACACAACAAGTTCCTTCCCTTGCTAACCTCTCAAAAGCACTTGAAATAACATTCGTAAGATTATTTTCATCTTGCCTCCCTTTCATATTAAAGGATTTATTTTTCTAATATTTTCATGGTTTTTCCTTTTAACTATTCTTCCCTCAACTAATTCCTACTTTCAATTTCTCAATGCAGCTATCTACACCAATTAAATTTGAAAAGGCAACTCAGTTATCGCTTGTTGATACTATAGTGCCACCTTCCAAAATCATGAATGTAGTTTGCTAGTGGGAATTTCACAATGAAATTATTATTTCCACATCCATGAATTTGACTGATTCAATGTACATAAAACAATTTGAAATTCTATAAATTAGATATTCCATAATTCATTGTCATTTATGAAATATCAAATTTTTTATTTAGATGATTCATTGAAGGATATTATCCTCATGTTGATAAAAATTTTGAACAAAAGTTATCTCATCACATTTATGCTCAAATATTTTTTAATATGAATATTCATAGGACATTTGTTTGATTTCACCTTATTGCATTATGGCATCCTTTGATGTTTCCATATACACACTTGAGAAATATTTATAATTTGATCCTATATCATGCTATGATATATTATTTCATGGTTACTATTATTTGTATCTTTGCATATGACCGAAATTAATGTACATTCATGCTTCATTGCTTTATTCTTCTAGTGCTAAATAGCTTAAGCAGTCCTTCAAACAATAGCATTATGTTACACCCATTACTCATCTATATGATATTTTAACTTGACCTCTCTTCCTATATGCCCTAATGATCATATTTCTCTCTCTTTCTCTCACTATTCATGTGTCTTGTGCATTTGCACATCCTTATTGAATATAGAGTGAATGACACAAAGAAAATATTAACAATCAAGTTTTTCAATCTAATTAAACATGTAATTAAACCATAAAGATTAATTACATAGTGGAGAAATAAAAATAACTATTCAAAACAGATGAACACCAAATATGTGTGGAGAAAAACTTGCAAGAAAAAACACCACCAAAAAGATTCAAGCTTGTATTAATCAAAGTAAAAAAGTACATCAATATAATATGCTTGTCACTTTGGCTAATACTAATCTATCACTATAAGAGTACCCACAAAAGAATCTAACAGTATAACTAATCTAGCACTATAAGTCATCCCAACACTATGAGTCAAAAACATAAGCCATAACAGAAATTCAAAGCCACATGGTCATGATCAACATCCTAAATTAGAAAGTAACTCCTCTTACACGTCTTTACATATCATAGATTGTGTCATAGCAATCTGTTGGTACTAAAAAATGCAGGTTTTAACCAGAAGAGTTTGCCAAGCTCTTACAACACTTTTGGCCAACGTATTAGGCCAATTGATGCAATTGTACCTTCTGCTCTTCAGGCTCTGCTAGACCTAGGCGGTTGAACCTAATGAATGATGCAGATTTGAAATGAACTTCTTGATGCAATAATCTACCCACAATGGCAAGGGTGGTGGATAGACAAATATACTACAACTATTCCTACTCCTACTGCACCAATGAAAGATTTGAATGAATTATCTAATATGAAATTCTATCTTTGGGTTGAGGCAAATCAGTGCCTTCTATCCACATGGGTAATGGAGTCAAAACAAAAATGATATATGTTCTCTCTTATTGGCTTATGTTTCCCTTTAGTTTCTGGTTAAACTGTTTGCATTTCTCTCACAGAGATAAAAATATTTAATCAGTCGACTAATTGGCAAATTAAATATTTTTCACATAGTCTTGCCTTTGATTTATTACTTTATTTCCTTAACACTTTCCCACCTTTAATATTTAACTTTATGCCTTTATCGCTCCTCACATTTCACTTTATTGAACGCCGTGAAGTCTTTATTCATGCTTACCGCTCTACCGCGGGCTTTGACTTTTCTCCTGCGGTATGGCAGTACCCAGCCCCACATTGACTATCATGGTTATCTCCATCATTACTGCAATCACCGCAACCTCTATTTTAGTGGCTATGATACCACAATAACCGTCATCCTTGTTGCTAACTCACCATTTACCATGACCACCGCAGTCTATGTTCAGACCATGCATGGTATAGCGGTAACCACTACCTGCTCGCCTTCATTAACTACAACCTGTTCACTGCGGTCACTGACTGCTTTGTTGACTATTCCCTTGACTGCTTACAAACCATCCACCACAGTCACCACGGTCTATGAGATGATCCCCTGCGGTACCGTGGTGAGCCTCCCTCATTGGTGACTTACCGCCTTGTCACTAACTGTTTCGCTGATTATCGACTGCTAACGGTTTACCGTGCTACCGCGGTCAATGAATTGACCACGCGCGGTAGCGCGGTAAACACTTCATGCTAGCTCCATTGACCGCTACCCAACCACCACGCTACCGTGGACAGTACGATGTCCCCCCACGGTATAGCGGTAAGGGTTAAAATGATTTTTTTTATTTTTTAAAAGGAGCAGTAATGGTATAAAGTGAATAATGAAATGGAAGGGGATTAAACTAAACCATTTTTATGAGAAAGTAGGGAAATATTAGATTCAAATGAGAATAAAACCTTAGGACTGTTATGGAAATTTATGGGAGAACCATAGGGTTTTAGATGAAAAATTTTGGGTTCTAACAGTGGCTCCTGTTGGGGATGAGTGATTTTGCAAATCACTGCAAGAATCCAGAGTATCGACTGGGAGAGCAGACCAAGCAAATGATGAAAAATGGAAACCATCGCAGACGGAGGGAATGAATAGAGCATGATATGAAAAATGGAGCAAATGGAGAATGGAAACCCTACACTACTGTGCATGGAAAATTAATTTTTTATTTTTAAAGAGGCATTGCTAAGAATTGTCCATGCACTGGCAATCCTTAATCCTCTGTACCTGCTCTGGTTCAAAAAATCAAACCACAAGGAATGGCCCTAGGCCACCTGAAAAATAAAAACCTGCACTTTCCTCTGTCATAGAGTTTGTTATGATTAGAGCTCATTAGGTTTCTTTTGAAATTATCTATTCCACTTGCCCTACAACATGTACTGCCATTGAAAACCTTCAAGAAATCATTGTGTTCAATCTATTTGATATTCATTTCATCACTCTGCATTTCATCATTCTCATATAAATATTTTTTATCACCCTTAGCATACAAAATGTATCCATATTCAACAAAACATTCATGGACATGCTCACTGTCATATGTTGTTAAATGTGCCTACAACTGCACTAGAACCTGAAAATTTGAACATTCCTTATGGCAACCAAAAATTCTTGTCTCATCAATATCTTTTGAAAAAATCAAATCAAAACTAATTTCCATTTCTTTTATATTACCAGTTGGCATTAACACATATTCTTGATCCATACAGTCATCCTTATACATACTTGAATCAACAAATGATGGACACTCATCATCAATAATATGCAAACCAATATCATTTTCTTGCAGGCATAAATCATTCAATTCACATACCTCTTCTTGGACACAAACAAATTCATGATCATCTTCAAAGTTTTCATCACTGTGAGATATGGACATGGAACCATTTGAATCACTACACACATTATCTTCAATATCAAAGCATATATAGGCTGGGACCAAAGTCTTGGAACCATCTTCATGTGCATACTTCTGGTATTCAAGAGTCAGTAAATCTGAAACTTGCTCACTGCTGAGTGAACATGTTTCTGCTTCCATATCTTCTACCATGTCTCCAACCTCTTCTCGATCTTCATAATAGCTGGAACAATCATCCTATTGAAGATCAATACCCATTATTTCATCTTCACAATTTGACTCACAATCTGTTATACCAGAGGTACTCTCCATAACTTCATTGTCAGACAACATGATATCATTTTCTATTTCAGTTTCTGAAGCACTGCTGATGTATTCTCCATATGGTGTGTCCCTATCATCTTCCAAATCAGTATCCATGTACATTGTCCCAAGCATGGAATCAATGAACTTATGTGTTGCATCCAAAGCATACTGCTTTGATGATTCTGGCCAATAAACTGATTCAGGTTCTGATGCTCTTAAAAATTGTTCAACAAATATGGGTCTTGTGGGCCTATGATGAGGAGGTAATTGCATACAAATGTCTACCATCCTATTGTATAGAGAGTTTACATCTTCTCCCTTATATCTCCTTATATCAAAAAAGGCATCCACAAGATTTTTGTCTCTCTCTTCTATTTGAATATACTTATCAAAAATACTTTGTTGTGAATAGAGTACATTACCTTTATTATCAAAATTCTCAGTTGCATCATGTGCTACTTGTGGTGTCCAAGATCTCATGGAATTTGTATCTTTATTCTCAATGTATGATGACTTGTTTGGTGATGTACTTTGAGCACCTTTGACTCCCAATTGCAGCAATTGTTGGTTCACTTGTAGCATATGTTGGTTCAATTGCAGCCTTTCTTGTCTCAATTCCTTCAACTCTCTTATTGACTGTTGTCTCCTTTCTTCTTTTGCCATCTTGACAAAATGTTACTGCTTCACAACACTCATGCATTATTTATCAGATGAAAAGTAGATTCACCACCTACTTTTCCAAAAGTAGGAAAATGAAATGGATTGCTTTGGTTTGCCCCAACGGAATCTCCAAAAATTTTGTAAAACTTTGCTGACTCTATAAATGGAAAGGCTGAAAACTTTCTGGAATTTGTCCCCAACAGAGTCGCCAAACTGTTGGTACTCAAAAATGTAGGTTTTAACTAGAAGAGTTTGCCAAGCTCTTACAACACTTTTGGCCAATGTACAAGGCCAATTGATGCAATTGTACCTTCTGCTCTTTAGGCTCTGCTAGACATAGGCGGGTGAACCTAACGAATGATGTAGATTTGAAATGAACTTCCTGATACAATAATCTACCCACAATGGCAAGGGTGGTGGATAGACAAATATACTACAACTACTCCTGCTCCTACTGCACCAATGAAAGATTTGAATGAATTGTCTGATATGAAATTCTATCTCTGGGTTGAGGCAGATCAGTGCCTTCTATCCACATGGGCAATGGAGTCAAAACAAAAATGATATTAGTTCTCTCTTATTGGCTTAACTCTAGTTGTTATGCACATTAAAATGAAGTCTTACTGACTGGCATATAACTTCATTTATTTATGTCTTGCATAAACTGTGCTGGGATATTTCTTAATCTGGTTCTACTTCAATAATCCAAATGAAATCCTTAAATCACTGTGATTTATTAGAAGACTTTTAACTCTGACTTGCAGACACCAACTAATTAAATCACACAAAATCGGAGAACACTTTGATAAATCAGAAATATACTTGATACACTGATTTAAATGACAGAAAGATCTCAAGTTGGAGACAACCAAAGATAAAGAATTTAGATTATTTTAACATAACAACTAAACACCAAAAGAAATTTACCAATTTAAAACATATTCTCCATTACACTGTTTCAAGAAAGATCTGTGTATTTTTTACATTCCCCAATCCCTTCTCGGGAAAAATCTGACTACTACCCACTAACCCCCATCTCCTTTTTTTACAACTAATTTATACAAATAAAATTCGAAGAGTCACAACCCTTCAATTTCTGGTTAAACTATTTGCATTTCTCTCGCAGAGATAAAAATATTTAATCAATCGACTAATCAGAAAATTAAATATTTTTCACATAGTCTTGCCTTTGATTTATTACTTTATTTCCTTAACACCTTTCCCACCTTTAATATTTAACTTTATGCCTTTATCGCTCCTCACATTTCACTTTATTGAATGTCGTGAAGTCTTCGTTCATGCTTACCGCTCTATCACGGGCTTTGACTTTTCTCCCGCGGTATGGCGGTACTTGGCCCCACACTGACTGTCATGGTTATCTCCACCGTTACCGCAATCACTACGGTCTCTATTTTAGCGGCTACGGTACCGCAATAACCGCTAACCGTCATCCTCATTGCTAACCCACCATCTACCGCGACCACCGCGGTCAATGTTCAGACCATGCGAGGTATAGCGGTAACCACTACATGCTCACCTTCATTAATTGCAACCTGTTCACCGCAGCCACTGACTGCTTCGTTGACTGTTCCCTTGACCACTTACAAACTGTCCACCGCAGTCACCACGGTCTGTGAGATAACCCCTTGCAGTACCGCGGTGAGCCTCCCTCACTGGTGACTTACCACCTCGTCGCTAACTGTTTCGCTGACCATCGATTGCTAACGGTTTACCATTTGGACCAATGAATTGACCACGCACGGTAGCGCGGTAAACACTTCATGCTAGGTCCATTGACCACTACCCGACCACTGCGCTACCGCAAACAGTACAATGTCCCCCCGCGGTATAGCAGTAAGGGTTAAAATGATTTTTTTTATTTTTTAAGAGGAGCGGTAATGGTATGAAGTGAATAATGAAATGGACAGGGATTAAAATAAACCATTTTTATGAGAAAGTAGGGAAATATTAGATTCAAATGAGAATAAAACCTTAGGACTTTTATGGAAATTTATGGAAATTTGTGGGAGAACCATATGGTTTTAGATGAAATTTTTTGGGTTCTAACACAATTGACATGAATATTTTCTCAAATCTATGCACTCCATGACAGTGTTTAATTGGAAGGATGTTCTATAGCTCCTAGTTTTGATATTTCCAATGTAACATCCCTATTCAATACCCTCCCACATGGTATTCCAAGTATTTCAAAGAATAAATAATATCCACATTTCATGATGTTTGAAGATCATAAATTGTTTATCATCTACATGCTTAAATATGAGTAATCAAGACATAAAATTTACAACTTGAATGGTACACCTAATCCTAAGATTCTCCCACTTAACATTCACATTGCAAAGACACAATAAGAAACTAAAAAATGATGAATCAAGTGCTAGAAGAGGAAACTACACCAACAAAACTTATATGTGATTATTGGTTTAGTGAAAAAATTCACAATATTAACCAAAGTGTCATCCTTCTATATTATGACTCAACCACCTTGAATCATCTTATGGATAAAAATGATAATGAACATCTTATTCCTACCAGCATGGTACATTAGGTTATGTGTCTTATTATGCTGCTTGGTTTTGCATTCAAATTTTGATTCAGATATTGATGATATTTTGTATTGCCACTAATGTGCCCAACTATCTCTTATGGGATGCATACGTTGTAACTTGTGACAGGTTGTCATTAGGTCCTATCAATTTAGTTGAAAATGCATCAATTATATCAACCAAGGTGTGTTCGAAGGTTTTTATGCAATAGGGGACATCTTGGCTAACTCTCTTAGATTTTTTGAATTCTTGAAACGGTTGTAAGCATGAATTTAACTAGAAAGCAATTAAACTAAAAAGCATGTAGTTATTTTAAGAAAGAAAGCATGAGATTGTTAAGCTAGAAAGCATAAGATGATTAAAATAGAAGCATATAAATTATCGAAAAGAAACACTTGCAGTAAAACTAAAAAAATTAAATGAAAACAACTAACGGCTAACAACTAACTGTTGACAGAAAGTAAACAACCTATAACTGACAACTAGAGTGGGTGCTCAAGAAGTTCAAATAAATAGAAATAAACAATTACAAACTTGAACTACGACTTGTAGGAGTAATTGATAGAACTTGACACACACAAATAACATTCATCCACATTTATCATATACAAAATAAAATTAACAAAATTAAAAATGAAGATACTTATCTATCTACTATACAAGATTCCCTCAAGTGGCCAACTCTTAGGTGTTCCTACGCTTAACTCAGATCACATGTAATTTTGCATCTTCAAAATGAATCCATCCATGATACTTCCATTACTCAAAATGATTGAATCAAAATAGGATTGACAATATTTTTTTATTCATATAAAAGTGTAACAGAGACATAATTGAACAATGTTCAAGGTATATCAAAACATAATAATATTATCACCATATCGTTGTTTTTGGTGGTGACATATATATACTAATTTGCTAACAAAATCCTCTATTTCAGATGGTGGAAGATCACCATTGAAAAAGTCTTTTAAGATAATTTCAACTAACCAACGAACTGAGGTCCATAACATAAAACATATTAAAGGCTCAGAGTGAGTTGTAAATTTTTTAAACAAAAATTAAACATAAAGCATTAGAAGGACTTGTTCCACTATGCACGCCAGAAATTCCAACGCCTAGACTTTCGACGCTCTTTCTTCAACTATTGGAAGTCTGCTTAAAGTCCACTTGGTTGTGCATAATGTCTTGTACAATGACTTAAAACTATACCATTATATCAGCATGAGTCAACTAATTTCAATCGATTTAGGAAATAACAATTTATACATTTTTTACAAAAAGTAAGCAATTATTAATCCTAAAAATAAACAATTGGCAGGGCTAAAGTGAATGGTAAGAACAACAAAGGGGTTTTTAGCTTATTATAATTACAAGGTTATTTATACCTTATCAGCTTATTTGTTTGACATCTAGCTATGTTTCTTCTTCACTATTTTCAATGTATATATATATATATGTGTGTGTGTGTGTGTGTGTGTGTGTGTATGTATGTATGTGTGTATGTATGTATGTATGTATGTATGGATGTATGCATGTATGTATGTATGTATCTATGTATGTATATGTATGTATATGTGTGTATGTATATATATGTGTATATATATGTATGTATATGTGTGTATATATATGTTTATATATGTATGTATGTATATGTATATGTATATACCATTACTATATATATATGTATAGATATATATGTGTATATACACATATATACATATTGTATATATACATATATATAATTAGTGATTATGATACTTGACTCAACATTATAAATTTTATGAGATGATCTATAGTTAGTGATTTTGTTTCTAAAATGTTTTGATATTATGTTCATTTATTTGATGCTTGCTATTTTAACTAAGTGTGTGCGCACAATTTTTTCCCGTCAGTGGTTAATTGAAGACTATTTGACTTGGCTAAATGAGTCTAGTTATATTTCCATGTCTCACTCTAATTGAGTTATGACATGATTCTTTTTCTAATCCTATGAAACCAAGATCTAAATTGACATTAATTCTAGATCCTTGTGTTATAGTTAAACTTTTATAAAACATGTGGTTACTTTTCATGTGTTTAGTTAGCTCTTCTAGTACTTGGATTTAATTAGTTTTACAAATACTAAATAGTTTCCCACTCAATTGAAAACATGCATAAGCAAGTCTATTCCCTTTGGTAGGGACTCCCTCTTTCAGAGCTCTTATTTGCATAGGCCCTCGTAGTCTTGTGATACAATTTTTTTGACTTTTATTTAATCATTGTTTATAGTCTTTTCTTATAGATAACTTGCTAGTGTTGGAGAAGATAGTGGCTTTTTGGTCCAACTTCTCGTCAGATCTTTTTGTGATGGATATGTGAATAGTTTATTAGAATTGTATGGTTCTTGGATCCTAAATGAGATTTTATATCAAAAAAAGTCTAATTAGTAATATAAATATACTAATTATATTGTTAATATTTCTGATAGAATTTATTAATATATTATATAATTATAATAATTCTCCATTTAAATCTAAATCATATCTATTAAATTAAAATAAATAAATTAGAGAACAATAAAATAATTATGATAAATTATATTATTACTATATTTCAAAGACAAATACATTATTACATGGTAGATGTTAGATATATAATTTTGACCAACAATTCATTGACTTTTTCATCAAGCTTTTTGTTGTAACTTGGAAAATTGATTTAATAAAAAAATTCCTTTAGTGAATCCCTCTAGAATTATTGCATCTAAGCATAGTTTTTATTTTATTTAATGTGTAGTATTTGCTAGGAAAATATAATATCATCTGCCTCTAAACATTGAATTAGGGATTTTATCACAAATCTATAGCCAACAAAAGAATTCTTTGATGATCCCAATTGACTTCAAATTAGTGTTTAATGGATTTGAGTATCTCAAAAACACTTACCATTTATATAGTATCATAGTGTCTTCTATTAAAAATTTTAATTATAGTAGCAAAAAATGTGTTTGTTAGCTTCAAACTACACGATCGAAAACTTATTCAACTAGATAGTGATGCCTTTGTTATTACAAATAAAAATGTAATCCAACTTACAAACAACTCAAATGGTCTACATGATGAAAGTGTATGCAAACTAGTTTACCAAAATATAATTTCACTATGGAATAATAAATCATTCACCAACTTCACCACTCATTTTAATTTTCAAATCAACTAGACTCCTAGTAATTCTAGTGATTATGGTGGCGATGGACTTACTTTCTTCATGGCGCCTCTACATTCAAGTCCAATACAAAGGAGATGGAGGATTTCTTAGCCTTTTTAATTCCCAAAATAATGGTAAGTTATCCAACCATCTTGTAGTTGTTGATTTTGACACATAACAATATTTTGGATAAAAATGACAATCATATTGGAATTGATGTCAATAGTATTACATTGAAAGTCTTTGTTCCTCTAGAAGAAAGAATAAATAACAATAATAAATGGGATGCTAGTATATATTAACACAACCAAAAAAATATGTTGGATCAAATGGCCAAGTATTAAGCTAGTTGTCACATATAATATAAATTTGACAAAATGTCTTCCTGAACAAGTTGTGGGGTTTTTAGTTGCAGCCATTGTGTCAAGCAAGATTCACCAATTAATTTCTTGGAAATTCACTAGTGTTATTTTTGGCTTGTTAGAAATACAAGAATCTAAGAAGAGGAAAGTTTAATGGAAAGTAGGTATAACATTTGACTTTGCCATTATGGTTGTTTTGATTTTTGTGTTATTCACCATTTATCATTATAAATGTAACAAGTCAAAAGTTTTACCTATTATTTTCACCTAATTTTTAACCCACATGTGAACAATTTTAGTTTACCAACACAATAATAATTTTTTTCCATATTTTCCCATTTCAATAACCAACATGCATATTTGAAATAAACACATTTTAAATTTCCATGAGGGAGGGTATCACCCAAGTGCTTTTCCTCCAACTATGGACTTACTTTGGTCCCCCATACATCTACCTAAATGGTAAGATGGATCTCCCTTCAACGAAGAGATTAGTTTGGTAACCCTCATAATAATAATAGCTTACTTGAGCATGGTGTTGTTTCCTACATAACTAGTGCTACCATACCATGTATACCCTCCTACATGCATGGTATTCCCAGTCTAGTTATGCAATCCTGGCTCACAGTGAACTGACAAGTGTATGTAGTGGCAACTTACACTAATTTGGGCATCATCCTCAAATCTCGATTGCTGACTGCATGAGGGAGGGTATCACCCAAGTGCTTTTCCTCCAACCATGGACTTACTGTGGTCCCTCGTACATCCACCTAATTGGTAAGATGGATCTCCCTTCAACAAAGAGATTAGTTTGGTAACCCTCATAATAATAATAGCTTACTTGAGCATGGTGTTGTGTCCTACATAACTAGTGCTACCATACCATGTATACCCTCCTACATGCATGGTATTCCCAGTCTAGTTATGCAATCTTGGCTCACAGTGAACTAACAAGTGTACGTAGTGGCAACTTACACTAATTTTCCCAAAGATTTGATATATCAAACTCACATTCGAAGAAGTGGTGTCTCAATTCTGTGAAGTGGATGTTGTTGTTCACCCACCCCCTTGCTTGATTTGGTATATAACATTACCATAGTAACTCTTGACAAGATTATTTCACATACATTATAACATGATTCCATCCCAAAAGGTAATGTACATTCAAGTGATCTAACTGACCAACTAGGTCACTCCCAACCTTGATTTATCCTAATCCCAGTAACAAACCTCGTTTCATACACAAGTTTGCATAGCATCACAGATTGAAATTCCCAACATTGTACTTCTATATCTTACCATTTTCCAAACGTTGCAATTTATGCTATCATACATTTGTCTTACGATAACTTAGATATTAAAATAATATATTTTAATTATCTTCGTTTAACAAATACAATCTCATGCTTCTTGTTAGAATTGTGAAAGACCACAAAACCATGAGCCACAGGATTAAACAACAAACAAATACACCTTCCACGCAAGAAAAATGCAAACAAAGAATTGCTATATTCCTCAACAAGAAAAAGCTACAGAAGCAAGAGACTATAAAAAATGTATGAAAGCTCGAGAGATAATTACAATGAGGGTTGAGTGTTATATAGGAGAAAAACCCTAAAAGCATAAAAGCACTCCTAATTTTAGCTTAAGTGCATGAGAATAAATTAGACTAATAATTAATTAAAGATTAATTAATTATTAGCTAATGCATGATTACTCTAACACCTTAATATGAACTTAGGGAGTAGCTAAAAGCCCTAAAAAGAGAATGCAAGATGGGTCTCGACAAACAAGGCCAAGTGAGGTACCCATGTACAAACAAAAGATCTCTCACAAATAGAGAAAAAAGGAGAAAACCACAGTGAAAGAAAACTCCTCTCCAAAAGAGAGAAAGGCGAATGAAGGACTGAAGAAGCCTCCAAATCAAGGTGTGAAGAACTAAATAGCCTCCAACCAAAACAATGTCTTGAAAAATAACATGTAGAACATCATAGAAGCACAAATAAGTTGTAGATTGTTGTCGAATGATGACTGGTATAGTGCTGAAATGAAGAACCTCCACTGACACAAATGATGATTAGGATCAAGATAACAAGAATCTACATGAGTGCCCTCAATGACACTACTCGAATTAGATGGAAAAAAAAGGCAAAACATCTAGAAATTGAAGATACAAATGTCAAGATCCAAGGAGACTATAATCTGCATGAGTGCCCCCAATGACACTACTTGAATCGGATGGAAAACAAAGGAAAAAATCTGGAAGTCAAAGATATAGGTGTTACATGAATCTGCGTGAGTGACCCCAATGACACTACTCAGCATGCAAGATGCAAGTCAAAAATACAAGTACCAATAGTTTGAAGAACATTGATCACAAGAGAGATAATTAATCTACATGAGTGTCCCCAATGACACTACTCGAATTAAAGGCAAACAAAGGCAAACATTTGTAACTTGAAGGTACAAATGACACAAGTACCAATAGTTTCTAATCAAATTAAAAAGGAATGTCACCTCCAAAAATAGGAATGAAAGATTTTCCATATGGTGAATGATCCATCTCACTGAAATGCATGTTACCAACTGTTGATGTACGATGCATTTGAAAGTACATAAGAACAAGAACTAGATACATAGATTCCAAAATGTGAAAAAAAAGAAGCATTAACACTAATAGTAGAAACCCCCCCCATAATGTTGAAAAGAGGAGAGCCATGATAGGTACATTGAAATTGTGTGAAACCATTAAGTGCATGTAGGAGAAACAACCTGCAAATAAAAGGTGTGCAAACTAAGACAAACACACATGAGGCAAGAATCACTGGATTCATTACTGTCATGGAAGGGATAATCACTTGACAAAGGTGTGATGGAAAACCAAAGGCAAACATCAACCCCCCATGGCAATTTATATCATAGTATGAATACAAAAGGCACAACAAGATGTGCAAAATCCCTAAAAAATATACAACACTAGAATGGCACTTTATCTCAGTGTGTCTATAAAAGACAATGTGCATGAAAAGAATGTATATAATGCCCAAATAGGACATAATATTGGAAATACATATATAACAGCCAAAAATGAGTCATCACATGCGAATGAAAATTTTTCAAGAGCTAAGACATCCAAGTAATTCACCAAAGTGTGAAAGCACAAAAAACTAAATAAAATGTACCTAAAGAACAATCTGGAAAAAGTGCATGTATGGAACTAAAGAACTTTGAAAGACGGTTCCAACGCTGCTAGAATCATAGAAAACAGAGAAATTGGTCAAAAGATACAACCTCGGGACTGAAAACAACACCTCTGACTTCAACAGGCTTTAGAATGCACCAACAACAAAAATAGGTGATGACACCCACACCACTAGAAAGTTGACAGAACCATTTTTTTGATAATATCTCGTTTGGAAAAAAAATGATATCGTATGCCCAAGTTATGGCCAAAAGAAAAAAATTGCTCCCTTAGGGCCAAAGAGGGGCCAAAGGGGGCCATTGGGTTGTTCGTATGGATGATGTCATATTGATTTCAGCATTTGTACAGATGACATCAATAGGAATATTTGGTAGAATATTCTCTTCACCGCTCGAAAAAAATCAGCCCCACAAAAAAAAATCACTGAAATATTCCTATAACCTCGCCGAGAAATGTTGACATCATTGTCAAAAAATGCATAGGACCGAAAAAGTTTCTAACAGTTAGAAAAGTGTCATCTGTCGAAAAATAAATAGTCAGCCGAAAAAAATAAATTGGTTGGCCATGAAAATGTAGGGAGCTGCAAAAAGTGTCGTATGTGGGCTTGTACAACCACCATTGGCAAGCTTGTACAACCGCCACCAACAACAGCAGGGTACAATGTACCCTTAAAGAAAACTCTGCCCCTTTTATTATAAAAAGCCTGCACTTTTAAAAAAAAAAAAATTTCTAAAAAATGAAATTTATAAGAATATGCCAGCCTTGTTTTTATTTATTTTTATCTACATTTTTTTTCGAAAACTATGCACATGAATCAGTACAAGGGTTGTATAGGCCCATGTACACAAAAAATTTTCCTCAAAAGCTCTCAACATGTAAATAGGTTAAATTTATAGTCAAAATTTGTGCAATTGACCTCATAAATCCAACGACGAGGTCCTTTTCGAATCAAAATGGACCAAAAATGCAGCTACCCTTCGAGTCTGGAAAAAAAAACCACTTCGAACCCTCACATATCTGAGCTTAGGAATCTAAATCAGGCCAAAAAAAGCCAAATCTAACTTTCTCGACAGCTCTAAATCCAACGTTGAGGTACTTTTCACACCAAAATGCACCCAAAATTTTCCCTTTGTAAAAACAAGGTGGTTCAAATCTTAATCCTATAACCCTTGTTGAAGAAAAACCTCATAAATCAAGAAGGGGTTTGCTGAATCAAGGCTCTGATATCATATTATAATTGTGAAAAAACACAAAACCACAAGCCATAATATCAAACAAAAAACAAACACACCTTCCACAAAAGAGATCTACAAACAAAGAATTGCTATATTCCTCAACAAGAAAAGGCTACAAAAGCAAGAGACTATCAAAAAGATATGAAAGATCGAGAGATAATTACAATGAGGGTTGATTGCTATATAGGAGAAAACACCCTAAAAGCATAAAAGCACTCCTAAGTTTAGCTTAAGTGCGTGAGAATAAATTAGACTAATAATTAATTAAAGAGTAATTAATTATTAGCTAATGCATGATTACTCTAACACTACTAACATAATAGCTATATACATAATTGAACTATTAAGGTTTCACCAATCAATCATACAAGCAAGTTCTATATAAAATATAGTCACTAATTCCTCAAGAACTTGCAAACAAGTGACAATCAATAGAAGAGAATAGAAAATAAGAAAGATTAGCATGCCTGGAAATTCTGCTTCCAATGAAGAAATTATCCTCAAAGCTTAATCCCAAAGACTCCACTTGTTGCTCCTTCTTTCAACTTATCCCTAATTCTAACCTCTTTCCCAATACTCAAAAACTCATAAACACTCAAAGAAATCTCTCACTTCTCACTACTTGCACTCAACATTGCTTGCACAAAGAAAAAATACAATAGAATGGAAATAAATAAATTCCAAAAATGAATACCAAAGACTAAGAGGTTGTCCTCTATTTAATTGAGAAACTTAATGCTATAGTCTAGCTCCTCCAATTGCCACCTTTTCCATCCTATTTCCACCTCTAAAACTAATAAAACAAATCCAAAACCATCTCCACCTCTAAACGGGTCGACTAAGTAGGTTTGGTGAAATATGGTAGCTAAGAGAATCAAAATTCTAACACATATATAGTCCAAGTAAAATCAGCTTCTAATTCATGGTTGAGTTCGCCTCTTTCCAGCCAGCTCGTAGCAAATTTACTAAGTCAAACATTTGCTATGGTTTCCTTATAGTTTTCTACTACTTAATGTGGCTCTTTTCATACCAAGTTTTTTCTTATGGCGCCTATAATGGTGGTTGCCAATTGAATACAAAATAAACTCTATTTGATCAATGCCAACTTGTGGCTTTGACCAATTCCAATGCCTCTTTATTTGTTGTGCATGGTTTTTCTAATACTCAACAACTTTAACGTTTAAAACATTGTCATCTTTTATATTGTGCAATAACTTAAGTGCTCATACCATAGTTTAAGCTTTATTTAAATGCTGATTATATTTGCTAAATCATTCGCTTTATATTGAGCACTTCAAATGCAGAGAACCAATGTTAAAACCATCACATACATATATGTGTAGCACTAGTTTATACTATGTTAACATTGCTTGCTTTATATAAGTGTTGCATTGATTATTAATTTTCATTACATATGCGATGATATCTTTTCATATCATTCATTATAATAATATATATATATATTATATAATGTTTGATCATTATAATATATATGTATTAACATATAAATTTATTAAAATATTCAATTGCCAATCATATACATATATATTTATAAATACATATACGTATATTGATATATGTATGTATGTATATATTATTAAATACGTACATATATACATTATATAAACATATAAATATATATCATTACTTTAACATCTTATAATAAGCACACATATATTTATTGATAAGTATATATACAAAGTGTATATATGTATATGTCCAATCGATTTCCCATGCATATGATGTATCTGCCCATGAGTATACACAAGTATTTCTAGCTATGTATGCGCACACGCGTATATGCTCATATGCATAAGTTATTGCATATATATTGTAGTGTAAAAAAATGTAACCCTTTACATTTTCTCACTTTTTTGGGCCCTCCTAGTTAAATTGGACTTAATAATGCCTTAATTTAGTGTTGTTAAATGTACCCCTTCACATTTACACACTTATTTGGGCCCTCTTAATTAAATTGAACTTAATTATGCCTTAATTATCCCTTTAACTCATTTACAAAGCCTAATTAAATTACATTTTCCAAAGATGAAACCCAACAATAATTAATGCCTAAACATTATACTTTTCATTGAGCAATGTGTGTTCTAGGTATAGGGACCTGGGACTCATTCGCCCATGGGCGAATGGGTCCTCCCTAGACCTTTGGACCTAAATTTAAATTATGTTTTCGGTAGTATTTCAACATCTCTAAATCCATAATTCAATGTTGGCTTGTGATATTTTGGGAAATTAACGATACATACCTATAAATACAAGGTCATTTCACTAAGTTTTACCTAGCATTTTTAAAGAAATTCTAGAGAACTTTCAAGAAAAATTAAAAGCATTCAAGAGCAGATATATCAGAGATTTATTGTAGCATTCAAGATCTATCCATCATATCAAAGTATTTTTGCATCATGCATGTTTTTGGAGCTAACATTGTGATGTAGGTTTCAAGATCTATCCAAGCATTCAAAGCATCAATTTTGAGTGTCAAGATCCACATCCAATTTAGCCATTTCATGCAAGTTGCATACCTTGTAAGATCTCCATTGTCAAGGTTTCATACAAGGGTTTGCTGAATGGCAACATAGCTTTGTTCATTCTTCATTCCTTCATTCATTATTTTAATTTAAGGTTTGATTACCAAAATAGAGTTTGACCAAGGCAAACCCCATTCACCCAAAAACAAACATTTTTCTCTCTTGTGTGTGTGATTGCAAATTTAGGTTGAAGAAGACTTGAAGGCCTTTTGAAGTGCAAGATTAAAAAGTTGTCAAAATTGCAAAAAGTTGTCAAAGTTGTAAAATCACAAAATCTAACCTATAGATCAGATTTTTGAATTTTTAGCATTGAAACCTGGACAAATCAAAAGCTATAGATCTGCACCAGAGGCTCCCAAAAGATTATTGAAATCCCTATACTTGGACCCATTTGCCCATGGGTGAATGATTCTTAGATTCAACTTCCAAAAAACACTTTTGTTGACTAGTATACATGTTTCTACCCTTCTCAGATCTGCATTATGTTTCCTAGTTCTGTAAGTATTGAGTTTAATCTTCAGGTTTCAAGTGTTAGATTACATTTTAGAGTTGATTTTGTATTTTAAGTTTTTCTCCCCAAAGTGTTGTTTGAACTTGACCCCTATCCTTCAAGCATAAGTAAATATAAAGATTCTCACATTGAGGTCATTCACCTAAGGGTTGTTAGTCAATTCATTGTGAGGATCTCATTTCCTAATGAAATAAAGGAAAATAGGTCCCTCACCCTCACATATATTTTAATTTTATATTATATCAAACACCTATTTTTCTATGTTTCATATACATATATATTTAATGTATATACATATCAATTAATATATATAATACACAAAGTAGAACATATACTCAATACAAAGATTCAATCACTTTAATTCAAACCAAAGAAACAACCAAAGGAAATCAAAGACCATTTCATAACCATTCCAGTCATCCCAAAAACTATGACCAAGGGTTTACTTACCAAATCTCGAACTGACTTGACTTGACTAAACTAGGATGTGAGTGTGTGATATCTCAAGTAGGTACTTTAGTGGTTACCATACCAAACTCCCCCTCTCTTACTAGAGGGCTCGATTCTTTCCTACATCCAACTTAGTGCATCACAAAAGAAGTTAGTTGATAACATCACATTCATACACATCATATATTATTTTCATCATCAAAGCATTTAAAACATTCAACTTACATTATACATTCATTTATCTCATTTCCAATGAAATATATACAAAACATATTCATCTATTAACATTTAACTCATAAAAAGTAAGAGTAATTGGTAATCACACAATGGGGTGTAACATATTCCCCCCTTATGAATCATCGTCCTCGATGATTTTAAGTATCAAACATACAACATACAACATAAAGCATAATAAAGATTATTTTTAAGAACTTTCAAAGTCTAACAAAACATGAGGAAAGTTTTGCTTAATCTCAACATAGTCTTACCTGCAAGTGGTAGAATCTTCTGCATACTGATCCCACTAGACCTTGCATTGCAGAACCTCTCTATTGTGTAGGTGAAGCCTACATGTTTCAAGTACTTTGAGAGGCTTGATTGTTACCACTCCTAGGTCTTGTACTTTTAAAGCATTCCAATCAATAACATGATTATCTCCTAACATGTGCTTCTTAAGATACGACACATGAAGGACATTGTGCATCTTGGCAAGAGTTGGTGGTAAAGAAATTCAATAAGCAACAAGGTTAACTTATTCAAGAACCTCAAAAGGACCTACATAATGTGGAGCCAGTTTAGATAACTTCCCAAACTCTATAGAACTCTTGTGAGGCTTAACTCTAAGCAAAACATTTTCTCCTACTGAGGAATGTGTGGGTACTCGCTTAGAATCTGCATAACTGCTTTGTCTATCATTAGATTCTCCTAACCTTTGCTTAATTACACTAACTTACACCTCCATTTCTGATAGCATTTATGGATTGAGGCTTATCCTATCTTCCAACTTATCCTAGCTTATAGGAGTTTGACACTTCTTGCCATACAATGCTTAAAACAAAACCATCTTAATTGTAGAATGATAAGAATTTTTATACACAAATTCCACCAATGGTAAGCAATCTTCCCACTTATATTGTTGATCCATGCAATATATTCTTAGTATATCTTCTAACACTTAGTTCACCAATTCAGTTAGACCATCAATTTATAGATGATATGTTGAACTTATGTTCAACTATATCCCAAGTGAAGAAAATAGGGTTTGCCAAAACCTAGATGATACATAAGTATCCCTATTAGAAATAATCTTCTTAGGAACTCCAAGTAATCTAAACACCTCTTGCATGAACTTTCGAGCTATGAAAGGAGCTCCATCCATTAAATTCCCTGGAATAAAATGAGCTACCTTGGTAAGCTTATCCACCACTACCAGAATAGTATTATTCTTATTCCTAGACATTGGAAGATCTTGCATAAAATCCATGCTAATGATTTATCATTTCCTCTCTAGAACTTCATGAGGATACAAGAGTCCTGCAAGGTGACGATGCTTTGCCTTCACCCGTTGACATTCTAAGCAACTTGCTATAAATCTTGTAGTGACCCTTTTCATTCATTTCCATAAATATAATGGATTTACATTAGCCAACAACTTAGTTGCTCTAGGATGTCCAAAGTAAGGTATGCTATGAGCTTCTTTCTTCATTGTATTCCTTGATTCCTTAGAGTTGGGTACATATATTTTTTCCTTAAACCTTAATAAACCATCATATTCAAATTGAAATCCTTAATACCTTAGATCTTGTGAATCATCTGAGAGTGCTTGCTTGACTTACTCATAGTACTCATCACCCTTGGATCTCTACAAAACTTGACTCTTGAAATCAATATGAATTAATATCATCAAGGAGATATGTCTCCTACGACTTAGGGCATCAACAACTCAGTTTTCCTTACCCTTGATATATTTGATATTAAAATCATAATATGATATCAATTCGAGCCTTCTCCTTTGTCGTGCATTTAGATTCAGTTGGATGAACAAACACTTTAGACCATGGTGGTCGGTCTTTAGTTCAAAAGGTTTTCCCAATAAATAGTGCCTCCACATTTGCAATACATGGACAAATGTTGCCAATTCTAGACCATGTGAAGCATAATTTTTCTCATAAGGCTTCAACTTCCTAGACTCATAGGTGATGACTTGCCCATCCTACATCAACACTCCACCTAGACCTTCTCCTGAAGCATCCGTGATGCCAATAAAATCACCCTTCGGATCTGGTACTTTTAGTATTGGGGCTATAGTAACTTATCCTTAAGTTGATCAAATGTCGCTTGAAATTTTTTGACCATTCAAACTTTTTCCCTTTTCTCTACAATAATGTGATGGGAAAAGCTATTCTAGAAAAAATTTCTACAAACTTCCGATAATATCCTACCAAACCCATAAAGCTTCAAACTTTTGGCACATTCTTTTGTATTGGCCATTCAAGTACTACCTTAATTTTTGTTGGATCAACTTCAATCCCATCAGCTAAAATCACATGACCCAGATACGACACCTCTTTCTGAAAAAAAGGTACATTTCAAAAGTTTTCCATAAAGCTTATGCTCTCTCAAAATTTGGAGAATAATACTTAGATGTTGGAGATGTTATTCTTCATTCTTGGAGTAGATAAGAATGTCATCCAATAAGACCAATACAAACTTGTCTAGGAAATCCTTGAATACATTATTCATCAAGTTCATGAATGTTGCAGGTGCATTCGTTAGTCCAAAAGGTAGGACTGTTAACTCATAATGACCATACCTAGTCTGGAAGGATATTTTAAATATGTCTTCATCCTTTATCCTCAATTGATGATATCCTGATCGAAGATAAAAATTTTAACACTGTCGCTCCCCACATTTGATCAAAAAGATTGTCAATACGCGATAGTGGGTACTTGTTCTTTATCGTTGCCTTATTTAGCAAATGATAATATATGCACAAGCACAGTGTACCATCCTTCTTCTTCACAAAGATCATTGGCGCTCCCCAGGGTGAAACATTGGGTCTGATCAATCCTTTGGACAATGTCAACTCCTCCAATTGAGCTTTTAACTCCATTAATTTTGTCGTTGTCATCCTATATAAAACTTTTGATATAGGTTATGACCTTGGAGCAATATCAATAGAGAAATCAAATACACTTTTGGGAGGTAATTCAAGTAATTCATCAGGAAATACATCCACAAAGTCCCTTAAGGTAGGATATTTCTCCATATCTGATTTTCATAATTCCACCATCTTGCCATCCTCTACTTCTTGGAGATTTTTGGGTCCATAGTATACTACGTCATCCTGAGAGATGAACTCCTTGCACTCTTCCAGTTTTTCCATTTTCATAGCAAAAATTTGGCACCCTTCTTCCTAGCTCTATGCATTTGTATGATGAAGATTTGTTGCAACTTAACTTCCCTAGGTGTTCCTTTCATGAATACCCAATTTCTAAGGTCATTTAAACATTCTATAATATTAGCATGACAATCAACCTTGGCTCTATGCTTCCACAACCAATTCATTCCTAGTATGACATCATATGAGCTTATGGGGGCTACAAAAATTTACTTCTATAGAGAAACTCAGAAGTCTAACCCTTGCTTCAAATAAACACTACTCTACCTTAGCTCTTGCCTAGTTTGCATACTCAATAGACCAAGATTTTTCCATATAGCCAACTTTTCTAGAAATCTTACTAGCTACACTAGGATAAATAGAATTTTATGTAGCACTTCTATCAATTAGAATTGAAATAGGTGTGCCAAACAAAGTACCTAGGATTTCTATGGGAGTAATTTGATACTCCACCTACTGGTTGTCTAGCACCACATGGATTTTCTGCTATAATGTTGCTCGTTGAGGAGGTAGAGGATTTCCATGAGGTTGCATCCATGGTGGCCTATTGGGACACTAACTTGCATAGTGATCTCCACCAAATGAAAAATATCCTTTTAGCAGTCCTTGCCTTAATGTTGGCTTCCCAAAACTACCATTAGTCATGTTAGGGTTGTTGTCGTTATTATTTCCCCTATGGTCTCCTCTAGATTCATTCTAGTTAATGCAGAATCCCTTATCTCCTTTCTTTTGATAGTCCTACTGATCACTTGACTTCTTAGAAGTTTGATTGTCTTGTGACTAATTAAAAATTTTCTGGCTCCTTTCATAGTAGGCAGAGATAGACTTAAGCTTTTGCTCTTGTTTGATAGCTTTTTCATACACTAAGTCTATAGTAGCAAGATTGTGCATGTCTACCTCTCCTTCGATTTGGGTGCTAAGGCCCATTATGAACTTTCTAATTTGAAACCACTCATCTTTGTGGTATTGAGGTACGTACTTGAGAAGACAAGTGAATTTCTCCCAATACTCATTTACTAAGAATTCACCTTGCTTTAAATTCTACAAGTCTGTTAGCTTCTAATCAAAGTAAAGTTGAGGAAGCCACCAGAAGATTTCCAAAAATCCATTGCAAGTGAGACTTAAGGAACTTAATCCAAGCTCCATATTCTTTTTCATCCACCAAGTGGATGCTTCCCTAGATAGCTGAAAGGCTCCCCATATGACCTTTATTATATTCGAGTAATTTCTTATCTCAAAATATTTTTGCATTTTGCATGAGCCATGCTTCAAGTGCATCCTTGCTTGTAGTTCCCTCAAACTTAGGAGGGGCAACCTTCCTCATATCCCATGATAATTCATTAGTACGTCGTTTCATATTACTTCCCTTAGATCTTGATTGGGATTCGTCACTACCATGATTTCTTAAAGTGGTACGATCATTGGAATTCTCTCCTTCCTCCTCATTTGGAACTTCCTACTCTTGTGTATTTTCTCCTCTCACCTCTTGCTCAAGGTGGTCAACCCTTTTCCCAGTTTCATTCATCATAACCAATATCCAACCCAATTTGGCCTCAGAGTTTTCTACAGTTTAGCCCACCTCGTGGCTACCCCCGAGGCTGGTTCTTGTTCTAACAATTTATACAAAATTAGAGTTCCACCTAGAGGTTCCATTTCAATTAGCTCCTAAGAAGGCTTACTTAAAATTCTAAAACATTTTAAATAATACATTCATATACAATAAAGCAAGTAAAGAATTATTGCACAAGTTTTGACAAATCATAATTTTTATTAAGATCAAATGATTTCAATCATCTTTGAGTTTACATAGAATGACTATTCAAATAGTCAAGGAAAGAATATCCCTCAAATTCATTTTTAGATACATAACTGAGTGGAACATATCCCTTAGATTGTTGTTCAGGAACATAGTCGAAGGGAACATAACCTTAAGACTCACTTTCAAAGACATATCCATTTGATTTGCCACTAGAGGCAATTACAAGGACTTCAGATAGTGAGGGTACACGAGGGTCCCTAAAAATCAAAGTAGGACTAACACTCCACTTCGAGGGCATATCCCTAAAGAGTGGTATGGAATCAGACTTTATTGGAGAGGTAGGAGGTACAAATTTGGTTGCTTCTCAAATTTTCTCATTTTCTTGTTTGACATGGGATAATGCATGGCTAATGGTTTTAGTGCCACTAAGCCATATCACATTGTCATAGTTGGTTCCCTCAATGGTTTTGACAATGGATTCTCTTTCCTTCTCGACCTTGAGGTAACACTCATTTTTTTATCAGTGACTTCCTTACAGTTTTCTTAAGATGCACCATCCTAGCACAAAAAGTCCAAACATTAGATCCTCGTAATGTTGGATGAAAGACTAGCATAGTGAGCTCATAGGTTCCAGAGTTGAACCTAGTAGCTCTAATACCACATGTAACAAGCCCAAAGTTTTACCTATTATTTTCACCAAAGTTTTAACCCATACATGAACAATTTTAGTTTACCAACATATAGTAATAATTTTTTTTCTATATTTTCCCATTTCAATAACCAAGATCCATATTTGAAATAAACCCATTTCAAATTTCCATTGCATTAATAAAGTAACACTACAAAATCCAAGTAATGATTTCATGTTTCAAATATATTTTCCATAAATATACATGATCATGATTACATACATAGCTTTGAAATAAAGTACAAATGGTCTAGATGTCACTTGTTGGGCATACATCCTCAAATATTGGTTGTCGATTGTATGAGGGAGAGTATCACCCAAGTGCTTTTCCTCCAACCATGGACTTACAACAATCCCTCACACATCTACCTAATAGGTAAGATGGCCCTCCCTTCAATGAAGAGGTTGGTCTAGTAACCCTCATAATAATAGCCTACTTAAGCATGGTTTTGTGTCCTACATAACTAGTGTTTCCATATCGTGGATACTCGCCTAGCCTACTTAAGCATGGTTTTGTGTCCTACATAACTAGTGTTTCCATATCGTGGATACTCACCTACATGCATGACATTCCCAACCTAGTTATGCAATTTTGGCTCACAGTGAATCGACAAGTGTACGTAGTAGCAACTTACACTACTTTGCCCAAAGATTTGATCATATATCAAACTCACTTTCTAAGAAGTGGTGTCTCACTTCTATGAAGTGGATGTCATATGTTCACCCACCCTCTTGCTCAATTTGGTAAATAACATGACCATAATAACTCTTGACCAGATCATTCCACATACATCATAACATGATTCCATCCCAACAGGTAATGTACATTTAAGTGATCTAACTGACTAACTAGGTTACTCCCAACCTTGGTTTATCCTAATCCCATTAACAAACCTCATTTCATACACAAGTTTGCATAACATCACAAATTGACATTCCCAACATAGTACTTCTATATCTTACCATTTTCCAAACATGTTACAATTTATGCTATCATACATTTGGATTATGATGACTTAGATATTATAATAATATATTATAGTTATCTTTATTTAACAAATACAATCTCATGCTTCTAACATAATATCTATATACATAATTGAACTATTAAGGTTTCACCAATCAATCATACAAGCAAGTTCTATATAAAATACAATCACCAATTCCTCAAGCACTTGCAAACACGTGATAATCAATAGAAGAGAATAACAAATAAGAAAGTCTAGCATGCCTGGAATTATGCTTCAAATGAAGAAATTTCCCTCAAAGCTTAATCCCAAAGACTCCACTTGTTGCTCCTTCTTCTTTTAGCTTATCTCCAGTTCTAACCTCTTTCCCAACACTCAAAAACTCACAAACACTCAAAGAAATCTCTCACTTCTCACTACTTGCACTCAACATTGCTTGCACAAAGAAAACTACAACCAAATGGAAACAAATGAATTCCAAAAATGAATGCCAAAGACTAAGAGGTTTCCCTCTATTTATAAGAAACATTGAGAAACTTAATTGTGATGTCCCCACTCTAGTCAGTTTCAGTAGCAGATGGGTTAGCCAATTATTTTGATCCTCGTAGGCTAGTGTGTTGGATTAAGGATCTCAGTGGCAGAGTATGGTGGGTTTTGACATTTCCACCCCTTCAGTTCAGTGTTGGGCTCAACACAGGCCTTTGCAGTTCAGTGTTTTCTAGCTTTTGACGACACATCAAAACATTGAGAATTGAGGGAGATATTAATATTTTAGTGGTTGAATATTTTTTTGACTATGGAGATATTATAAAATTATAATTTGACTTTATAATAATTAAAACCCACTTAAAATATTATAAAGTAATGACTTAAATGTTATAAAGTGAAAATCAAATCACTTAACTCATTAAAGGTGCGCCCAAGACTACTGAAATGAATTAAATACATTTAAATGTATTTAAATGGAAAATTAGGCGTGATTTCTTGGAAGTCATGCTTTTTGGGCATATAAGGAAAAAAAAAGAAATTGGACTTAATTCACTTATGATTATTTGACATTGCTTCTATTTTGACTCTCTGTGCATTTGTCTGAGACAAGGGTTATAGTGATTTTTCTACCATTGGAGAATGAGAATTCTTTAGAGGTTTGCTACTGTGAGGCTGTGGAATACTAGTTGAATCGTTGCATCATGGGAGGGCTTCATTCTGGAGTCTTATTGAGCTTCATCAGAGTTTTTATAATTAGTATTTTATCTATTTGTAATAAGGGAAAGGGCTTGATCATTTGGATGCCACCTTTCCTCATCAGTCTGCATCAAATAAGAGGTCATACCATTTCTTCAGAGGGCCGTACTTCTTCTTGGAAGGTGTGTATCATTCTGGCATAGGCATGTGAAGCAATTAGGAAACACGCCTTTCTTTTGGGATTTTTTTGGCCACCATCTTGGACACCTTGTGTTCTCCAATCATTTGCTACAACTATTGGTAGGGAGAAATCCAGATCTGGAGGTGGGCATTAATTTTCATCAATTTCCAATGTTCTTGATTGGCATGTGCCAAAATTTCTTATTTAATTAATCTGGAGGTTTTTGGGTATGTTTATTGTTTGCAATCTATCTATAGTAGTTGCTTACTACTTAATACAATGTAAGTTTCCATATTATTGCTTTGATTTAAGTTTTAACACCATTTTATGTTTGGCGTACTTCTACATTTCTTGTTTAAAATTCATCAAACCCTTCAAAAACACAAAACAAGTCAGTTTAAGCATCAGTGGTTGAGTTGGAGCCAGTTGGGCTCTTCTAAAAATGAATGCCAAAGACTAAGAGGCTACCCTCTATTTATAAGAAACATTGATAAACTTAATACTACAATTTAGCTCCTCCAATCACCACCTTTTCCATCCTATTTCAACCTCTAAAACTAATAACAAAAATATAAAACCATCTCCACCTCTAAATAGGTCGACTAAGCAAATTTGGGTGAAACATGACAACTAAGAGAATCAAAATTCTAACATATATACAGTCCAAGTAAAATCAACTTCTAAATCATGATCGAGTCGCCTCTTTCTAGCCAGCTCATAGCAAATTTACTAAGTCAAACATCTGCTATAGTTTCCTTATAGTTTTCTACTACTCAGTGTGACTCTTTTCATGCTACGTTTTTACTTATGGCACCTATAATGGTAGCTACTAGTCTGATAGAAAACAAACTCTATTTTCTCTCTGCCAACTCGTGGCTTTGACCAAGTCCAACACCTCTTTATTTGTTGTGCATGATTTTTCTAGTACTCAACAACTTTAACATTTAAATGCATTACCATCTTTTATATCTAGCATAGTAACTTAAGCACTCATACCGTAGTTTAAACTTTATTTAAATGTTGATTATATTTTCTAACTCATGCACTTTATATTGATATGTATATACATACATATATGTATATTAATTGATATGTATATATAATACAAAAAGTAGAACATATACCCAATACAAAGATTCATTCACTTTAATTCAAATCAAAGAAACAACTAAAGAAAATCAAAGACCATTACACAACCATTTTAGTCATCCCAAAAACTATGGCCAAGGGTTTACTTATCGAATCTCGAACTGACTTGACTTAACTTATCTAAATTAGGATGTGAGTGTGTGATAGATCAAGTAGGTACTTTAGTGGTTACCATACCAAATTCCTCTCTTGGGTGATACTCCCCCTCTCTTATTGGAGGGATCGATCCTTTCTTACATCCAACTTAGTGCATCACAAAAAAAGTTAGCTGATAACATAACATTCATATATATAATATATTTTTTTCATCATTAAAGCATTTAAAGCATTCACATTACATTGCACATTCATTTATCTCATTTCCATCAAAATATATATAAGAACATATTCATCTATTAACATTTTTAACTCATAAAGAATAACAGTAATTGGTAATCACACAATGGGGTGTAACAATAAATGAGAAAATAGAGGGAAAAATGATAGTTGGAAGAGGAAAACTGATTGGATATGGATAAAGCACTGGAGCACGTGTCATAGAAATTTATATACAATGAGCTCACTTCAAGTATCAATACTTTCAGTGATGAAAAAGGCTTGGACAAAGAGGATTTAAGGATGTGTACAAAGGGATTTTGGTGAGATTATATAAAATAGTTGTAATGAAGTACATATCTACAAGATCAAAGAAAGGGGAAAGTGAATACCTTGTCAAAAAAAACATAATGATCCTTCTGAGGCATCAAAATTTGATTCAACTATTGGGGTTGTGCCATGAGAAGGCCCAATTGTTGTTGCTCTATGATACATGCCTAATGGGATTTTGGACAAGTTCCTTTTTGGTGAAAGGAGAGGATACCTAGAGTGGAGTTGTAGATATAGAATCATCACTAACTTAGCTAGTGCACTACTTTATCTACATGAGTTATGAGATGAACTAATAACTTTCACCTAAACTAATCGTAGTTAAAATGTAAAAAAGAAAAGAAAATGCATGCTATGATTGAAGGAGAGGATATGTAGAAAATTATGACATTCGAAATTAAATTTGTGACCCCCTTTTCATTGGCCACCATTATAAGTTAAGTTTGTACCAAAAATTATAGTGATATTTTTTAAAAATTCACACTTGTGAGCACTATTGCCTAAATTATAACATATTATTGGGGTTATGAAATTACAAATCATGTGTTGTTACTTTCTCTACACCTATCTTAATTTCCCTTAAGAAGTAAAGTTTTCAATCAATTAGATTCAAGATTATTCATTTCAAAAATATTTGTAGTTATAAAATTTGCATATTTATTTTAGAAAAAACATATATATTTTTTAATTTCTTATCAAATATAATTATTAACATAATTAGAACAAGTGTCATGTAGTGGCTAGTACTTTCCTTTATAGTATTATAATTATTGTTTTCTAGATTTGGGAAAAATGTAACTTTTACTAATGTGAATACAAATAAATGTAAATTTTGTTAATTATAATATTTTAAGCTTGTCAATTAATTATTTGCATGACCTAACCCTAACCCTAACTCTAACTCTAACAATAAGTTTAAACCATTATCCTAATCCTAGACCTATCTCTAACCCTATGGTTGTAACACTATCCATAACCATGGTCGTAACCCTAACTCTAACAATAAAGAATTGTAGAGTGACATTACAAAAAAAATCTATGAATCAATATTGGGAATAAGATTTAAAATAAAGATATTAGATGAATAAATTTTTGGAGCATTATATCTATTAATCACATTTTAGTGATTTTTATTAGTAAAATTTAATTTTTAATTTTTGAATAGTTCTAACCATATTTTTTTTATCTTAATCTTAATTCTAATCCTAATCCTAATTATAATGCTTTTTAGGATGAAATAATGAATAATAATAAGATTAGAATTAGAATTTAATTAATAATTATAATAATTATAATTATTTTAATTTATATTTATGTATGTGAAAAATAAAAAAGTGGCAATATCAAATAGTTTAAATTTAATTTATATTTTTTTATCATGAGATTTAATTTATATTTATATTTTAATTGTGTAAAATCAAATATGTAATAAGATTATATTTATATGATGTGCTTTAATTTAAGTTTTATTTTATTGTTACGCGAGAGGTAACCTACATGGCAACACAAAGCGAAAAATAATAGAATTCACGACACAACAATTAATAAATTTTATGAATTGTGAGAAGGTGTAGTAATTAAGGGAAAACCAATTATTAAATTTTAAGAATTAAAAAAAGGTGCACCAATACAAATAAGTATGTGCATTTAATTTTTACTTTCTATCATTTTACTTTGTATGATTTGTATATTTCTCACATCCAAAAATATAGTTTTTACTTTGTATCATTTTACTTTCTATGATTTGTATATTTCTTACTTCGATTTTTACTTTTTATCATTTACAAATTTTCTAAATAAAAAAATTAAATTTTACTTTCTATGATTTGTATATTTTCAATTTCTTTTTAAAGGTAGAAAAGTAAATTATAATTTGTAAGTCGTAAATAAAATTTTACTTCTATTTTATTATCAAATTATTATTTTTTACAAAAAAATTTGCATATATTTTATTTTTCAATTGTTTTTTAAAGACTTATTTTTTTATTAAGAAGATTAAATTATTAATTATTAACTATAAATAAATAAGATTTATCAATAAACATATATTTATTTTGTGATATATTTTTTTTATGAAATTAGTATATAGTAAAATTTCTCATATTTATAATATTTTTTTAATTTTTAATTTTATTTTTAAATAATTGTTTAGGATGCCTTGCCCAAGATTAAATTTTGAAAATGAAGAACGAAGAGAACATCGAAGAGAATATGCTCGAAATTACATGAGACAACAGTGTGAACAAATGAATAATGTACAAAGAGAAGAAGCAAGAAATCATTGAAACCAAAATGATAGAGAAAGACGTGTTTAGGGCAGATATGACAGTTGAAGAGATTGAAGCAGAAATGAGACAACATGCAGATGAGATGAGAATACATCGTGTACGGATATCTGAAGAGGAGCAATATATTAAGAAAAATATTACAAACAAATGAACATTTAGATCAATTAAATGAGATAGAAAGACAACAAATACAAGTACACAATCATGAGTTAGTTGAAAGGAATTATCAATCTCATGAGAATATAGAGGGTAAATATGAAGGAATGAATTCAATTACAATAGATCGTGTGTTACAAGCACCGAATAATAGAGTTCAAGATGCAATAAATGTTGAAATTGAAAATCATGAAGAAAATAATAGTTCACAATAGGAGTTAACCTCTCAATTGAGAAGACAAAGACGACCACAAAGAAGACAAAATGAAAGAGATCTAGGTACATGCAATAATGATATAAATGTGTGATTTGAAAGATTTACAAATTATTTCGACATGGTCTGGATAAACTTGTAGCACCAAGCATGTGTTACATTTGTCAAGAAAGTTACCTTGCAATGAAGGTTGTACGAGTTCCTGAAGGCCCAATTTGCAATAGATGTCGACAAGAGAAATATGAACATCAATTTTTGACATTAAATGATATGAATCCTGTTCCACAACCACTAGAACTTGCAAAATTAACACAAATTGAGGAAATGTTGATATTGATTATCGACATTAAATTATCGATATCAACATTTCCTCAATTTGTGTTAAGTTTGCAAGTTCTAGTGGTTGTGGACCAAGATTCATATCATTTAATGTTGAAAATCGATGTTCATATTTCTCTTGTCAACATCTATTGCAAATTGGGCCTTCAGGAACTCGTACAACCTTCATTGCAGGGTAACTTTCTTGACAAATGTAGCACATGCTTGGTGTTGTAAGTTTATCTAGATCATGTCAAAATATAATTTGTAAATCTTTCAAATCACACATTTATATTATTATTGCATGTACCTAGATCTCTTTCATTTTGTCTTCTTTGCAGTCGTCTTTGTCTTCTCAATTGAGAGGTTAACTCTTGTTGTGAACTATTATTTTCTTCATGATTTTCAATTTCAACATTTATTGCATCTTGAACTCTATTATTTGGTGCTTGTAACACACGATCTATTGTAATTGAATTCATTCCTTTAGATTTACCCTCTATATTCTCATGAGATTGATAATTCCTTTCAACTAATTCATGATTGTGTACTTGTATTTGTTGTCTTTCTATCTCATTAAATTGGTCTAAATGTTCATTTGTTTGTAATCTTTTCTTTAATATATTGCTCCTCTTCAGATATTCGTACACGATGTATTCTCATCTCATCTGCATGTTATCTCATTTCTGCTTCAATCTCTTCAACTGCCATATCTGTTGAAAGATATCATTTTCGAGGCAATTTTTTTAAATTCAAAAAAACAAACAAACAAAAAAAATACGCCTCTCTTTCGGCGTATAATATATAGATTAATATATTAAGATAGATAAGCTAGTTTTAATAGGGTGAATCCAAATCTCTCTAAAATAGCTAATTGATTTTTGTGAGATTTTCTTTAATAAAAAATAACAATTACATACATATAAAAAATTATTCTTAAAAAAATATAAAAATAAATAACATTTATTTATTTTAGAAAGATTTAATGAAATGAATTTATAAAGTAAGAAATGATTTTTTTTTAAAATGTCAAAAAATAGTTTACCTTGTTTTCCTACAAATTTGCCCATAACACCCCAAACTTCTTAGCTAATTATGTTCACGAAAAATAAATTTTATAATTTTTAAAGTTAAGTATTTAACATGTTCACTTAAAAAAAATTAAATTATATTTGAAGAGCATAAAATTCTAGTTTTTAATTGGTTCAAAACCAACTTATTAATAACTAATTAACAAAATGAGTTGAAAAACTGATTGCAATAGTACTATGCCTAACAACAAGTACTAATAATTAATTTGCCAAGACTACTAATATAATGAAATTTTATTAAATCACTTGACATATTAGAGATGAGATTGTTGAACTACTTTTGTTTTAAATGATATTTCAAAGTTAAAATAAAATAACATAATTCAATAAAAGATAGAACTATGTTACAAATGTTTATCAAAGAGAAACGATGTCAAATGAGAATTAAAGCTCTAAATATGGTGCAATTCATTGATCCACAATCTTTTAAATAAAAATAATGTTTTTTTTTTTGATACGTAAATATGATTGAATTGATTTTGCAAAAATATTACAAAAATAACCTCTTAGTTGGTAGAGTTTAGCTTTTTTGATCCACTATGCTGCCCAAAAATAAATGTAGTGAGCCAAAACTTGTAAAACTAGACACTAGACCTACACACTACAAGGAAACGCTAAAAACAGTATAACATTCCACCGTTCAGAGACAAACTACCCTGTGCCAACCATGATTCCTTACACAAAAAACACCCAGCCACAAACTATGTCCATTACTTGTCCAACTCCACACCTTCTGCAAGCAGGTATTCCTTGAAATGCCAACACCAATCCACACCACCCAAGTTCTAGGAACAAATGGCGCTTTAGGAAGATTAGTCCGCAAAGCGCCCGATCACGATGCCTTCACAGTGCTTCACCTTTGATATCCAGGAGGAAGGGATATCATTTAACCCTCACCCCAAGCAAAAGTGCCCAATGCATGTCTTTGGGGTGAGGGAGCCCCACACCCAATTCTGCAATGATGACCACATCCATGACACCATCCAACAACTTCTCCCAAACCAGCTTTCAAACCATTAGAAGAGATAGCCTTCGGTACCTCCAAGTCAAGTAACACAACTACAAAATGAGCTACAATATCCGCATTTGTTCGCCATCTCTCCATCGAGGTCATGAATTCCTCTCCCAACAAAAGCTGAGCAACCTCCAATACCAGTCCATTGCAGTCTTTGAAAACATATTTCAAGCGCCCATACCCAATTTTCCCAAAGAAAGCCCATAACTTTCTCAAGGATTGCAGACAAACATGCGTTTCCATCATCTTCGATGGAAAGAAATGACAAGCGCAGTGGGATTCAAAGACAAAAAATTACCCATAAACCGTGCGGCCATCCCATCAACACTTAAACCACTTTCACATTGTGTTGTTTGGGCCTGCCAATGACTAACAAGTCTTCAATGGAAGGCATACAACCACCGATTAAACTTTCATCACCCATCCTTCAATTAATGATCTTTGCCGCCAACCTCTAGGACCGTGCCAATTAAATAAAAATAATATTATTCATCAAATAAAACAATAAATACAATTAAAAAAGTGACATAAATTTTTTTTGCACTACTAACTTTTTTATAATTAAAATAAAATTAAAAAAATAAAAATAAAAATTTGATAACATCTTATTGATTCATTCTTTACCAATAATTTGTCATCCACTAATTAATGGAATTGTCTAGTATTTGACTGTATTTATTAATTAATTGAAAATAAGAAGTGAATGCACTTCTTATTTTCAATTAATTAATAAATACAGTCAATGGTGGAATCTGTTAGCATAGACATTGCCCTAATAAATCAATAATACAGAAAAACTAATAATAACTAATTAAACAATACTCATTAAAATAAGAGATAAATAAATTTGGTATGGAAATTAGCTTTGCCCTAATCGAAGGGAGGCGGCTAACAAGTTACATATTTGGAGTTGTATATAACGCCTTCTTTCATCCCTGAAAACTATCGGTCAAATTTGGGGTAAAGTTTCTACTGCCATTTTCATATCTATATTGGGTTTTTCCTTTCAACAATGTTTTTTATTTGGGGAATTTTTCATTAACGACGAGTGTTCTGCCCATTTATTTTCAGAAAACCGTTAAATACGCTAACAAATCATTTTCATTCGCTTGAAAATTTTCAGTTTATTGAGAAAGGAAATTGTTCCGGAAAGGAAATCGTTCTGGGAAGCAAGTGAGCTGGTTTGCACCTGGGGAAATGGTATGTATAAGTTACTATCCGCATTCGAAGCATGGATTTGGTTTGCTTTTCGCAAGAATTCCAGTAGAACCCTAGTGCCAACCAAAAAATTGTAATAATTTGTATCCTTAAATGGCATAATCTTGCTAGTCATGGTTTGTTTAGCGAGGAAAGGACCTGTGTGTATTTTGCGCTATATCCTCCTAGGTTTTGAATTATGCATATGTTTTGAACACGTTGAATTGAGCTTTACGTTTCCTAAATGTCCACTTGATCATTTTTTTTTTCTGGCTGAAGAAAGTTTCAACATATCCTAGGGTTGCTTTGCATTGCCTGTGATCTTTGTAAATTGGAATCTGTGTTTCCAAGTTTTCTTTTCTTAAATGGACACTTGATTAACTATAGAATTTTGTGGAGGCTTGGGATTTTTCTTTTTTTTTGTTAATTTGATTTTTTTCATATGGTCATGCGTGAGCCTATTTTTTGGGGCTACAGATATCTAGGCTTGGGTGCCCTAGATCCACGTCAAACTAAATGAAACCATTCGCAGATAGGATACAAGAAAAGCATCTTAACATGATAGAAACCACAAGCACCGCGCCAGCTGCAGTTAGGCGCCCTGTATCCATCTTCAGGGAGGCGATGAGGCTCTGGCCTCCTGGAGAATGAGGACGTGACTCCCTGAATCTTCTCCAGCTTTTTCCATAAAGCTTCCTCTTTCGAATCAGTCTTGCCATGAGCTTGCCTCTACCATCTATCCAAGTCTCACTTCCTCTTTATTGGCTTCTCTCTCTTTTAAAAGCTATATTTGCTGCTCATAAGAGCTCTCTGAGATGGCATGAGAGATGTTTACTGAACCTTTAACCTTCAAAACCCCCAACCAGCCCATGCAAACTCTTGAAGGCTTAAAATTGACTGTGATCCATAACCAGCTGAATATTATGCCTACAGCTCAATTCACCTTTAAAACTCTGCATGTTTACTAGCAATGCAGCAAACTCCAAAAAGGTTGGTCATCTCCAATCCTGCACAGGGATTAGTTTTTAGCCTGGGCTCTCATCTGTTCCACAGGTGACACAAACTATGCTATCATCTGACGTGGGACAGGGAGATTTCTTTCCATTTACAAATCCCTGCCACCCCCATTTAGAATACTTTGCATAAAAAACCTATACAGGGATTAGCTTTTAGCCTGGGCTTTCATTTGTTCCACAGGTGACACATACTATCCTTACATCTGAGGTCAGGGGAAATTTCTTTCAATTTACAAATCTCTCCAAGTTTCATTTTCAGAATGAGAGGAAAACTGAAAAAGGGTGGAAAAGATCTTTGCTTTCAGCCTCCGCACCGATTAAACATGAATATTTTTGCATAAAAAATGCAAAAAGAAGAAAATTAAATGTGAATCATTTGCAAGAAACTCTTATATTATGAACCAGAAAAGAGAGGTTGATTGCTGACGTACTGTTAGTTTATAATATTATATGCACCAAAAATGAACTTTTATGTGGGTTGAGAAATTATGCAGGCCAACCTCACCACATTAGAAAAGATATGCATTTCATAGCTTGATTCTTACCTCCAGTTTTTTTTTTATTTAGGCAAAACGTCTCCTAGTTGTTGATATAATTCATCTAATTGTAATTTTGTGTAATTTTGTGTAACACAAGTGTTAACATGTGTTATTACATATACATTTCTGGGGCTTTAAATAATCAACACTTGTCATTAGGAGAACAGTACAACTTTGCTGTAGGTAAATCTATTCACATTTCTATTAATAGCATCTTACATAATGTATTTGATTAATTGTAATGAAACAATACTTTTCATTATAGCATATCACTTATGGTGGAAAGGTTACTGAGGTGGTGCAACCTTGCTAGCCTCTTGCTTGAAGGGTTGTACTTGGCTCATTAGTCCTATCCACTATTAATTGGTTGAATCTCATTATTCATATATTACTATTTACCTATTTATAGTTTAATATGTTGTTTCCAAGAGGGTAACCGTTACTTGGTTAGGGTTTACGCTATCCTTCACATAACCATGCTTCTATTTTTCAAAATTCAAACATGCCTAAGGAAGTGCATCAATATGATCAGCTTCACACGTTGTTGATAATATCCTCTGATGGTTCATGAGATTACTCTAAAGTCTAAATAATATTACCTCTAATAATATATTAGTATTACATCACAATTTATCGCTCATTTGTTGAATACTGATAGCCCCCAACTATTTTGAGTATGGTATTACAATTATTCCATTTTTTGTTGAATTAGTGTTTTAAATTTTCCATAAAAAATTTCCCTTCTGCTCTATCCTCCTACTGTACCATGCCACCATAGGATTAATCCCCACTATAAACCTCAACTCTAACCTGTGATACATAGGGGAGGCTGTTTTTTTTGTTACTAATAATAAAATATGCCCTTTAATAATGCATTTTATTACCGTAACACTATACTTGATAAATGCTTTTATGGTAATCGTGCTCATATAGCAATATACCCTAAGATAATAGAAGCAGAAATCTTTAAAATCTTGCAATAAATTACAATTTATATTTTCTCATCCCCAGTGCTGAATTTTTACTTGAAAATTTGCTAGTTTCTGCATAAAATTGGTCAAATCTTAACCCTATGTTTTTTTGACCAAAAAATCTTTATATAATTGTGGAAAAAATTGTGATTTAATTGCAAAATTAAAAAAATTGCAAAATTTCATTTAAAAAAGAGGGTCAGGGCATTTTTGACTTTTGTGGCAATTTTTTCCCAACACTAACACTAACCATAACCCAATTTTTTCCCTAACCCTAACCTTAACCTGATTTTTCTTGATTTAATCCAAATAAATTGAAAATACCTTTATGTTTTGGTTTGCCAAGTTATTCCTAAGAAAGATGTTTGCTGCTGTACCTTTAGGAGGCTTAGACTATATGTTGTATGTCTCATTCCTTTAGGTTGAATATAACAACTACAACATGGATAACAATGTCCACAAGGTTGAGTTTTAACTTTTTCTCCATAAAGGTGGCCTGACTTAAATTGCTGCCTTTGCCATGGAAAAGGGTGATATATGGTATCTATTCACATTCTATACACTTCTACTTTTAGCATACAATATGCCTTTTTTATATATACATTATTTTATTAGATAAAATATTATAATTTTTTAATGCTTTAAATACAACTCGCAGCTCCTTGAATGGGCATTACCACTAAGTGTCTAAGATGGCTGCTGATGGCCTTCTGTGTTTGCTCTATACGTATATAATTGAGTATCTTCCTCCCCCCCACCCCCCTTTTACTGTAAAATTCAGTTGAGATTAACATTGTCAGAACTCCAATATAATCCCATATTATTTAAGTATCAAGTATGCTTGGCAATACCATAAAAGTGAAACAAGTAATATTTGGTAAAAAAAGTCATATCCATAACATCCATTTTATATTTTAAAACTCTTCAATCTCCATTTTTCATCAAGGCCATATCTTCCCCTACATCCTTCCCCTACATCCTTTAGTAGTGTAATCTTTTCAGCTACCCATACCCTCCTTTCATAAATTTTTAATGGTAAATAAAAGTATCATGCAAAGATACATTGAAAAATTTAATTTCATTCTCTAAAATTATCCAAAGATAATTATGGTGGAAGATAATATTAACCTATAGGCTATATATATGAAACTAGAGCTGTTATAATATTATCACCAATATTATATCTTATTAGTATTTTAAACTTTGGACAATTATATTAAGACTGTAATTACCTAATTCCCACTCACTGCCCCTTTTATTCATTTTTAAATAATATTTAATCAAAAACTATTTCCTCCTTTTTATATTAATACTCCTGGAAATTTTTTTCCACTATAACCATCTATGATCACACAGATATTTAATAGTTATTTAAATTAACTTTTAAAAATTTCTCAATTATTAGTTTATTTGTAACTGCTTGTTATGTTGGCATAGTCATAGTAAAACAGTTTTTTAAAATAATATATAGTTTTACAATATTTGTTGTCAATTACCATTTCCACTAGTAAATAGTCAATAATTCTTATTTGTCCTTTAAGTAAGGAATTATGTTATGCCTTATACAATGTGGCTAGTAATAACAATTTTCATAGTTACTGTTATTTAATTATTGCCAATATTCATTCAAATACACTTATTAATTCTTCTAATAATAATGCTATACAATTATTGTATTGTGTGGGTTCTGTAGGGGTCCCCACCCAAGAAAAGAAATGGTTTGCAAGTATAACAATCTAAGTGGTTGATAGTGAAAGCATAACCCAAAAAGTCAACTGATTACAACCACAACATTACCACTCACCAAACAAACATAGACCAACAAAAAGAACACAAAACATACACCGACTAGCAACAGGGAACCAACAACACCTTGAAAAATAGAAAGGTACTCAGTACCACTTAATAAAAACCCCACCTACCAATCTTGCTGCCTTTAGACACGCCCCAACCTGCTAGTTCTTGTACAAGAGCATAATCAAAACCATTCCCTACTAAAGCAAAAGTACCGGAAGTCAAGATGTCAATGGAGGGAAATTTGAGGCCATGGAAAATTTCTTGGTGCTTTTGTGCTCTTATCACCTTCCTTGTGCCAAAGGATGGAATAATAAAGGCGCTTGAGACTTCAAATGCCCCTTAGTTTGTAGAATAAGTTTTGATCTCTTGCAACTCCTTCCAAATCTGAGACAACACCTTGTTACTAGTTGGCACATTTTTCAGTATTTGATGCCACGACATTCCTCACACCCTCAAAATTCCTTTGACCCATCACACAACTCTTTAGAATTCCTAAAATGGAGAGGCGACAAAAGGTGTAGCAACTTAAGTTGATGCATTGCATTAGGCACCACCTTTGGCAACTTTGTAACCAAGTCCTCTCAGATTGTTAAAATAGAATGCAATCATTTGTTTGAAACTTGATTGTGTAGATAAGATTGCAATGTTAGTGTCTTTCTCTTTCAAGTCATAGTGAGAGACAACAAACCAGAGGCACACCCCACCAACAAACATCCAGCAGACCAACACCACATACCAAGGGCAAACAAGCCAAGGCAACATGCTCTGCTAACCACCAAAGTATCATTAAAACAAGAGCTAACATGTTTCGCTAGAAGAGATAGACTTGCAACATACAAACTGCACAAAAGAATAAATAAATTCTGCCTAGAGTTGTCCTTTGGAAACAAGTTTGCCATAATAAATCATAATAATTCACACACCTGAGCTTGAACCTCACAACTTCTCATGCTTGACAAGTTCTTTGTTCCATCTATCTGATTGCCTCTTAACCCTCTAACGGTATTAATTTTATACCATTATTATTATTAAATTTGAATGATAATTAGACTTTCAAAGCCCCTATAATTATAACCTCCTATCCCCCATTTCTCTTTTGAAACATTGCTTGTATATTATATTTACTCTAGTATTATTATTTTGAGAGGCATAACTACAATGGCAGCTAGGGTAGCATTGTAATGGAGTGATTGTGTTCACAAAAATTCCTCGATTTAAATTTATGGCCATTTGCATATCAAACCTTCATTACGCTTAGTTGTGGGTGGTGATGATGTAAGATTTTATGCATACAATCTAAAAATATCCTTCTAAATATAATAAATCTCAAAAGATAAAATTGTAATAGACTATCACAGATATAACTTGACATCATTAGATAATTCTATTTAAGATCTCTATGCTAGACTACTAGTTAATAATATAATGCTATACTTACTTAAGCTAACTCCTAAAGATTTTACACTTAGTCACACTCAATGGGCTGTCAACACACAAGGCATAATTCTAACCAAATCTTATTTAAAGGGACTACGAGTGTCAACTAACTTATTGTTGGCATTAGGCCTAGAGGGGCATTCAACAATATTGATTTACTTCTAAAATTTGCTTGCCGAAAGCTAGCTATTCTCTTACCAATGTATGCCAATGATAGAATATGATCCACCACACTTTCATTGCACATTTCTAGAATGCCAAATCTTCTTTTGGTCACATTAATGAATCCTATGAAGTTTTCCTAACAAACTTGTGCAAAATACCAATAAACAAGGCATTAGTAATATTGAGACCAAAATAGATAAATGCTCATAACAAACCAGAACCAGAAATAACCAACGATGACAATAACACTCTATAGTAATTATCATTGCAATAATGTAAAATATTGTGCATCATTATAATTCACATAATAATTCAAACTCTAAAAAATTCAATAGTAAACTAATTATTAATTAGATAAAATTTAAGGACATTGTACTACATTCTTGAAAGTTCGCAATTCTATACATTTTTTCTTCCCCATTTTTAAAAATAGAACCAGTTTTTTGTTTTAAAAATCATTTTTTATTTTTTACTAGTGTTACATGAAGTTTCGGGGATGGGAGATGGGGCATGTCGATGACTGGTTTCAGGGGCAGGGGAGCATGGCCCAAATTTGGGGATGGCAGAGGATGGTGGTACAAATATAATAAAGTACTTATAAAAATTAGTTATAAAAGAATGTATGAGAAATAGCAATGGAAACTATAACTAATTTAACACAATGCATTGGAAATGTTGAATATTATCTTCAAAATTTCGATATGATGATTACAATTGGCCAATGCCTCAATGGTCTAAGACACTAATCATCATCCCCAAGGGTCTAGGCAAATTCTTTGTCACTAGAATTGCTAGACCCATCTAACTCAAGCTGCTCCAAATAGACACCAACCAACCTTGTATGTGCTTGATCACTGTCAATTTGTGTTGATTCTTCTAGCTCTAAAATCCATTGTGCTGTTGGACTTTACTTGTGCATAAGTGTGTTTCAGTCAATCGGATTCAAGATGCTTTGTCCTCTTGATAGAGTGGATGAAACTATATGTAGACTAGCTCCTCTCAGCAACAAAAGAACTATATACTTGGGACAAGGAATGGCTAGTGTGGTTGCTAATGAATGAGGTCCATGAATGGTCCACCATAATATTGGGTCTTCTTGTGCCATAGTTTCCCTATCCAACTTTGTCTCTCTTAGATATACCCTAAGTATGGCAAATTTGGTCTTCTCATGATGAATGGCAAGGGCATCCTCAACAGTGTACATCTTCTTGATTGCCTTCATGAAGCCTTTTTTCATCTTAGCATGTACCACTTCAGGTTCAATGCATAGGTAGCCATGTGCAAGGGAGTGTTGAGTTTCTCCCTCCTCCGTTAAATAAGGAGTTGAATGTGTTCATTTATAATTGCAAGGCAGGGGTCTTTTGCTTCTACAATGAACTTCATTTGACAAAGCATATTGTCAAGACACTCATACACCTCACCAAGGTTTGGAATATTAGAATACTAATGTTTGATCATTTGTGAAAATTGGAGGTATGATGGAGACTGTATTTCACATCAACTTAAAAATTGTCACTTTTTACCACTTCTTGCACTCTCTTCCCCTGCTTTTACTTGGAATCAGGCCATTGATTCCACTTTTGTGTTATGACCATCTGCTGCAATGGCTCTTGCAATTCAATCATCCTCTCCAAGAGAATGATGTATTAGTCATATTTGGTCAATAGGTTTGAAATATTCCTTCTTGGAGAAGGCTTAGAATAGTCAATAGTGCATGTGTGGTGATTGCAGATAAACATGTACAGATCTCTCACATCAAGGACTACTTGTTTGTTCCAGTCTATTTTCCCATGTCTTTAAGTGCATTGTCATGGCATGCACACAACATAGGACCACCATATATGTTTGTAGGTCCTTAACCAACTTCTTTGCTACTTTGCACACAGGCTGCATCTGTCATGACCTGCATAACATTCACAAGGCCAACTTCCTCGATAGCATCTCTGATGATGTGAAAAAGCTTTAAATCTTCGAATAATCAATGACCTTAAGGAAGGAAGGGCTGTTTGTACATGTCATCATGATACTGATGAGTGGACAATGCCTAATGTCTGCCCACCCATCCATGACTTTGTTGTATCCACTTGAGACCTATGTGGCTTTCATTTAAAAAAAAATTGGAAATAGTTTACAAATATAGCTCCATATGAACAGATGATTAAATAGATTTACAGAGACTCTCCACAGCTGAGACAAAACTCAAAAAGACAGCCACAAAGATAATCCCATCAACCTCCACCAACTAAATGATTTAGAAATTACATTACATGACTGGCTACACGGAAAAGATCAAAATAGGGAATAGTCCAAGATAACTTGATAATACATATAACAGTACCATGTAACATGTAATAACAACAATTATCAAGTACCATCACAATTCTTATCCAACTTGTCAATGAAAGACTTAATACCCTTTTCCAATGACTTGCTTCTGAAATCATCACATTCTTGAAGCCAAGACTTCAGATATAATTTAATTGGAACAACTGACAAAGAGGAGACAACCATGTCTGTCACTGTCAGAAGAAGATCAAATAACATGTTGCACACCAAACTGTCCAGAGATGTCTGACAATATCTTTACCTTTACCATGGAAATCAGGGACATCAGGAACACACAACTTAGAGGAAGGATCACAACCACCACTACCAGCAACAACAACAGGGGAAAGATCCTTAGAAAAAAACACCAACATTATCAGCAACAAGAAGACAGCTAGCATTATCATAGAATCTAGGGACAAAGGAGTCCACTTGAAGAGCATCAAAATCATAGACTACTGTGAAGAGGGTGTAACCGCATCAATATCTTTTTGAATAGGCCATCTGTCATAGTCATAAGCTAAATCATATGGTACCCCGCCTCATTGGACAGTATGGGGATCATCAATTCAACAGCCTTCAATGAACTGCTTGATATCATCTTTCCTCTTATGAACTTGCATAGCAACAACGTTGGCAACCAAGGAGACTGAGTTTTGGAGAAAGGCCAGTGAGAATGTATGGTCACTTCCCTTAAAAACATCCTCATTTCTAGCATTCCAAATAAACAAAAGAACTTGTGAAAACATGACTAACCATAATCTATTAAAAAATTTACCAAGAAAAAAGGAACATGAGATTTGCCATATAAAATATGAACCAACTAATATTAGAGTTACCAAACACAGAATCTCAAGTAGGTAAAAAACATTGCCAAACCATCTTAGAGAAAGGACAATCAAAAAAACAAATGAGTGATAGACTCAACCTTACCACAGAACGGACAAGATTTAGATTTAGGACCCAACATGACCTCACCAACAATAAGTTTATGAAACAACATCGTCCATTTTAAATGTTTTTCTCTTGATGAGGCTTCTATTGCTATATGTCATTAGAAACCTCATGTGACATAGAAACCTCATCAAGAGAAAAACATTTATCTAATGCAATAGAACTACTATGACTTGAGTTTGCAAGGAACAATCTTAGCCACGATATTTCTTGCATTGTTAACAATGGGAAATCCGTATGACTTAGTTTTATAGAATTCCATAGGAAACCTATCACAACCAGGAACTTTTCCCTTCTTCATTTGACATATAGCATTAGAAACCTCATCAAGAGAAAAACATTTATCTAATGCAATAGATCTACTATGACTAAGTTTGCAAGGAACAACCTTAGCCACAATATTTCTTGCATTATTAACAACACCATTAACATTAGCTTTAGCAAAGAGATTGCCATAGAAATTAGAAAAAGTCGCACCTAATATCAGGCTCTTCTTTCAACAAAATACCATTCATATCAATAGCAGAAATATTCTCTTTTGCATTCTTGACTTTCAGAAATTTGAAACAACTTTGAACCTGTCTCCCCCAAATGCAGTCACATAAGTCTAGATCTATACCTAGCTCCTCTGGCCTTATAAAACTGATTACATCTCAAAAAATGTTTACAATCTACAGCCTCATTTTGCAATGATACATGAAAAGGACTACTTTGAAGTTTATTTTCTTCAAAAATCAATTTCTCCTGCAGACTTCTAACGCTTTCAGATCTGACCTTGGCTTTATGCCTACCAAAAATTATCATGAATGAAACAACAATTTTTTTAACTTTATCCCACCTACACATATAAGAACCAAAGTTTAGACAAAGTATTAGCACAGGAGGGATCTTTCAAGTGAGATATATTAAGTTTCTAAAGTCCTTTGAAGGAACAAAGGGACTTAGCAGGATGAGATAGGAAATAACTCCATTTCCACTGGGTGATGATTAAATAAGGTAGCATAGAGCACCTGCAGCACATTGCTATTATGGACAAGAGAATGCAAAAGAAGGATTTATCCTCTATAAACTTGTCAAGCCTAGAAAATACTTTTTTATTCCCTTTCTGAAAATTAGACCATGTAAACCATATTCCTTTACTATCCTTTGTACAACCCATCAAAGGGTCAACAAGATTTATTTTCCTTTTAAATTTATTGCAAAAAATTCCCATTACCTTTCAATCAAATTTGCAACCATTAGGAACATATAATGAACAGATACCAAAATTTCTATTATTCAGATTGAATTCGATCCACACCACTCTTTAACAAGAAGAATACTCACGCCTAACAACATTCTGGAACAAGGAAGGATAATGTAGAATGGAAACTTCTCCCCTCTTTGAAACATGTTTGGATGAAAAAACAATAGAGTTAGGCCAGATAACTTTACAAACCCCATCCAAATAACATCCCATAGACTTAACCTCTCGAAGCAACAAAGAATAATGGTTAGGCTTAGTTTTACAAAGAGATTGAATCAGATACTTCTTGTCATGGGCCTCGAGGTCTCTTAATGTTCCAGCTTAAAATTTTCATCAAGAAAAATTAAAGAGAAGGCAGAAGATCGACATGAAGGGAAAATGTTTCCCCTTTCACTCAACCTTTCAAAATAAGAGCGAATGCCATTACATTCCCCCCTCTTGTGGAGGCCCTAGACTTAGAATCATCCATAGAAAAATCACATCCATTAGCATCACTAGAAGCATTTTTGTCTTTTTGAAGAGTGTTTACTATTTTTAGAACCAGGGTCTGTTTTAATAACCCCTTTAGAGGAATTTTGACTAGAATGTTTTGGTTTAATAGAGCTCACTAAAGGCCCAAAACTTTACACCCCATCTAACAATCTTTAATTATTTCCATTAATTTCAAATACCAAGGAAGGTAAAACAGAGATATTAGGAGACCTATCGAAACAAGAAGGTGCAATAGAAGCAGTAGGAATAATAAAATATTCCTCACTATTTCCTTAACAATTTGAGGGAGCAAATCCTCTTCAATATTGTTAATATCTTCCTTATAAATATCACCAAAACTATCACCAAGTTTCATATTACCCATATTAATATCCTTGGAAGAATCAACATCATTCACATTAGAATTTCTTGACCCATTTCCTTTTAAATTAAAGGCAAGTCAACCTCATATGACTATCGTTTTAACAAAATAAAGGCATTGAAACTTCCTAGTCTATTAATTTGGATTTTCTGCAAAAGCCCATGTAAAGGAACATAGATAAATTCTGGAGGAACAACATCATGCTTCAAAGAGATTAAAATCCTATCATTCATATGAGGAAGAGAACCTTTGGTATCTTCCAATTTACTAACTTCCCCCATAGGGTTTAACAGTTGAGGCAACAAAATGCCATAGAGGAGGTACATTGCAGAACTTAATCCATTTAGGAGAAGATTTCAAAACCACCTCTTCTAGGTTTAAGATAGGATCCCAAGTAAAAGCTCAAAAGAGTGATTTACCAACATTCCAAAATCATTTACTAAGAATTCTTTTTTTGCATGGCATTGTTCTTAAGACAAACAAAAAATGAGCCTTTATGTAATATTTGACATAATAAAACATACAGACCTAGTTTTTCCTCCCAAATAGAGGGCAAACAATCATCAAAAATCTTCCAAGAAGGCAAAGCGTCTGGAGTTAAATAGATAAAAATATACCAATTGATTTAAGTCCACATTTTTCCTTTCCCAAAACACCGTCCAAACACAGGACAACTAGTCATAAAAAACCTGCAAGAAGGCAAAGCATTTGGAGTTAAACGAACAAAGAATATACCAATTGATTTAAGCCTGCATTCTTCCTTTTCCAAAAGGGCCACCATTTGCTCATTAGGAACAAGGGAAATAGTAACCACATGCTCATCTTTTGTGCCTTCATCTTTGTCCTATGCTTGACTGGACAAACCAGGAACCAAAAAATTTGCACCTCCACAAACCAGTGGACCTTCACCAGCAAGGAGGATATCTTTGAAAGATTTACCTCCATTGCCATCCCCATTAATCACCTTCTTTATGCTTCCCATTCCCTTGCATGTAGATGTTGCTGAAACCAAAATCACACCCACAAAATAAATGTAGGATAAACGACCAAGGAGGATAGGAATAACTCAAAATCTAACCAAATCCAATATAAAAAAAAGCTCGCCCGCCCAAATTAACTATCAACAATACAAAAATTTAAACAAGAGGACTTAAAGACATAATCAAGCATAACAAAATAAGATTAAGGAGAGCAGAAGACATGAAGGAGTGAGCTTGATGAAGATGACAATTTAGGAAGACCTTTCAACTTCCACCATCAGCACCAACATTAGCTCCTCTCCAACCTTCATTTTCTTAGTAAGAATGTAATTCTTAGAATGGTTCTTATCCAAGATTGCGGTCATTAGTTTCATCTCCCACAGGGGCACATATGAAGGTCTCGCTCTTATAATCTTAGCCAAAACTTCCTTATAATAAGGAGAGCAAACAACATGGGATGGAAAGCCATTGGCAAAGAAGAATTTTCCAATGACATCGTTTGCCTCATCTTTTATTTGAACATTAAACATCTTTACCATCTTTGTCACCCTGTGTTTTTTCTTAGTCTTTGCTGCATTGGACAGAAAATAGAACCTGTGGCATTGCTTGTGATTGTTGTGAAGTGCCACCATCACTAGCTTTTGTACCTCTCATTGCTGTTTCAATGGCAAATTTTTATATGTTTCAACACTCTTGCTAGGTATGAAGAAGATGGGCATTAACTCTAATAATACTGCCATAGAATTCTATGCCACAAAAATGGCATTTACATAGCCTACTTGATTTGTTCATTGGCAACTTTGTAACAAATTGTTTTAGAGGTGCCTTTTTATTGAATGGACCCTTTGCAAAGTCTTATAGTAATTTGGAAGGGCAATTGAACTAGTTTCCTTATCCCCCCCACATGTATGTTCTCCATTTGACTTTGGTTTTGAATTTTAATGTTAGGGTTTTGAGCCTCCTTATGGGCACTCTATGCTATTAGAACTCATGTTGACATTGCAAGAAATGAAATTTAATATTTAACTTCATTCCATTAACTTAATGCAAATGCATGGGCCCAAGTCATGAGGATTCTCCTTTTGATTTTTTTAACTTTAGGTCTTACAAAATGTAGAAAAACAATTTGGAATTCTTGTTTCAACATTTGTCAAACAAGGATTTCACTTTTGTTTTTCTCGCTTCAGGTCTCATGAAGAAGCAGAGGATATACAAAAGATGCAATTCTAATTTGACTCAGCATTAATATTTAAAAAATTAAAAAAAACCTAAATATTAAATACTAATAGTTAAATCTTAAAACTTTAAAACCAAAAGAGGATTTCCAATTTTCATTTTACTCTTATTTTCCTTACTTCAAATTGTTCAAAGCAAAAAAGTAGGGGATACACAAAAGACTAATGAAAATCAGAAAATCAACTATATCACTAAGTTACCCATCTTGGTACTAGTTCAAATTTCGGTTTGCAGGTTGGGCATGTACATACAAAACATATAAAAATCAGAAATGTATGCATATTTGCAGCAGTATAAGTTCAGAATACCACATAACATCATAAAATAAACAAATCAACCATAAAAAATTAAAAATACTATAATGTCAATTAGTCAAACTCAAATGTCATGATATATATTAAAATTAAAGTTAATGATGTCAAGTGTCAACAATCAGCTATCACTGATTAAACATCAATGTCATATGGCTCTTCAAAAATATCATCATCACCATCCTTATTAGATGATGTAAGTACTTGTATATTAGAAGAATCACAAACAATGCTACTATGACTCTTAGACTCGCTGGTTGGCTCGTCCTCAATGCCAAGTGTAGCATGTTGGGAAGTGGAAGCATCCAAGTTAATATGTTTTGGCTTGATATCCCACTTCCTTGTAACGATTTTAATTGTTTGAAATTAAGTGCAAGGTGGAATGCACATACATCAAGTTCTCTGCTTTTTTTGAGTGTAGTTGGTTGTCCTTTATTGAGTGGATGGAGGAGTATATGCTCTAAGTCTAATTCCTCTTAGATGCCAGTGAACTAACAACCTATTGAGACAAAATTAGAGTGTTAAGAGATAAAATTAGAGAATTTAAATTTACAAATGAAACTTAGAAAAATAATTTTTTTTATAATAAAATTTACTTGCAATCAAACTTTGATTGCAAGAGGTTGCAGGTGTGTGAATGATTGGTCATAGTTGTACCACCAACTGTGAACATTAACCTTAAACTTGTCATAAAGAGCATCAATACTAAATTCATTGGAGTGCACAAAATCCATGAATGTAATCCTAACTGCATCACATTAGTCAGGATCAATGAAGAGTCTATGAAGTGCTGCCTTGTACACTTGGTTGAATTCAACATCTCTATATGGGGCAGTCCTTGTTGACATAGAAAGGATTTGAACACTATAATATTTGGGATTCAATGCAAAGGCAAGAAGATATATTATAGTGGCCATTTTGTTCCATCTCTTTTCAATAATTTTTTGTAGCTATTGGAAGAAAATTTCTTTAGGATTGTGCGTTTTCTTATTTATAATGGTCTTCTTCTTTCAATCATTGAGTCAATGTCATCATATATCTCTCTCAAACAAGGTCTGTCCATGTCGGTATAATAAATCATATTCAATATGTGCCAGGTGAAACTAAGGAGATATTCAACACTATCCCTCCAAATGTCATCTAGGATCATCCATTTAATATTTAATGCCACTTCAATGCTAGATTGCTTCCATGTGGATCGATTTTGGTTGATGACCATGTTAGAAAGTGCCTCTTGAACCTTCACAAGTTGTCACAAAACAATTGTGTTGGAGGCTAAACAAATCTCAACAACCTATTTGAAAAAAAATAAAAAAAATAAAAAAAATAAAGATTCTTAAAGAAGAATATAAACTCAAAAAAAAAAAAACTAATGTGAAACATATTTTTAAAAATAAATCTTATTTGTTCACTTACTTTGAACAACTCCAATTTTGAGAATGCTTTAAATATGCTTTGTGACATATGGTAGTTGGTGATGAATATTTGGATCTCTTTGGCCTTGGCATACACTTGTTTGACCTGTTCAATTTTGGTGCCATTTTTTTGTTGAATAAGATTGAGAAAGTGGACAATGCAAAGTATCCAAAAGATGTGTGAGTAAAGGTCCTTAACCATTAAACTAGTTCTACAATTTTTGGTGTTGTCCATTATGACTTGAATAACATTTCAAGGCCCCACTTCTTCAATGGCTATTATTAGAATGTTAGCAATAAATGCACCATCCTTCACCTTCTCCTCACAATCTAGTGCCTCCAAAAACATTGCTCTATAGGGGACACTACAATAACATTTATTAATAGTTGGATTTTTGCATTCTTCGATCCATTGGAAGTGATGGATACCTTTTTTCCGACCCACAAATCCTTTATGGTCTTCAATGAGTTCTCTACAAACTTCATCTCTTTTTCCAATAAGGTGCTATGCATTCTCTCAAAACATGAGCCCTTGTACTCTTTTGGAGCCTTATTAATTGTTTACACTATTGTTGCCAATATGGTGAGTGAACAACAATGAAATTCAATTCATTTGTATAGACACATCTTGCAATGAATTTCCAATTCACGATATTCATTGTGAAATGCTATTTCCAATGGTCCCTTTTATCTCTTATGTGTAAAGGTTGTGAGTTGTTTTTTAGGTGTGCCCAAAAATGGGTGGCTCTCAATAAGTGGAAGATTAGATGGTTGTGGAGGGGGCTTCATTCCTCAAGATCCTTTCTTTGACAAAGGATGATATAATTTATGACCTGCTGCTTGATATATTTTTTCATTCTTATTAATAAATGCTATGACTTGTTTTGGTGGAGTGGGTACATCACTTTTTGTTGGGCAAGCTTTGATGCCTAATGCAAGGATGCGGCACAAATGGGCTTTCACTTGATAGGATGAGCTTGGATACTTGATATCAGACCAATTGTAAATCCAAATATAACCCCCACCATTTGGAAGTTGTAGTACCATATCAACATATTTCCAAAGGGGAGAATTTGGGTCTATTTGAATTGGGGTTGGCACAAAGCTAGAACTGGCTGCCACAATAATCCTTGTGGCAACAAGTTCAATAAACAACACATTTAAAACAAATGAAAAAAAATAAAATTTAAACTTATCTCAAAAAAAAACATATGCCATAGATTCATAGAAGAATGAAAACAACACAAGAATTTAAAAAAAACAAAGCAAGAGAGGTCATTTGTAAAAAAATGCAGGAAAAAATGCCAAAAACTTGAAAAAACCTGCTTTTGCATTTTTTTTTATGATCTCCTTGGCAATGAATGGGCTCTTCTACATGCATAGGAATAGCAAACCAATCACTTTGGAACCTTCATTGATCAGTTTTCAACTCTATTTGCGCAATGGCAAGCAAGCAAGAAAGTTCAGCAAGGATGAATGATATTTTGTTTTGCAATCACAATGAGGGAAATCACCTTTTTTTGTCTTTAAAATGCCTTGGAATCCATGTTTAGGGTTGGGAGGCATTTTTAGGCATATGAGTTAAAGTCAAGTGCCAAAATAAAATGAAAAAAGTAGAGAAAATGCAAAAGACTAGTGAGTTCATTGCAACAAGAGCAGGAGGAGGCTCAATTCGAGACGATTTTGCTTAAGTTTGTTCCATACAAACCCACAAACCTTTTGAGGAACCTTGGCTAAATCACTTGTCAAACCAAATCCGGATCCGTATTTGGGCCTAGATTGGACTTGAACCTATAGGTCCACGGGGCCAAATTGGTAACACAAGTATATAATTATGCAAATAAACATTTAATTTTTTTAGACCCTAAAATCATAGTTCGCAAACTTGGACTTAGAGAGTACTCGACAAAACTTGGCACCTTAAAGAACACTTTTTGAAAAAATATAAACTTTATGCAAAATATAGCTACAAAATGAATCAAATGAGTTTGGTGGGGGTTTGGGGGAAACACCCCTAGTTGGGTGCAAGGGTTTTGGGGCAACACCCCTCATGGGGGTCTGGGAGCAATGCCCCCAGTGGGGTTGAGGGGCAACACCCCTCATGGGGGTCTGGGAGCAATGCCCCCAGTGGGGTTGAGGGGAAAAACACCTCATGGGGGTCTAGGGGCAGCGTCCCTGATGCGCTCCCCCCACCACCAAGCCCAAATTAAGGCCTTTGAAACCACACAAAACTTCATCTTGCACACCATTTTCACACCCTAGGCTCACTAGTAAACCCATGAGTACTTACTGAGTCTGTAAACTATGCCTAAAATAATAAATAGTTAACAATATTTAAATACTCTAAAACAGCTGTTATAAAACCCTAAATAGTAAAAACAACAATTATACAACCCAAAAAACAACATTTAATAATTTATAAACCTTACAATTAATTTGCATATATGAACATTGAATATTAAATTTGAAAACAGAAAAAACAGCATTTAATAATGAAAATGCAAAAAACAGCCATTAACAATGAATCATTGAATGGTTAATGCAAAAGAGGGATTGAATAAATTTGTAAACCCTTACCTTGAAAGCTTGATGAATGCTTCGAATGGTTGATTGATGAAGATGATTGAAATCTTCCTCTTCCTTGTCCTCTTGCTATTGCTCTTGCTCAATGCAAGGACAAATTGTTGATGGTGATTTGGTTGAGTGTGGGCATGTATGTTTATAGTTTTCTTTTTAAGGTTTGGGGGGTGTGTGGGGCCCATTAACACTTTAGTGTTGATGGTGATTTGGTTGAGTGTGGGCATGTATGTTTATAGTTTATTTTTAAGGTTTGGGGGGTGTGTGGGGCTCATTAACACTTTAGTGTCAGATTAGTGAAATAGATTTTTAAAAATGCATTTTAATAAAAAATGACTTTATTGTTGCCTAGGCCATGGGGGCTTCCCGATGTCCCCAAGATGGTTGATGAACTTTTAGAAGTCCTAGGCCATTTGGCAGGCATTAGGGCATCCCCTTGACATTCCTAATAGGATGGACATCCCCTACTTTTTCAATATGTCTTGAACATGCCCCCACTTTGTTGAGGGTAGTGTGGGGGCTTTCATTTGTGCCCTTGAGACATTTTGGTTTTTGAAACTTGGGGTTTTTTAGGGGGGATGTGTTCGTATGAAAGTTTGAAACTATATTTTTTAGCTATAGAGAACTTCCAAACACCAATCCATTTTTTCATTGATAATCACTTTGTCCTTTGTCTCCTCTTGCAGCAGCGACACTTCGTCATTAGAATTTTTTCTGCAACAAATGAGAATCTCTCTCATTGCTCCAGGGGATAATGTGAAACCAAGCTTTGCCACTACCTCCTTGTTTCCCCAATTCAACATGCAAAAATGAGCCATAATAATGTGGTCTATATTGTTGTAATCTTTGTACAACATGCATTGGAAAGCTTTATTTGTGTTGTTGAATCTTTTAGTGACATCAAATACATTTTTCTTTCCAAGTGATTGGCGTGGCTGCAGCAGCATTTCCATAATCAGATGAGTGTCTCCAACGTCAACATTGCCCTTACTTTTGGCAACTTCTCACATTCTTTGTATCCAAATTGGCATGAAGAGGTCTCATATTTCCTGGTTAATGTGATCAATAAAGGTCCCTTGCACTATCTCTGCATCTTAAAACACCTTTATGCTTCTTGTCCTAGCTCCAATAGACTTGACCTCAAGCTTATTTCTCATCGAGGAAGAAGCTATTTTTAAATTTGACAGAATTTTACAAGTTTCTATTCATTATTTTTTGCACCTTCTTTGTTACTTGGCATGCTGAGTTCAGAAAAAATGTGAGAGGGAGGGAAAATGAAAGGGGAGCAACAATAATCGTTAGATATTACTCCACCTGGATTGTACAGTGGGAGGGAGGAGGGACCAGTTAGGTGGTGAGGAGAATCACATCATTGGGCAATAGGAGAGGATTCTTTGAATAATATCAGGGAATTTGTTTTCCCAATCTTTTCAGACTCCCTCTTTTCTTCTAAGCTCAACCCTAGCCTTTTTCGTAGGTCAAAAACCTGATTTCCTTCTTGTTTGATATGGACAAAGGGGATGTCTTCCAATCTCTTCATCAACTCCCCTTCATCATTGATCTCCTTTGGATGCTAGGATGAGATTTTACCCAAATACATCTCATTAATCATTATTTGGAATCACTTTGAAGTATCATCTCCGTCATCTCCGCCACCCTTTTGTCATAACCTTTTGAATTTCGAGAAGCATTGCAATAGATTCTGCTTGATAATTCACGTCTTTAGTGGTCAATGGGAGTTTTGGCTAGCTTCATTCATCTTTGAATATACATCCATTGCCAACCAGATCTGGATTTCTTTTTATAGCTTCATCAGAATTTAACCCAAGGAAATCTGCAAGGGGAGGGGTCCTATGTTGTTCTAATTGTTTTCTTACTTGAACACCCAACTCCTAACCCATTATCAGTATGTACACTTAAGCTCAATTATATAGACTATTGTCTTACTAAAAAATTCCAATGGAGCAGCCAATTAGGTGCTCACTTAAGTTGAATATTTGAAAACTTCAGACTGTTTTGCTCTTATAGGCATTTTTGACAATTTTATCTAAATAAACTATAGGAGGAGCTATTTAGACAAGCAAAATAAGTTCTCCACAAAATATCCTTGAAAAGGACAGGTTCCACATAGTTTTAAAAAACATAAAACTTGACAGGCCTTAACAATAAAAAATGACTATAATTAATCAATTTTAAATGGAGAATGAAATTCCAGAGTAATTTATATCAACTCAATCATCAATATGCATGTCTCTATCAATTGGTTGTTTCCCTGCACCAGTTGCAGCTGAAATGGTCATTGTTTTCTCCTCTATTCAAAATTTTAATGAATATGTGCTGAGAGTACAAAAAATGCTTGTTCTCCGTTCAGAAAATAATACTAAATATTTGTTTGGGTAGGCTTTCTTGCTTTGTCTGTCCTTTATCATATGGTTTGTTTTTCTTCACCTTCCTGTTTTCATTGGTAAGTATTACAAGCTTTCCATGATTGCATTGTTGTTGTTTATCATAGCTTACATGAATTAGGTGCATTTTGAAAAGGAACATTTTGAAAAATAACTTTTTGGTTGACAAGCTACAAGCTTTTGGCAGTGCAAGAACACATTCTATTTGTCAAAAACAGAAGGAAAAAACTTAACAATATATTCTAATTTCAATATATGTTTTCTTTTTCTTGCAGGCAGATTCACCCCGAAGAAGGTACGCTGCCATATTAGTTTTGAACTTTAGTTGAATATATCTAATTTATGAAGGCATTTTAAAATAACTTAGGTTAGTTATGGTAGTTGAATAACTAAATTAAGAAGGCATCAAAATTTAAAATAACTTAGGTTAGTTATGATTGTTTGTGGTTATTGTATTGCTCACCCTTTAACATGACCAAAAGGTTAACCCAAAATCGGGCTAACAATTTTTTTGTTCTTGTTCCAATGAATGAAACCTTACCAACATGTAACGGTTTGTTGCTAGTTATGAGCAACAACCGTCACATATAACCAAACAACATGGGGCTTGCCTAGATGATAATGTGAAACACATATGTGAGATGTGGTAAGTGTTGCTAGGACTCAAGTAAATTGATAACTGAAAGACCATGGTGGAAAGAGGATGAGTGAGAGATAGATGTTAAGTAGTTGACACATATACTAAGATACAACACATTTATTCTAGAGAATAATAATGTGATGGAAATCCACTTGGGTGGCATTATTCATTTGGGGTCCCAAAGTGGTTAGGCTAGGAATGAGAACATTGAAAAGAATATAAGGGAACACTTTATAAAGCCAAATTATTAAGTGACTTAGTAAGGTCACTTTTATATTATCACTTTATAAAGCGACTTAAGTCATAACCTACTTTATAAAGCCAAATTATTAAGTGACTTAGTAAGGTCACTTTTATATTATCACTTTATAAAGCGACTTAAGTCATAACCTAAGTTATGTTCCCTAGTCATTGTGCCTCCCCCAAGGATTAAACTGAAATTAGAATTCAATTAGGTCTAAAAAGGGGGTTTTAAATTAAAATTAGGATTTCCAAATTGATGAGCATCAAATCTTATCCAATGTATGAGATTATGCTGACATTTGGATTAGGGCAACTCCAATCCTCATGAATCTCATACAAAAGAAATTTTCTTATGGGGAGAGTCTCATTTTGACATTGCAAGGAGAGAATAGGAAAGGGAAGTAGAGGGAGGCAAATCTAGACCTCTTCCTCTCCTTGGTCCTTCACCATTGGCCATTAGGGCCCAAAAATCTAGGGCTTAGATTGATTTGTATTTCAAAATTAATTTCTCTCCACTCATTTGTTCAGATCTATACATTTAGTTCTACGCTATTCCTTTATAAATGTAAAAATTTGTGGTTGCAGGTTCAAAAGAGGCTAGAAAAGGACTTCAAACTTTTTGTTTGTTTGTGCAAACTTTTTGTTTGTTTGTGTATATGTAGGTTTCATGAAGCAAAAGGTAAACTTTGGGTTTTCATACCCTTATTGATATTGAATTAAATTTAATAACATAGAGCTTACTTTTTTTAAAAGGAAATTCATTTAAAAAAAATATATATATATATTTCTTCAAGGAGTGGCCCTTGTAGGGCCACCATGCCCAATGGGGGTGTGATGGGCTGCAAGTCCATTTATGGCCCCTCAAGAGTGTGGTCACCTTGCAGGGGCCACTCTTTGCCCCTTTTCAAAAAATATTTGAAACATTAAAAGGAACTTCCATTAGATAAAAAGCTTAGAACCCTTTTCTTGCCACTTTTGAACTTGCGACCACAAACAAAAGCACAAATATGGGTAGAAATTGTAACATCTATAATGGATAGAAACTGAATCTGAACAATAAGTGGAGAGAAACTAATGACCATTGCTAGAGGAATTTGCCTCTCTATTTATATTTTTTTCTTCCATCCTTTCACTTGACAAAATGAGGCATTTTTTGGATGAGTGCCATAAGGATTAGGGCAAACTTAGGATTTCCAATAAATCCAATGGTGGGCATATATCTCATCCATTGGATGAGATTTGGTGCTCATCTTTTTAAGAAATCTTTGAATAAAATGACTTATATGTTAAAACTAATTCTATTTCTCAATTGAGCCTTGTGAGGAGGAAGAAACATGAATCTATTTCTCTTTCTCTTTCTTTTCTTCTATCCTTGCAACATAATTCTATTTCTCAATTGAGCCTTGTGAGGAGGAAGAAACATGAATCTATTTCTCTTTCTCTTTCTTTTCTTCTATCCTTGCAACATAATTCTATTTCTCAATTGAGCCTTGTGAGGAGGAAGAAACATGATCCGTCTCTTTCTCTTTTTTTTTCTTCTATCCTTGCACTTTGACAAAATAATTTCTCCTTCAAAACCCTAGCCTCGGAGAAAATCAAATCATAGCAGCAAAAAATCTTTCTTGTGAATAACTTGGCAAACCAAAAGATAATAATGTTTTGATATATTGGGACTAAATCAGGTTAGGGTTAGGGAAAAATCATTGCTGCAGACATCAAGAAAACCCCAAAAATCCTAAATATTTGATCATAAAATGGAAAAAACTCATAGAGAATCACAATTTTATTGGTCAAAATATCATTTGACTAATTTTATGAAATTGTTACAATGTTTTAAGGGAAAAACTCAGTGTGTGGTGTGAAAGATAAATTGTTATTTAGTGCATTTTTTAAAAGAATATTGCAGAGGGGTTTGACCTTCTCAATGCAGAGTATCAAACAAGAAGATTTAAGGATTCAAATCTGTGGTTTGTTCTCATCCAACAACAAAAATGTCAGAAGAATTGGACAGATTACTGAGTGATTGCTCATACTTAGTTAGAGCAGAGTTGCATGAGAATGGATGCCATATCTGAGACTAATAGGTAATTTTTTAGACCATTTGAATGTATATGACTGGATATGGCATTTATAAAAACACATACATAATATATATAGAATTACATATATAGATATATATTATTGTTTTTTATATTTATTTTGCAGTATTTTTTTTGTATTATATTTTATTTTATGTTGTTTATATTTTTAATTTTTTTGTGATATACTTACCTTTAGAACAATTCTTTTTAATGTTTTGGTTTGGAATGTTATAAATAGCTTGGTATGTGTCCAGACATAGTGGATATGGCTCAGGTATGTTTTGTGTTCAAAGGGCTGTAGCACGTCTATATCTGTATCTGATACATATACAAGTATTTGGGCTAGGAGAGGTGGTGTAGTATGTGGCAACTCCAAGTTAAAAGTATAGTGGAGGCTGTAGGGGCTTTGAAAGCCAAATTTGCAACAATGGAAGTACTATCCGTACACTTTATGATGATGAGATAGAAGAATATGGCATGGCTTCTGAAATCGCAGTATTAGAATATATGTCTTTAAGTAAACTTAAAAAATTAAAGTGGGCTACAATTTACCATCCTTGATTGTTGGGTGCAACCTTAACACAACACATCAATTGGAAAAGGTAGGAGTATCAGGCACGATTTATGGGCACTCTAAACTGGATTATGATGTTGACACAATTGTAGAAACTTAAATCAATTAATGCATGGAATTATTAAAGACTTTATATAAGCTTTTTTAGCAAGAAGATTGAATGCGTTTATGATGGATGATTCCATGATTATTTCAAACCAACATGAGGTTAAGAACCTGATGATAGGAAGTAAGACATAAGGCTAGGCTGCTTAATATAGACAAGTAAAAGAGTATATGAGGCTAAAAATCGGGAAATGCCTCAACAAGTGTCTGGTGTCTAACAGCCTCAATGGTTTTTTCAGATAAAATTGTGTTTAATGTTACACATAACACAAATGGTTATTTAAAAGAGTTTTGGGATAGCTCTACTGCTCGATCAATTAAAACAATTGTGTTTCAAATGGCAATGCACTAGTTGATACAATTTCAAAATTGACCTTAAGCTCAGTCTTAGCATTCTTCCATTTAACAATACTTGAACCAACAGGAAACTAGAATAAAACCATCTTGAACTGACATTATAGAGTGGCCAAAGCAAATAATTCGAAACAATATCAAGATCCAAGTGCTGGGTCTGAACCTTGTCATTTACAAAATTACAAGTACTTGAACTGACAGGAAACTAGAAGAAAGTTATCTTGAACTGATATTATATGGAGGCATAGGCAAACAAATCGAAACAATTTCAAAATTGACCATAAGCCCAGCCTTAGCACTCTGTTTACCAGTACTTGAACCAACAGGAAACTAGAAGACAACTATCATGAACTGACATTATTGAGAGGCCAAAGTAAACAAGCAATATAATAGTAGTCCTCATATTCAATGTCATTATAGATGTGAGTGCCTTTCAGTTCATAGTGCAGATGGAAACCAAAATGAACCATTTGCAAACTGATTATTTTTTCAGTAAGTCTTTCTATCTGTCATGCTTCTTTGGGAGAAAATTTCCCATGGTGTCTTAAAAGGCAATCATCTCAGTTTGCAGTTCTATGAACATTTCCTTACATATTTTTCTCAACTTGGAAGAGAAATCATCTCTTTACTAACAGAATACAAAAGTGAACCAATTCTGGCACTTCTTGAAGGATTTCAGAGCAGAGTTGCATTTACATGGTATGGATAAGGTTACAGATGTGGGGCTAATTTCTGAGGCCCCAAATATGGATATGGCTGGATATGGCATTCATAAAGAAACAATTTTTAGATGCAACTAATAGAGGGTTTGTTAGGGTATGCAATTTTTTTGCTATGTTCTTCCTGGGTTTGTGCGGATTCATCTGGGACAAATCTTTAATTTTTTGTACATACTGCCACAAAATCCATGACAGATCGGCCCTAAATTTGTACTAGGTAGGAACTGGACCTGAATTTAGGCATAGCAGAGGCCGAACTGGTAACTTAGAAAAATGTCATCACCGTTCTCTTAAAATTATTGTTCCATGTTATCTAGATCATTTGGAGAGCTAGGATAATTGGATCCAATACAACCACCAACCACACCTAGAGCCAGATGAAGATGCAACAGAGGAATCTGATAAGATACACAATAATTATATTAAAATTTGAAATAGAAAAAGTCTTATGTAGATATATGCAATAATGATATTTTGTAAAAATTATCAATATAGATACAAATTAAAAAATATAAGAATGAAGAAATAAGGTTGTTTTTTTATATAATATTAGATTTTTCTTATAATATCCAAATATTAAAAATTTAAGACACTCTAATAATAACTATCAAATAATATTTCAATATTAATATATCAAATAAATAAGTAATAATTAAAATTTAATATTGTATCGAATATTTTGAGAATGTAGTGCTTCAGGAAGCTAGATTGTCAACAATGCCTGGGGGGATGGGCCAAAATTAAACAGGGACCTAGCCCACTTCCATCTCTTTTGGCTCCATCACTATCGTTAAGAGGAAGTGTGCACAGTCCTAATATTTAATACTTTTTAAATTATAATAATTATTAAATAGTAAAAATAAAAGAGAAATGCAATGAAAAAATTAAAAAGAAAAAAGAAAGAATATAGAAGAAGAAGAAAGATTAAACATAAGTTATTATCCTCCTTTTTCAGATTTTAAATTTAGAAGATATAAAATATAAATAAAGATTAAAAACATGAAGAATTATGGAGAAAATGACTGAGTGAAAAAAAGATTGAAGGGATTGTTCCATTTGGCATTTACCTTAAAATATGGGTAATTCATAGAATCATATCCATCTCTCTCTATGTCAGCTCCACTTTGGCATAAAACAATTGGCAATCCATCTGCATCCGGCTCTTTCATAAGAAAGACCAGCTACAATGAAGAGAGAATGAAAAACCAAGAGTGAGTGAGAGTGTGAATGCGGTGGACAAGTCAAAAAGGATTGAAATGCCCATTGGGGCTGTCTTAATGTTGAAGTGACTGTATATTTAAGTTTGTCACTTTTATTTATAAAAGTGAGACTCCACAATTTAATATTAAAAACTATCTGGATGAGACACAGTGAGAGGTGATACTTGTTGCCATCTTGTACAATATGAGCATGAAGAAGCATACAAGAATTAAAACCTTTAAAACTATCCTCGAGAAAGCAGAGCATGAAAAGGAGACACTTGTCTCTATCTTTCCCTTACTTCAAAAGGAGTTTTTGGTGAGAGATCAAGGGGAAAGGATGACAAGAACATGGCGAGTGTACTTATCTTGAGACACTTGGCATTAATAAATTAGAAGAAACAGATTCTGTGCTATTGAGAGATAAAATGAGGGAATGTCACTTGGCCATTTCTCATTTACTTTGAGGAACAAAAAACAAAATAAGCTAGAAAGTTCACATAGAAACAAACTTGTGAAACATGCAATAAGATGAGGTGGTGCCATTCTCATAAACTCTGGAGTTTTAAATTAACATATATAAAACATTTAATCCAAGAAAGCTTAAATGAAAAGGTGATAAATGTCACAATTATAATATTGAAATTAAGAAATCCTCAAAAGAAATAAAACCTTTGTGAAAGAAATGAAAATGCAGAGGAGAAGATTCACTGTGAAACAATGGAAAAAAGCAAAGAAAGCCATGAATGAAAAACCAATACACCAATAAGTCAGATTAAATTGTCAAATATATATCATTTGCTTTTCATGATTTTGAATTTTAGAGTTAAATCCAATGGCCCCAAGTTTGGTAGGAACTTGGGGGTGTTGGTAATTGAAATATTGCAATATTGAATTGTGAGTGTGAAATCAAATCAGAAAAGCCATATTAGCTTTTCTTGATTTCTTGCGTTGGATATATATGACTCTTATTCTCAAGGGAGGCGTGAGCATTTAGGGTAGGTCAGAGTGTAAAAGAATGAATATTTGGTTTGGATTTAAATGCAAATAATAAATATATAGGGAAACAAACTGCCATAGGGTATTGGGGATGGTGAAAGGGTGGGCGCAGGCAAATCAAAAGAATCAGCAGGACTAGTGGTGCTTTTTTTATATTAAGGAACTTGTGTCTCATTTGTTCCCTAATACTTTTTCCCTCATTGTTTGCATCCATTTAATGGCAGGCATAAAGAGGGGAAACTTCAGGGCATTGTTTTGCATGGTCTGTTTTCTTGTTAATGTGGTGTCTTAACTGGTCTATTCACTCATTCAGTGCTTTTCTGCAAAATTAATTTCCACTTTTCCATTAGCAGCTAGCCATAATTCTATTCTGCATACTTTCTCGTTTCCCTTTTCTGTATCATATTTAGGGTTGTTATTGTTTACTTTTTGATGTAGGGTTTTGAAAGAAAAACAATGAGAATTCCTTAAAATCCCTGACAAAAGTTTAAATTCTATCTTTTGTATGATAGAAGAAAATGGAAATTAAAAACCTGTGCTTGAGTGAATTTTGCTTTCATTTAAGCTTTAGACATACAACACATTTTCTTTTCTCCTTTATATCTTTATACAAAAGGGAGGTATTGTAGAATGCATTACTATCTTTATTAGTGTCCCTTGTTGAATTTGAAATCATAATTGGTTTCTTGCATCATTTGTGGATATTTTGGTCATTCAACAGTATCTTTAGTCTTATCTGAGCAATGTATTTGAGGCTGGTTTTATATACAGGTATTCTTCATCACCTTCACCTCGTCGGATGCGCTCCAGATCAAGATCTCGCAGTCCTGGCAGGTAATATCTACACTTTTAAATGATCTTGAAAATATTAAACCTTTCAGTCTGGCATTATTATTATGTGGAATAAGGCTACAATATAACTTTTAGTCAATTGGCTTTCCAGGCAACATCGAGGAAATGATGATGCACACAATCCTGGAAATACCCTATATGTGACTGGCCTCTCTACTCGTGTAACAGAAAAGGAACTTGAAGATCATTTCTCAAGAGAGGGGAAGGTTAAATTCTCACATAGCTGCCTTGTCATGGCAATATTGCACATTTATGATCTGTTTTTGCAGTTTATTATTTCTCCTCCTCATTGATGTGGCTACTATTTCAGATTGTTGATTGCCGTCTGGTAGTTGAACCTCGTACCAGGATCTCACGTGGTTTTGCATTTATAACAATGGACAATATTGAGGGTGCTGAAAGATGTATAAAATATTTGAATCAGTCGATTCTTGAAGGTCGGTACATCACAGTGGAGAAGGTAAAGTGTAACAATCCATCTTTAGTCCAACATGCCATGCAAAATGGCTGTTTATTGGGATGGTAGTACAGGTGTTGTTTTGAATTTTGGAGTTTTCATTCTTTAACATAAAACTTTTTGGTTATTCAGAATATGTTGCCTCAAGTATCTTGGCAGCAAGGAAGCTGTTTATCTATCAACTTAATCAGCTTGATCAATGCCGCCAGCCTAATGGTTTATTCTATGCAACATTGCAACTAAATTTTTCAAACATTGTCCAACTAAACAACCTGAGCATTTCACCAACTAATCAAGTGGGAATTTTCACCAACTAATCAGAGGCATCTAAGCTCTGGTACCTCAAATTCAGCACTGTGCAAATGCCTAGAGGTGCATTGGAACTATTGAAAGCTGCATGTTAAATTTGGTGCTCAGAGAGGAATTAGTTTTTAGTTTTCATTGGTCATTGAATCATAATTTACTAGCTCTCCATTAGTATTTTAGCGTCTCCATGCTATTTGGTGTGACCTTCACTTTTGAGACCCTGAATGCCTAATTTAAAACGGCAGTTTCTTCCCGGTTTACGCAATGGTTTACTGACTGAACTGAGTATGATATTGTCAATGCTCATAAAGAATGCTCGTCTTATTTGTTTCGAAAAGATCAATGTTTCTCCCATTTTATATGATATAAAGAGCAGATTATGCATCCTATTGAGTAACGGTTTTTTTCTGCACCCATCGTTTACATTTAGTCTGTTTATATTTCAGTCAAGGAGGAAGCGCCCAAGGACTCCTACACCTGGAAACTATCTTGGGGTTAAAAGTACCCGGGAAGTTGGTAAGTTGGAATCTGAGCTTTTTATTCTTGTGTCTGGGTTTGCAGGAAAGAGAGCACCTTTTTTGGGTGCAATAAAAGAAAATTTGGTGAACCATTTCGTTTTTTTAAAATCAATTTATTGTCTGCTGAATTGTGCATTCTAAGGATTATTGTTTTTTCTATGTTCTAGTTATCAATTCCAACTTGTTTGTTTATTATAGAGAAATGATAATGCTTCATTACTTATCATGTTGATGTATTCACCTTTCATTTTTGTTAGGCTCCTATCATGATCGTGACAGACGACGAAGTTATCATGGTCGTGATGGTTACAGCTCTCACCGGTCTCCTCATCGTTCCCCTTATTATGATGGACAAGGATATTCTCCTCGTCGCTCTCCTTACCGAGGTGGTGGGTCTAGAAGAGAGCGTACTCGTTCACCTCCTTATTCTCCCTATGGGAGTCCAGTTCGTAGCCGAGGCCATCGCCCCTATTCTGAGAGATCTAGATAAAATTCTAGGTTGTAATTTTATTTGATTATATCTCTTGTGAGTGTAACAGCTGTGTGATCATTTCATTACATCCAACTCCAGAAATGGGTATTTCTAAACTTGTTTTGTTTTCGAGGATGCTTTTTTTAATTGCCCGTTTACCATCACAATCCCTCTCCTGTAGAATGCCTACCACTACATTTATTTCTTGGGAAGTACTTCTTCCTGATTACTTCTGAGAAACCATTAATAACATTTTTTGTAACACAGATGTTGTGTGGGATCAAATAAACATATGTTAAATCTGCATTTCATTATTTAAATTTTTTATTAGTGGATGTCTGCTAATCTATTGTTGTGCGTATATAGTGATCCAATATGCAACTAAACAAGTTGCTCTTAATGTTTTACGACTGTATGCACATGTGACATCTGTTGTTCATATCGTAATTTTCTATTTTTTTTAGTGGATGTTCGCTAATCTTTATTTGGGCAAGTTTGGTTTTTGATGCGGGCAAGAAACTCTTCTTCTTTTCTCTATTACTGAATGACATAAAATACTTTTTAACAAGATTTTGCTACGTGTCTGATGTTTTGCCATCTACTTGCAACGTGAATACAATAGCAATAGGTATTTTTGAAGGTTTGATTGTTTAAACTTACAAAAAAGCTTGAATTGATAAACTTTTTGCAGCTTTATCTCAAGTGGGCTAGACTTTTCAATGCGACTCATTCAATTGTTTAAATGACATGAGAATAAAGAAATGTGGCATCCTACAACTGCTTTAGTCAAAAGGATTAGAATCTTAGTACTTGTTTATCTGGACTGTTTATTGCAGTCAACATATCTTAATTGTTGTAATTGTTTTGTCTTGGAACAGCTTTTGTTTGCAGTATTTTGTGACGACTAGCTGCAATGTTGACTTAATTTTTAATGGGATGCGTGTCTTTTGTTATTGGTTCACAAAATTTGTGGAGTTTTCTACGGATATTGCTAAATTGGAATAACTAAAGTTGGATGTTATCTTTTTCCCATGCTTTTAATGGGATGCGTGTCTTTTGTTATTGGTTCACAAAATTTGTGGAGTTTTCTACGGATATTGCTAAATTGGAATAACTAAAGTTGGATGTTATCTTTTTCCCATGCTTATCCAGCAGTGCATGTTGGCATTTTGGTTGTAAGTTTATAATACATGGCCACTAGGCTTTTGCAATTGATTAAGATTATTTTGCACTATTTGGTAGGAGCACCGCTATTAGATATTTGAAGCACTTGTTAATGAGTATAAGTAATCCTATTGCCCATTTTAGATTGAAATAGTTATTCCTGAGGATTGTGTTGTAAGCCATTTGCAGCTGCAACTTCAAAGGATTCATGGGGGTGTCTAAATAACGTGGAAATATTGCTTATAGTTTTTTATCCTTAAATTTACTCAGTGTCTAAGGGGATGTAACTGTCAATGAAAGGACTAATAGTTTGCTTGACAAGATCTTGCAAGAGCATCAATTAGTACTATGTGCTAATTTTCTTTCTTGATTGCACGATAGTTGTATAATCTTTGTGTCGGTAGTTTGTGTCGTGGTCTGCATTAGGTATATAGGAAAAAAAAAAAAAACCTGGGTGGGAAAATTAGGTATATAAGACAAGCTTTGAGTTGTTTTTAGGCAATATTGCGACAGCAAATTAAGTATATAAGACAAGATTTGCGTTGTTTTTAAGCAATATTGGGACAGCTGTCTTTCTGTGATTTTAATTTAATAATTACAACAATATTGTTAAATATTTTCCTACCAGAGTATCGCGTTAGAAATGAAAAGGTTTATTTAAAAATAAATATACTGTAAAATAAATATAGTAATAGTATTAGTAAATAATCAACCAAAATATAAAAAAATATTATTATTTTTCAATGGAGAGAGAAGAGTCTTGCTGATGCATATTAATTTGAATCAAAATTAAAAAGAAATTGGCACGGAGTGTAGTTGGCGCGGTAAGATTTTTACGTTATGGAGGATCGGCTTCATCCGAAACTCCATGAAATTTGCAAGCACAAAGGGAACTTGCCTATTAGGTGCTGGGAATTATACTCCCGAAGGCCGAAACCTCGCCTTCTTTCCTCACCATGTAAGTGTAGTTAATAATTTTACTAAAATATGGGTATCGTCACCCATGGATGGGAATTCACATTGTCATGGATTTTGTGGTTTGCAGACCCCCAAATATTATTAATCATCTAAGTGTTATATCACTAGAAACTTCTTCTAGGTACTCTCAAATTTTGATGAGATATATGAAATGCCTGAATGCCCAATGACTTCCATGGACATGCCAAGTAACTTTTCCCAATAAATATGTTTTCAATCAATGTATTTGTGTTTTGCATCACAAGTCCTTTTAAATGGATAATTTTTTTATAACAAGTATTAGAAACAGGGGCATCTAGGGGTACTACCAATTTTGCATTACCAAAAATATTGTTATTTTATTTTTGTTGTTTTCAATAAAAGTTAAGGTGTGGAAAATAAACATTTTAATTTGTAAAAATGTGATTTTCTCTTGTGGTCATATGTAAATGTAATTTTTGAAAGAAATATGATTCGGTAAAAGTTTCGAAGGCATTTAAATTGCAATATTTCATTTGAGGCATCCAATTCTAGGTGAGGGCCACTTGGTATGCATGTTCAATTGCATGTTGGGGTCACCATCTTTGCATGTTGTTGCATATCTGTATTTGGAGCCACCAGAAATTAATGGAGGTATCATTATTGATCAAATTTGATTGGTCATAGTTTAGGTGTCCATGTGAAGGCCATGTGAGTATTAAATAATTTTATGATTATTTCTCCAAATAAGGTGTGGGTTTTTCGAGGACTTTCTTGTGGTTTTGGAAAACTATAGTGGTTTTTCTCATTCAAAAATCTATATATTCAAGCCTCGTCATTTGGGAAGATGGCTTTGGGAGTTTTTGCAATTGAGATGGAGAGATGCTATTGGATTGAAAAGAGGATTTGAAGACTCCATTGTTGCATATTTCTATTTGCATATAAGCCCATGTTTTTGGGAACTAGTGAGCTCCACTTTTTGAGAGATAGTGAGCTAGTGAGGTCCATGTGAAAGGAGTTTGAGAGCTTCAGTAGAAAGAAGGTTGAAGGAGACCAAGAAGACATTTTTTTGTTGCAGGTTTGAAGGTGTGCTACAACAACAATAAAATTGGTGATTTCATGGCTTGGTTGTAGCACCGATTTCCAATGCAAATTGTAGGCTAAAGGAACTAGAATCGGGTGAAAGAGGAAAACTTATAGAATACCATTTTACATTTGATCTTTGCTATTATACAACATATTTATTTTAGTTTTGTAATGGTTTTTCATTAGCTTATGTGGCTGTAAAATAATGTACTTCAGTTATGCTGCTGTTGTATCAATTCATGAGTTTTTGAATGAGAAACATGAGATCTTACTTGTAGATTTTTGGTGTTGATTTAAACAATCTATAAGTTGCATTTTCAGATTGTTATGAGTATGTGAATGAGGGTTGAATCATTATACATCGGTGGTATTAGAGCTAGTGATCCTGAGTGTGTGGATAGATTGCCGAATGTGAGACAGTCTACACCAGGATTTGCAGGTAGAGAAGAGGAAGCGATTGCGGAAAGCTCAAAAAGATTAGTGTAGGTAGGAGAGAAGCCCTGAGAAATTGAGAGCTAGGAAGCCACAAAGGAAATGTTTTTGTAGATTGCAGAACGTGTGATGTGAGTTGAGGAAATTGCAACAATTGAGAGGATGGGATGGGTCTTGAAGAGGCTCGTAAGAATTTTACCTTGGGAACAATATTGGGAAGAAGTGGAAAATAAGAAATATCGTGAAGAATTTGAAAAGCTCTAGGTTGAAGTAAATGTATTAAAAAAGAAGATTAAAGAGGAAGTGAGAGCATGGGATGAAAGACATGGGAAGAAGAATGTTCTCATGAAAGATGATGGGGAAGAGATGATTAGAAGGAAAGAGTGTTGCAACCCTTTGGTAGGGGTTGAATGCAAGGATGGACATATGGGGGTAGCCCACACAAGTGAAGAGGATAATGAGGCATAGGTTACACCAGTAGCAAGTGGATGTAGTAAATTAAATCTAGTAGATGAAAAATTGCAATTTGAAATTGTGAACAATAGTGGTCCAAAATTTGACGAACAAGTTGGTGAAGACAAAGATGATTTCTTGTTGAAAAAAGAGATGGAAAAAATCAACAAGTTGTTGGAAGGATAATTGATGGACAAACACGAATAGGAGTTTGCAAAACTTGTCATTGGATGTGAGAAGATGGATGTTGCAACGAAGAATGAGGAAAAAAATGTTGGGACAATGAACAAGAATGAGGTAAAATTTAATTTTGAATTTAGTTGTAATGATTTTGTAACTTCTTTGGTGAGATTAGAAGATGATGCTGAACAAGAAGAGAGCATACAGATGGATTTTTTTAATTTCCATGGAGTAGTAATTGTAGATTTGTATAAGGATGTAGAAGATTTTGATTGTTGTTTGGATAATACATATTTGCATGTTGAAGTTATAGATGATGGTGCAGGAGGAACTTGGTGGAGGTGGTTGGTTTGTGGTGGGTTGAATCCCACAAGAGCAGAGAAGAGAATGTATGGTATTAAGAGGACGATACATGGTGGATACAAGTCCACGAGAGGAGAGAAGAATAGAGTTTAGAGTTGTCAGAGGAGGAGGTTGCTTGTTCCAGCTAAGTGTTGGAAGAGGAAAAAGAAAAATTAATTGCAAGTACCAAGTTCAGTGATGGAGTTTGTTGAGGATTGCTTGCAATCCAAAAGGGTGGTACTACTACTCAACTCCATTTTGTGAATCCATAATCACAATTTTTTTCCTACCTCAAGTGTTTGATGCAAGAGCATTTAGGGGTACTAGCAATCTTGCATCACCAAAAATATTGCTATTTTGTTTTTGTTGTTTTCAATAAGAGATAAGGTGTGGAAAATAAATATTTTAATTTGCAATAATGTGATTTTCCCTTGTGGTTATATGTAAATGCAATTTTTGGAGGAAATATGCTTCGGTAAAAGTTTCAAAGGCATTTAAATTGGAATATTCTATTTGGGACATTCAATTCTAGGTAGGGACCACTTGGTATGCATGTTCTTGCATGTTGGGGTCAACATCTTTGCATGTTTTTGCATGTCTATATTTGGAGCCGCTGAGAATCAATGGAGGTGTCATTGTTGACCGAATTCGATTGGCCATAGTTTAGGGAAGGCCATGTGAGCATTGAATAATTTTATTATTTTACGGTATTTTTCCAAATGGGGCGTGGGTTTTTCAAGGACTTTTTCTTGTGGTTTTGGAAAACCATAGTGGTTTTTCTCATTCAAAAATCTCTATATTCAGGCTTTATCATTTGGGAAGTGTCATTGTTGATCGAATTTGATCGGCCACAGTTTAGGTTCCCATGTGAAGGCCATGTGAGCATTGAATAATTTTATTATTTTATGATTATTTCTCTAAATGGGGCGTGGGTTTTTCAAGGAGGATTTTTTTTGTGGTTTTGAAAAATCATAGCAGTTTTTCTCATTCAAAAATCTATATATTCAGGCCTTGTCATTTGGAAAGATGGCTTTGAGAGTTTTTGAAGGTGAGATGGGGAGATGCTATCAGATTGAAGAGAGGATTTGAAGACTCCATTGTTGCAGATTTCTATTTACATATAAGCCCATGTTTTTGGGAGCTAGTGAGCTCCATATTTTGAGAGATAGTGAGCTAGTGAAGTCCATGTGAAGGGAGCTTGCGAGCTTTAGTAGAAATAAGGTTGAAGGAGACCAATAAGACATTTTTTTGTAGGTTTGAAGGTGTGCTACAATAAGAAGAAGATTGGTGATTTCATGGTTTGATTGCAACACTAATTTCTAATGAAGATTGTAGGCTAAAGGAACTAGAATCAGGTGAAAGAGGATATCTTGTAGGAGACCATTCTACATTTGATCTTTGCTATTTTACAATAGATTTATTTTAGATTTGTAATGATTTTTCATTAGCTTATGTGGTTGCAAAATATTGTACTTTAATTATGCTTTGTTGTTGTATCAATTTATGAGTTTTTGAATGAGAAACATGAGACCTTATGTAACATGCCCGTTTTTCTACCTAGTAAATCTGCTAAGTTTTACCCACATGTAATTGAATGCATCTAATGTAAAATAAATAATTCTTTTCTTTTATATTCAATCATAAATTCATCATTTGAAATACAACTTTATCCAAACTTTTTCATTGCATAATCAAAGAATCATTCCAATAGTATAAGTGTGATTTAACTTTACATAAATATATTTAAGATGATGTTTCACATTAAAATTTCCATATAGATGGACACATGATTACATACATTGCTTCAACAAACTTACAAGAACTAGAAATACAAATGGTCCAAAATGCCCTTCTCCCAAATCTTGGCCGTCAACTACATGAGGAGAAGCATCACTCAAGCGCTTTTCTGCCAACCATGGACTTACCATGATCCCTCGCACATCACCAAATTTGGTAAGGTGGCCCTCCCCTAGACGAAGAGATTGGTTTGGTAACCTCATCCTTCAAATAGCCTTTTCTGAGCATAGTGATGTGTCCTACATACCCAGTGCTACCATAATGTCTACTACCTCATATATGATTACTTCAACCTAGAATGTAAATTGGATCACACAGTGAACTGATAGTGTAGACAGTGGCTACCTACACTACTTTGCCCAAAGATTCCTCACCCAGTAACTTCGAGTGAGGTCATCTATTTCACCACATTTTATTGCTCGATTTGTATTGACCATTAGTATTCTATTCTAAGGTTATTCCATTTCTCGTGGATTATCCTAACCCGAAGAATAACCTTCTCGTTAACTTATATCTAAATGACTTGCTATAAATCAATTTACAACTCTATCTTATGCTACACACCTAGAGTATTGTCAAACTATGTATAGTTTTGACATTCTACGAATAGTATAAATATTATAGAATCATATAAATCCTATGATAGTATAATTATCTATATACTTATAAACCCAAAAGAAAGGTTTCCCAATACAAGAAGTAATCAAAGAACTTTCAAAAGACTTGCAAGCATCGAACACACATAAAAGACAATCTTTCCAACATGGCAACATAATTAACAATCTTTTCAATACAATGGAAAGGGAGTAGAAATCAACATGCCTATTTAAAGCTCCAACTAAATAAGCTTCCCTCCTAACTTAATGGCTCAAGATTGCTTGCAACTTCCTCTACGAACAACCCAAATGCCTCTACTAGCTTCTCTCTAGAACTCTTAACAAAACCAATATAAAATAACAAGCAACTCTCTATCTCACAATTCCCAACTCACTTACACAAAATTTGCAGCAAAATAACACAAAAAAATATATTGATAAGTGTAACAATTGGTAGAATGAAGACCTCTATTTATACTAAATTGTGAGCAATTGAAGACTACAAACAAGTTAATATTTCTGCCACCTTTCTAACCTCATGCAATGACTCACCAAGCCAACTCACAGGTTTGCAACACAACACAATCCTCTCCATTTAAATGGTTGAGTCAACTTGATATAAAGGACAACAAGTTCAAAACAATTTTCCTAATTCAAATTCCTTCACATGATGCTATCAAGTTCGCTCTTGACTGAGTCTAAATGATATTTGCAGGCTAATGCGCATTTTGCGAACCTCTTATGCATTCCAAACACTTGCAATATGGCATCACATTCATATGTTGGCGCCCACAATTATAATGCAGTTTGAAAGATTCAAAAGGCTTTTAAAATAGTATTAACTTCCTTCTCAAACGTTTACACAACAACAATAAAATCCTACATGCTTTATTCATTGGTTTGAGTTGGTCTTAAAGATCTTTATGTGTTGGTTTACATTCTACTAAAGGCTGGGCATTAAGTGACATATGCACTTTATTCACTACAATGCTTCACTTAAGAATAGCGCTTTGTTATACACTGGAGATTATCTCCATCAACATTCATTTATATATATTATATATATCCATTAGATTATATATACACACACACACATATATATATCAATATATATCCATTTCATTAAGTTATCAAATAGATTTAACATATAAATATAAAGAATAATATTACGTATATATATTACGGATTAATATATATCTTACTATATTAATTTACACACACACACACACACACATATATATACCACATATATATACATAATACAATTTCAATATCTTTATAAAAACACTCATACTCATAATTCCATCGATCAACATATATATATATATATGCCATTGTAATCGGTATTACCATGCATATGGGTAATCCTTCCATGCATATGCGTAGGTACATCTACATACATATACCCATGTACATATTAACTCACATGTATGAGTTTACCATAGACATGTACATATATACATATATATACATTTAATGCATATATCTCTTCGACATAACAAAAAACACACAAGGATTCAACTCAACATCATAACTTCATCACTTACTTCATTACAAACATTCATACAACAAGATCACAAATCAATATAAACATAAACAACTAGATTGAAGATCACTTAACCATTACCCAAACTGACTTGAATTAACTAAGACCAACTAGGGCGTGAGTGTGTGAATTCTTAGTAAGGCCGAATTAAAGGTTACCAAACCAAGTTCTTTTCCTGAGTGATACTTCCCCTCCCCTTCAGAGGCTTGAACCTGTTCCTACATTCAACTTAGTTCACCATAACAATAGCTAGCCTAATCAATGCATTCATATACATCACCTACATGTCATATTCATAATATATTTTTCATATACTGATTCATAAAGCATTTAATTTGAATCAAACATTCATTCATCATATTTCCATCAAAAATCATAAATAAAACACATTCACATTTATTGAGCAATTTACCAAACTAGGTAATACTAAATAGATAATAACACTCAGGGTGTAGCATATTCCCCCCCTTGTGAATCATCATCTCCGATGATTGTGAAGTATCAAATATGATCATAACATAAAATATAGCATCACAAAACATCATTATTTTCAAGAGTTTTCAAAATCTAGCAAGACTTGTGGAAACTTTTGCTTCATTTCAGCATAGTCTTCCCTTGTGGTAGAATCTTCCTCATACTGATCCCACTTGACTTTTCATTGCAAAACTTCTCTATTACACAAGTGGAGCTTACGTATTCCAAGCACCTTGAGAGGCTCAATCGTTACCACCCCTGGGTCCTGCACCTGCAAAGCATTCCAATCAATAACATGGTTATCGCTTGGTATATACTTCTTAAGATATAAGACATGGAAGACGTTATGCATCCTGGAAAGAGTTGGTGGCAAGGCAATCCTATACGCAACAGGGTTGATTTCCTCAAGAACTTCAAAAGGTCTAGCATAACACGGAGCTAGTTTGGATGAATTTCCAAACTCGATAAATTTTTTGTGAGGTTTAACTCTCAACAAAAGCCTATCCCCTACTACGAAATTCCTAGGTACTCGTTTAGAATCAGCGTAACTTTTTTTCCTATCGTTAGCTTATGCTAATCTCTGGTTGATAATTCCAACTTGTTCCTCCATTTTTGACATCTTTGGAACAAGGCTTATCCTATCTTCCAACTTATCCCAGCTAATAAGAGTACAAAACTTCTATAATGCTTCAAACGAAGCCATCTTGATTGCAAAATGATAGGAGTTATTATATGCAAATTCCACCAAGGGTAGGTAATCCTCCCACTTGTATTGTTGACCCATACAATACATCCTTAGTAGGTCTTCTAAATACTTGGTTCACCATTTCAGTTTTCCCATCTATTTCTGGATGATAAACAAAACTTACGTTCAGTTGTGTTCCAAGTGAGGTAAACGAGGTCTATCAAAATCTAGATGTTACTCTAGCATCCCTACCAGAAATGATCTTTTCAAGAATCCCATGCAATCTAAATATCTCTTGAATAAACTTTCGTGCTATTATAGGAGCTCCATTGGTCAGATTCCCTACTCTGAAGTGAGTTACCTTTGTAAGCTTGTTGATCACTACCATAATGACATTGTGCTTGTTCCTTGACATAGGGAGACCTTGCACAAAATCCATGCTAATAACTTGCCACTTAATTTTTGGAGCTTCATGTAGATACAATAGTCTTGCAGGATGATGATTCTCTGCCTTCACTCTTTGGCACTTTAAGCAACTTGCTACAAATATCGTTGCATCTCATTTTATACCTTTTCAAAATATAATGGTTTTACATCGGTTAACATCTTAGTTACACTTGGATGTCTTGAATATGGTGCATTGTGAAATTCTTTCCATACCATGCTCGTTAATTCACCAATGTTAGGTACATAAATCCTTCCTTTAAATCTCAATAAATCATTAGGTTCAAAGTGATATCCCTCATACCTTCGATCTCGTGAATTTTCTGTGAGTGCTTGCTTAACTTTCTCATAGAACTTGTCACCTTTATATTTTTACAACACTTGATCCTTGAAGTCAATTTGGATTGATATCATAGAGGAGATATGCCTCCTACAACTTAAGGCATCGACAATCTGATTCTCTTTTCCCTTGATATAACTAATATTGAAATCATAATAAGATATTAACTCCATCCATCTCCTTTGTCGTGCATTCAGATTGGGTTGGGTAAATAAACTTAAGACCATGATGATCAAGCTTCAGTTCAAATGGTTTTCCGAACAAATAATGTCTCCATATTTATAACGCATGGACAACTGTTGCTAACTCTAAATCATGTGAAACATTAATTTGTTCATAGGGTTTCAACTTCCTCAATTCATAAGCTATGAATTTCCCCTCTTGCATTAATACTCCACCCAATCCTTCTCTAGATGCATCTGTAATAACTACAAAGTTACCATCTGGATATGGTACTTCTAGTATTAGTGCTATGGTCAACCTTTTCTTAAGTTGGTCAAATGCTGCTTGACACTTCTCATACCAATCAAACTTATTCCCCTTCCTTTACAATGACATGATGGGAAAATCTATTCTCAAAAATTTTGCGACAAACTTATGGTAATACCCAACCAAATCCATAAAACTTCTAACTTTCGACATTCTTGGGCATTGACCACTCTAACACTGCTTTTATCTTCGTTGGATCTACTACAGTACCATCTACCAAAATTATGTGACCCAAATACTGTACTTTCTTTTGGAAGAAGGTACATTTCAAGAGTTTTCCATATACCTTATGCTCTCTCAATAGTTGGAGAACAATCTCTAGATGCTTGAGATGTTCTTCTTCATTCTTGGAGTAAATTAAAATGTCATCCAAGAATACCAACATAAAATTATCCAAATAGTCTCTAAATACATTGTTCATTAGGTTCATGAACGTTGTTGGTGTATTTTTCAACCTAAATGGTAGAACTGTGAACTTATAATGTCCGTATCTAGTCCCAAAACTAGTTTTGTAAATATCTTTATCCTTAATTCTTAGTTGATGATATCCAGAACGTAGATCAAACTTTGAAAATATCGCCACTCCTCGTAGCTAATCAAAGAGTGTTGGGGTTACTATACGAGAATGTTTCAGATTTAAAGTCTAAAACCAGTAGTGCCCTAGTGAATTTCATTTCTAAATCACTCCAGAAGCACTAACAACTATGCCATAAAGCGGAAACAAGCACAATAGTTCTCCCCCATTGATCCTTCTGAGAAAAGCACATGCAAACCTAAACCAGATTCAACACTATGAATAAACAAACAAATGAACACATAGATTTACGTGGGGAAAACCCTTTCGAGTAAAAAAACCCCACACTCCAAAAGATAGTGCCATTGTATTATTCAGGAACTAAACGGCTATAATACAATATCAGGCTCATAGCCATTATAGGAGTTACATCTTGTTCATCTAGAGAAATACAGGCAACAACATAGATCTACAACCTTGCACTGTTACAGTGTCTTCACAAGACATACAGTGAAGGTTCCCTTAAACTCTTCAACCCATTTTCACAACCAACCTTTCAGCTGGCACAACCTAGCAGCCACCTCAGGTTCACATCTGCCCAGGTTCTAAGTGTCTCAGCGTTCGCAATTACAATGCTCTGCGCATACCGCTCGAACACACACTCTCCGATCTTTGACCAAGCTCATCGATCATGGATCTGCCGATCCGTAGATCATTCGATCTAATCTCTATCGACTTGCTCTGCTTTCAACTTCAGCTTCTCAACTTTGGCTTACTATCGATTAAAATCCGACCTCACCTTCCAGCTCCACATCAATCAACATTCCATTAGCCTTAGGCCTACCTCTCAGCTTCCGGTCAAAATCGCATACCCACCAAACGACCATTAGAGTCTCATAATACCCCACCGAAAAGCTTCACCATCTCAGGTTGTGTGCACCGCCCTAGCAGATGACATCGATCTGACCTGCAATCAATTAACACTCAGATCAAACCCTCAAGACGTGCACACAAGATTTCGGTCACTAGCCATTGATTTTCAACAACAATGCAAAATCAACCAATGAGATTTTACCACGTGTCGTACTGCCATTCGACCGCCGCTTGCAGTCGCCCTGAGCTTCATTGCTAACCATTCCAGGGCGATAATCAACCGCTATCACTAAAACGCCGATTGCCAGATTTATCGGGTCCCACAAGCCACATGACCGCCGCTTCCGCTCTCTGCTTGGAGCACACTCGGGTCCCACCGAGCCACGTGTAAGCCATTGGAGCTCCTTCAGGGAATCTCAAGCGACATTCGCTATATTTCCCAAGGAACTCTCGAGATGTTGACAAGTGTCCATGGCCTGCCAACACAACATAAAGGCTCAAGACCCACCATCCTTCCGCTGCACACACCACTTAAATCACCGCCATGCGTCAAACGCACAAGTAATTCCGCTCGGCCAAAAATTTCTCAGTAGTACTTTCGTCAGGATGGCGTGGAATGCGACGAACACCGTTGGATCAAAGCCTCCACAACCGTCAATCAGGTTCTTTGCCGCTTTGTCCAAATTCAATCACTCAATGCATATCAACATATTGGTGGGACATGATATGTCACCCATTGATATGAGATTGCCTCGTCGCATCGGCCCATTGGTGGGACAACATAGAGAATCCTGCTGATAGTGATCAGTAGTTGATAAGAAATACCGCCAAGCCAGAGCCATCGGGCTGTTGCCAAAACACCACCAGGAGTCTCGTCGACCAGACAAAGTCTCAGTGACAAGGAAAAGGTTGAAAACATGAAGTCCCCCAAACCAAAGCGGTACAAGCTAGCGAGATTGAGGCACATATTTCCAAAAATATCCCACTTGACGAAGAATTGCTGGTTTCCTCTAGAAACCGAACACAAAGAATCTCTCTACCATGCTTTTTCCCTCCAAACAAGACACCTGCAATGACATCCGAGATGTCCACCAACATAGGCAACAGTTCCAACCATCCTTCATAGGAAAAAAGGAACAATCCAAGGTGAAATTGCACCAATCTCTATAACACATGCATCAAATCCTTTAGACGACAAAGGGATTAGACTTCCACCACTCCACTGTGCTCACCAACCATACAGAAGCAACAATGCAACAACTTCAAAGTTCTCCATAACAAGATAAACCACCAGCTAGAAAAACAACCAAAAAATTGATTGCCCCCATCCAACTGATCAAAACCCACACGAATGAAAATAACACACACAACTTGTGCTAATCCATCCAATCACCCATACCTCTAAGGTATGCACATTAGTAAACTCATGCCATCACATATCCACCCATCAAATACAAAATACAAGCACCATGTGCCAACCAGTCAAGAAGACTAAACACACCCAGGAGCTCCCATTACATGGGCAATGTCCAGATGAATGCAAAGAATTGGAATGAGCGCATTCAACACATCTCTTCATTAGCATCCCAACAAACAAGGAACCATCACAAGTGATCCAGGCATACCAAGTCCACCAATCATGACACATAGAAGAGCATAACCATGTAGTACTAGGGAACATCCACAATGATATGCAAACCTGCAAACCAAACATGCCCTTCTACACACACTTCTAAATGCTAGCTATGTCCAGTATGACCTCCTTCACATCCGAAAGGGAAGCCTCTCAAAGAAGATCAAACCAGCCCATATTCTTATCTCCTACCAATTCTCAATAGCACCAGGAGATAAACTATGTTATCCACCTTTCACTATGGATCCTCCAGAAACTTAAACAAAAAATTAAGATCCATATCATGAAAGCAAGCATAAAAAAAACATCTGAAAGATATAATGGGAAAATACCTCTCAGAATAACTTCACTGTCGAGAAGAACAAAGGGAAAAAGATGCTCCTCCAGGATATAACAACCGCCATGACTTATCCAAGAACAATCTCCTTATTGGTCTCTGTTGAACTCGTGTTCAACCAAGGTGCAGGCTACTTGGACTTTCAACTGTAAACAGTAACAACAACCTCACCTGTTTCTCCATGTATCCATGAGCACCAACAACCGATCATCTCATTCTAAACTCTAATTTGCATTACTGTAGTGAACATGAAGTTCTCAAGCACATGAACAATACACTCAAAAAATAGAGAAACACCAGACCATTGTCAAAGCTCCAAACCTAGGAATCAAGAACTTATCATGACATCATGATCTTACCATCCCCCTTAGGATATCCCATGCTCTGGGCGAACATACCAAGGTCTCAAGAGCAATGCATCATGCCAAAACTCTAATGCGCAATCAAGAGTATACCATGACATAAAGCAAACAAACTCTAAACCAACATCACCTATCAAGCACCACCAACACCTCAACCAAAGACTCACAAGAGTCCTCCATGGCTCTAGGATGTTGCACATCCTCAAATAGTGCCCATGCAAATGCGAAAGAGATCTTCTGCAGCAACAAGGTCTAAGAGCTCTACCAGAAACATCTACAACACCAAAGAAGATCATTCACCACGAAGTGATGAATACATAGTCACTGCTAAAGCTCCCATTGAACGTGGCACCAAGATTTCCAAGCACCATGATCAACCATCTGCTGATCCAAAAACCTCCAGGTACAAATGACAACATGTCCATCTGACAACAACGCTGAGCAGTACCAAGGTCTCCGAACCATGTAGACCACATTATCACTATCAAAAGCTTACACTAACCAATGTATCAAGGTTTCCATGAAATCACGATACACATGCTACAGGTCCCCATAATTGACTATCCAGGTACCCAAATGCCATTCCTCTTCGCATCTCAAAACAACTACACCAATGCACAAGTGGCCACAGACAAGGCCAACTAACAGATCTGCACCTCCACTGAAGCAAACTTGTGGATATTGACAGTCCACTTTTGAGTTGACTCACAACAAACATGTAGGTAAAGAAAACCCACAACATTGCACAACTCGTAGATGCAACCAGTGAAAACCCTTGTAAATCTATCATCGCATTGGAAAGTACACAACTAAGATCTCAAAGAGAAAACCCATGTAGACAACATGACTCAAACACCAGATCAAGCTCAGATCTGATTCACCAATCACGTCCACAACCCAAGCACCATAGTCTAGGAAACCAACAAGCAAACACCACAAGAATGTTGAATGAAAAACACATACCAACACTCCCATGTAGAGAAGACATCACACCTCCTCAAACATGTCAAACTGCAACTATCTCATCCAATCACACCCCAAAATCTAGGGTCTAGAAAATAACTTAACAACAGCTCCACAACCCACAAGTTTTACTTGACCATGCAAAACCTGCAAAACCACCGTGTTTCCAAAACACCCATGCACATCCATATCCATTGCACATCTGGACAACCCAAGAGTCTGGACACAACCATCACGGTTAACCAAAATAATGAACTGTCATGAATATGCATCATAGATTTTATAGGAAAATAAGAAAACCCTTCAGAGCCAAAGACATGAATCTGAAACATGTGAGTACAAGGTACAGGTAAATAGGAACAACATGCCCATTATGGACCAAATCCAAAACCACAACCATGCACAAGCATATGAGAGAGCCAGGCTATTCAAAAGTTTCAGACCACCCAGATCAACTTCATAGCCTTCATGCAATCAGGGCAATAGAGAAACCGTCTTCAGTGCTAAGTCAGAACACCCAACACAAGAACAATACTCCATGGCTGAGAAACAACCCAAGCAACTCCATACTGCTAGGGAGCCTCTCACACAGACACCTAGTATGAACCACGCTCTGCTGCAACACAACCATGAGCATAAACTCACACCCCTTGCATCAGGATCATTTGCTGCCAAACAGGAGCCTCAGACCACATCGCCACAATATGATCAAATCCAAAACCTCCTATGTCTTTCATGCTGCGTGTTGAATCAAAAGAGAAGGAACTCTTACTCATCAGAAAGATCAAGCATCAACCGATTGCTCCAAATTTCCTCAAGCTTTCTAGGCTTAGAAATCCTCACAGGAGAAATGCCTAGAACCAACATCCATAAGAAGGCTCTGATACCACTTGTTGGTATCATGAACAAAACTTGATCTCCCTTAACCAACTCTGATACCAGTTGTTGGGGTTACCGTACGAGAACATTTCAGATTTAAAGTCTAAAACCAGTAGTGCCTCAGTGATTTTCATTTCTAAATCACTCCAAAAGCACTAACAACTATGCCATAAAGAGAAAACAGGCACAATTTTTCTCCCCCATTGATCCTTCTGAGAAAAGCACATGAAAACTTAAACCAGATTCAACACCATGAACAAATAAACAAATGAACACATAGATTTACGTGGGGAAAACCCTTTCAGATAAAAAACCCCACACTCCAAAAGATAGAGCCATTGTATTATTCAGTAACTAAACGGTTACAATACAATATCAGGCTCATAGCCATTACAGGAGGTACATATTGTTCATCTAGAGAAATACAGGCAACAACATAGATCTGTAACCTTGCACTATTACAATGTCTTCACAAGACATACAGTGAAGGTTCCCTTCAGCTCTTCAACCCATTTGCATAGCCAACCTTTCAGCCGACACAACCTAGTGGCCACCTCAGGTTCACATCTGCCTAGGTTTCGAGTGTCTCAGTGTTTGTAGTTACAATGCTCTGTCCATACCGCTCAAACACACACTCTTCGATCTTTGACCAAGCTCACCGATCATGGATCTGCCGATCTGCCGTTCATTCGATCTTTTGATCTGATCTCTATCGACTTTCTCTTCTTTCAGATTCAGCTTCTTAGCTTTGGCTTACTATTGATCAACATCCGGCCTCACCTTCTGGCTCAACATCAATCAAAATTCCATTGGTCTCAGGCGGACCTCTCAGCTTCTGGTCAAAATCGCATACCCACCAAACGGCCATCAGGGTCTCATAATACCCCACCGACAAACTTCACCATCTCGGGTTGCGTGCACCACCCTAGCAATTCACATTGAGTCGCCTTGCAATCAATTCACATTCAAATCAAACCCTTGAGACACGCACAATCTTTCGGTCACTAGCCATTGATTTGCAACAATGATGCAAAATCAACCAATGAGATTTTTCCACGTGTCGTACTGCCATTCATCCGTCACTTGCAGTCGCCCTGAGCTCCATCGCTAACCATTCCGAGGTTGCAATCAACCGCTATAATTAAAACACTGACCGCCAGCTTTATCGAGTCCTACAAGCCACGTGACCGCCACTTCCACTCTTTCCTTAGAGCACACTCGGGTCCCATTGAGCCATGTGTAAGCCGCTGGATCTCCTTCGGGGAATCTCAAGTGACATTTGCTATATTCCCCAAGGAACTCTCGAGACGCTGACAAGTGTCCACAACTCGCCAACACAACATAAAGGTTTAGGACCCACCATCCTTCTGTTGCACACATCGCTTAACTCACTGCCACACGTCGAACGCACAAGCAATTTTGCTCGGCCAAAAATTTCTCAGCGGTACTTGCATTAGGATGGCGCGGAATGCGATGAACACCATCGGATCAAACCCTCCACAACCCTCGATCAGGTTCTTCGCCGCTTGGTCCAACTTCAATCTCTCAACGCATATCGACATATTGGTGGGACATGAAATGTCACCCGCCGATATGAGATCACCTCACCGCATCAGCCCATCGGTGGAACAACACAAAGACTCCCGCCACTAGCGATTGCCAGCCAATAAGAAATGTCGCCAAGCCAGACCCGTCGGGACGTCGCTAGAACACCACCAGGAGTCCCGCCGACCAGACAGAGTCTCAACGACAAGAAAAAGGTTGAACACATGAAGTCCCCCAGACCAAAGCGGTACAAGCCAACGAGATTGAGGAACATATATACAACAAAGATATCATCGATACATGACAATGGATACTTATTCTTATCATTTATTTATTAAGCAATCAATAATCAATACATAAACATAGTGTACTATCCTTCTTCTTCACAATTATCATTGGTGCTCCCCAGGGTGAAACACTGGGTCTTATCAATCCTCTAGACAACAACTCTATTAGTTGTTCCTTTAACTCCATTAATTCAATTGTGGTCATCCTATAAGGTACTTTCAATATAGGTTTTGACCTTGGTACTATGTTGATAGAGAAATCAAATATCCTCTTAGATGGTAATCCAGGTAATTCTTCTAGAAATACATCCAAAACTTTCATAAAATAGGATATGTTTCCATATCTGATTTTACAGATTCTAATACTTCACCTTATTCAACATATTTGGAGTCTTGAGGTCCATAATATGCCATATTATATTGAGAAATGAATTCCTTGCATTCCTCAAGTTTGTCCATTTTTGCTGTAAAAAGTTGACAACCCTTCTTTGCCCTGTGCATCTGCAGAGTGGATATCTATTGTAACTTAACCTCTATAGGTGTTCCTTGTATTGACACCCAGTTACCTAGATTGTCTAAGCATTCAACTATTTTAGCAAAACAATATACTTTGGCCCTATATTTCCATAACCAATTCATCCCTAAGATGACATCATAAGAACCTAAGGGGGCTACGTATAGATTTAATTTCATCGAGAAACTTGGAAGTTCAACTCTTGCTTCAAATAGACATTGACTTACTTCAACTCTTGTTTGGTTTGCATATTATACAACCCAATAATTTTTCATGCAGCCAAATTTTCTAGACATTTGACTTACTACTCTAGGATAAATTAAATTTTCTGTTGCACTAGTACCTATTAAAATTGAAATAGGAATTCCAGACAAAGTACCCGAAACTTCAACTGGAGTAATCTAATACTCCACTTGTCGATTATCCACAACAATGTGAATCCTTTGTTGAAACAAAAATATTTGAGGTGGAAGAGAGTTACCATGTGGTTTTGTCCTAGATGGTTTGCTTGGACAATTACTTGCATAGTGATCCCCACCACATGTAAAACATCCCTTTATTGGTCCCCTCATTTTCACAGGTATTCCAAAATTACTTTTATTTCCACTAGCATTTCTTTTGTAGTTGTTGGTGTTTCCTCTTTGATCTCTCCTTGGTTCACTCCAATTATTTTGGGGTAACTTATCCCCTTGCTTTTGAATTTTTTTCCATTCACTAGGCTTTCTTGGAGCTTGATTATTCTACTTCCAAACTAGCTTCTTTTTATATCTCTCTTGATAGTTTGAGATAGACTTAAGCCTTTGTTCTTGCTTAATTTCCTTCTCGTATACCGAATCCATAGTATTTGGACCATGCACATCTACCTCATCGCCTATTTTGCACATTTAGACCCATGATAAAATTTCTTATACAAAATTGATTATCCGTCTGGTACATAGGTACATACTTTAGAAGTTGAGCAAACTTCTCTTAATAGTCATTCAATGAAGAGTCACCTTGCCTTAGGTTTTGTAAATCAATGAGCTTTTGGTTATAGAAGAGTTAGGGAAATCATCGCTTCTGGAAGATCTCTGCAAACTCGCTCCATGTGAGAATTAAAGAACCAAGCCCAAGCTCCATTTTCTTACTCATCCAGCTGAAATGCTCCCCATACAACTTTAGTAACCTCAAAATATTTTTTAATTTTAAAATACTTCTCCATATCCGTAAGCCATGATTTTTATGCATCTCTAGTAGCACTACCTTCAAATTTTGGTGGTGATTTATTCCTCATGTCACGTGATAACTCAATTTCCAAATTATTCCTTTTGGTTCCCTTAGAATATGATTGTGACCTATCACTTTATTGATCACTAGATTTATTATGATCACAAAAATTCTCCCCTTCTTCCTCGTTGTTGGGAATTTCTTCCTCATTATTTGGGACTTCTTGCTCCTCTCTTTCCTTCCCCCTAACTTCTTGTTCAAGGTTTCCTATTCTTGTTCTAGTTTCATCCATGATAGCCAGAATACGGTTCAACTTAGCTTTGACATTCTCAACGCCTTGACCTACTTCTTGACTTTCCCCAAAGTTAGTTCTTGTCCTAGCCATTTTTTTGAGAATAGTTATACCTAAAGGTTTCATTTTAATTAGATCTATGAAGGTTTTCTCAATGCTAACAATATTCCAAAAGATCTATCATTCAAATAAGAAATTCTATTTAAAGAACTCATTCATAAATTTTACCAAAACAAGATTTTTATTATAATAAAAAATGATTTTCAATTTCTTTGAGTTTACATAGAATGACTATTTAGATAGTCTAAGGGAGAATATACCTTTGGTTCACTTTCTGATATGTAACTTCGTGGAGTATAACCCTCGATTTTTTGCTCATATCTATCTTCAAAAGGATAATAACCCTCAAATTTCTCCTCAGACATATAGTTTTGAGGTACATAACCCTCTAATTCGACACTTGTGGCTATTACAATAAATTTCACTTAGAGAAAAAATCGAGGATCCCTAAATATCATGACTAGATTAACACTACTTTCCAAGGGCATATCCCTGAAAAGTAACAAAGAGTCCAACTTTTTCGGAGAGACAAAAGGTAATAAGTTAAAGTTGGAAGCCTCTTTCATCTTTCTCTTCTCTTGGATAATTCACAAAAGGGCATGACTAAAAGTCTCAGCATCGCTTAGTCATATGGCATTTTCATAATTATTTCCCTCAAAGGTTCAAACAAGGGCTTCTCTTTCCTTCTTGGCTTGTAGGTAGCGCTCATTTTTTATTACTGACTTTCTCGCAGTCATCTTGAGATGCACTATCCTGGCACAAGAATTTCCAAACATTAAACTCATATAATATTGGATTGGAAACATAGCAAGCACATAGGTTCTAGAGCTGAACCTGGTAGCTCTGATACCATGTGTAACATTCCCATTTTTCTACCTAGTAAATCTACTAAGTTTTACCCACATGTAATTGACTATGCGTCTAATGTAAAAGCAATAATTTTTTTTTTTTCTATTAAATAATAAATGCATCATTTGAAATATAACTTTATCCAAACTTTTCCATTGCATAATCAAATAATAATTCCAATATATAAGTATGATTTAAATTTACATAAATATATTCAAGATGACGTTTCACATTACAATTTCTATATAGATGGACATATGATTACATACATTGCTTCAAAAAGGTTACAAGAACTAGAAATACAAATGGTCCAAAATGCCCTTCTCCCAAATATTGGCTGTCAATTGCATGAGGAGAAGCATCACTCAAGCACTTTTCCACCAACCATATAATTATTGAAGTCCCTCACACATCTACCAAACTTGGTAAGATGGCCCTCCCTTAGACGAAGAGATTGGTTTGGTAACCTCATCCTTCAAATAGCCTTTTCTGAGCATAGTGATATGTCCTACATATCTAGAGCTACCATAATGTCTAGTACCTCATATATGATTACCTCAGCCTAGAATGTAAATTGGATCACACAGTGAACTGACAATGTAGATAGTGGCTACCTACACTACTTTGGCCAAAGATTCATCACCCAATAACTTCGAGTGAGGTCATCTATTTCACCAAATTTAATTGCTCGATTTGTATTGATCATTAGTATTCTATTATAAGGTTATCCTCTTTCTCATGGATTATCCTAACCCTAGGAATAACCTTCCTGTTAATTTATATCTAAATGACTTGCTATAAATCAATATACGACTCTATCTTACGCTACACACCTAGAGTATTGTCAAACTATGTATAGTTTCAACATTCTATGAATAGTAAAAGTATTATACAATTGTATAAATCTTATGATAGTTAATTATCTATATATGTATAAACCCAAAAGGTTTCCCAATAGAAGAAGTAATCAAAGAACTTTCAAAAGACATGTAAGCTTCAAACACACATAAAAGATAATCTTTCCAACATGGCAACATAATTAACAATATTTTCAACACAATGACAAGGGAGTAGAAACCAACATAGTTGTTTAAAGCTCCAACTAAATGATCTTCCCTCTTATCTTAATGGCTCAAGATCGATTTCAACTTTCTCTATGAACAACTCAAATACCTCTACTAGCTTCTGTCTAGATATCTCAACAAAACCAATATAAAATAAAAATCAAATCTCCATCTCACAATTCTCAACTCACACAAAATTTATAGCAAAATAACACAAGGAAAATTAGATTGATAAGTGTAACAATTGGTAGAATGAGCACCTCTATTTATACTAAATTGTGAGCAGCCAAAGGCTACAAACAAGTTAATATTTCTACCACATTTCTAACCTCATGCAATGACTAACCAGGCTAACTCATAGGTTCACAACACATCACAATCCTCTCCATTTGAATGGCTGAGTCGACTTGATATAAGGGACAACAAGCTCAAAACAACTTTCCTATTTCAAATTCCTTCACATGATGTTTCCAAGTTTTCTCTTGACTGAGTCTAAATTCTATTTGCAAGATTATGTGCATTTTGTAGACTTCTTATGCATTCCAAACACTTGTAATATGGTGCCACATTGATATGTTGGTGCTCACAATTATAGCGTGGTTTGACAGATTCAAAAGGATTTTAAAATAATATTAATTTTGTTTTCAAACGTTTACACAACAATAGAATCCTACATGCTTTATTTATTGGTTTAACTTGGTCTTAAAGTTCTTTGTGTGTTGTTTTACATTCTACTAAAGGCTGCACATTAAGTGACATATGTGCTTTATTCACTACAACGCTTCACTTAAGAATAACACTTTGTTATGTGTTGAAGATTATCTTGATATAGAGGATTAAAAAATGCAAGAAAAAATGTGTTTGTAATTCTATTGACTCCTCTAAAGGTGTCTCAAACCCTACTTTGTAATGGTGAACTCAAAAAACAATTTTCTCATTAAACCCTCAAAGACCTAGGATTTTATCAATCTTTTTTGATAGTGAATACACAGGCTTGCATAACTTACACATATGTTTGTTTTAATAACTCTCCTTTGGTAGAAACCTGACTAACAACTTGAATAAGGGTTTCACCAAGTTTCATCAATTTTGACTGGTGCAAACAAAAGTTATGATTTTTTTTCTTGTTGGAAACCCTAGCTCTATGATAGGGTACTTACACCATTTTACTTGTCTCTCAAACAAAACATCATGAAATTGCACAAAACCAAAATAATTATATTCTCCAAACAAAACTCCAACTTTCCATCCACTCATAGACATGCCACTATTCCATACAAGGCCGTACAAGACTGATTTATTACTATTTTTACAAAAAAAATATCATAAATTGTGATGAAAATAAGGTATTTGAAAGAAAATATCCTTCTATAGCTTCTTGGAGGGTACCTTGTCATTCATTCCATTTGAATTAACATAAAAAATATACAAATTGAGCAATGTGCCTTCTCCTTCAAAACCTAATATTTATTGCATCAAAATTGCAAAATATGCCCTTTTTCACCGTAGAATTTAAAAAAAAAACATGTAAAAAGAACCTACACGGTCTTTCTAGACCTTATTGCACTCAACAAACCCAAAACTAAGGCTGAAGAACAAACCCCAACCCTTGACAAGCCAAAAATCACCTAGGAAATTCAAATTTCCATTTTGGTAGGTGTTATCTCTTAGAATTACACCCTAGCTAAGTTACAAAACTTAGCATTCTAGAGGAACATGGGTAATTTTCCAGGCTATGGGTCACTTGTAATGGAAAAGAATCTCTGGAGAAGGCCGGGTTCCTAGCTGGCTATATCACCTAATCTACTGACTTTTAAGGAAAAAGGAGAAGGATAAATTGAAAATGAATAAAATTGAGAATATATAAAATGAAGTGATACACCAAACTGACAAGGACAATGAATTTTCAGGTTTGCATACACTTGGTTCAAACTGACAGAAATTAAGTTTGCACAACTTATTTCAACATGCCTTTGCATAAATATTTCACTAAGTTGACATAATACATTAACCAACAAAGGGACTGCAAAGTTCACAATTGAAAGCTATATGCATTTTAACACACTCGTAGCAACTTGCATGGATAAGCTATTTACAAAGAAGGTATAAAATAAGAGACAAAGTTATAAGGAAACAAGGATAATTCCACAAATAACTTGATTAATCTTTTGAAACATACACAAAACTACAATAATAAGAGGGAAAAATTTCATTACCATTTGTCTCCAAGGTATAAACTGCATTTGATCTCCAAAAGAGTTACAAAAGCATGCACAAAACCTGTGAAAGGACTGCCAAAAGTCACTATCTCCAAGAGTTGCATGAATAGAACTAACTCAATAATGAGTAACAAAAGTGACTAAGTACAAAAGCTCCACCAAACAAGGAGTTTTCAACCTCCTTGGGTCGGATGCAACCATAAACCCATAAATCTAGCCCCTAGATCTCATTCACAAAAGATCTAGAATGTTGAAATGGTCAAGTTTGACCATGTCGAATATAAAGGCATGCAAAAAACTCCTCCAAATTATCTCCAAAGCTCATAAATGAGTCAAAAAATAGCTCCAACATTCGTGGCACATGTTTGCAAACTAATTCAACCTCCCTAGATACCCTCCTCATATTCTGAAACTGAAAAACAATCTCCAATATTCTTGGCATGCACATAAAAGCCATTCATATCTCCATCTCTCCTTATGACTTAGTCATATTGACATATGCTTCCACAAATTTTGCATTTAAAGGTAATGCTTAAATTAAATGATTTATAAGTCATCATTTGAATTTAAGCATTTTACAATATATTAAGAAATGGAAAAAATGAAAACCTCCACCTTCATATATTCGACATAAACATCAATAAAAGGGGTTTACTAAGTCAAATTACATACAAAAACCTAAGATACAAAGCAAAGGAAAAGTAATTCACAAGACTTTAAGTCTTGACTATGGGAATTAGTTGTCATACATATTTTTAAAAGAAGAGGAAAAAATTCCTAACTTCCAATCGACATTAATCATAGGGTTTTAACCCTAAAAACAAAAGAAATGCAATGCATTCTTTCATTTCATTTGTATAAGCTTCATGAAGAAGCTAACACCATCGACACCGAGGGTTATTGGAATTTCTGCTACAGGCTTGCTCTATTCATTTTCAGCTCCATTTGATACTCAAACCGCGTTTTCTGTTGATTTCTTCCAAAAACTCACATTGGAAAGCATTTTCATGATCTTGTTGAGGAGAATTGGAAATTTTTCATCTGTTTTATGCCTGTATAGGCCCTCCATGGCCGCATTTTCTGAAGCTAATCTTACCCATTCTTCATTTTTTCTTGTGATTTTCTCTTGTCTAGCCACCATGTATGTCTCTTTTTGAGCCTTGTGAAAGCATCTTCAGGCATAAATTTTGGAGAAAAGAAGACATCAACCAGGTAAGCAATTTTTTTTTTTAAACACTTGTCTTTTGAAATTCATTTTCTGAAAAACTAAAACCCCAAATCGAGCCATCTCGAGATGAAACGCATATTTTCCAGTTTTCCACATTTTCACGGTTGTTTCCATGCATCTGTTCTTGGGGAATATGTAACATTTTCTATAGAAAAATGAAGAATTTTCTAATTCAGGCCACAACCATATTCATCATTGTAGGCACAAGAGACACAATTTTCATCAATGACCGACCCTTGAGAAGAATATTTTGTGCTTAAAACACAAAAACCCCAAGTGGGTTTGTATGATTTGTAAAAACCGAACTCTCCTCCTATAGATCTTTATAAGTTTCATAAATTTGTATGATTAAATGCTATTTTTTCTGTATATTTCAATTTTCCTGCAAACTTTGTTTGTTTGCTTGAGCCGCGCCACCATTTTCTATAGTCTTCATTTTTCTCTATTCATTCAAAAACCCTTTTCTAGGCCGAGGGTTCTAGATCAACATTTGGGTATATATAAAACAAAAAACTCTTTTGCTTCTCTTGGACATCATACACTTTATGTATTTTTATATTATGAATATTTAACCCATTTTGATCTTGAGGGTTTTTTGACATTTACATTTGGCCCCTGGTAGGCCGTGATTTCACCCTTTGCATTTCACTTCTCCAATGATTGTCCTTAGTTTGTGACGCTCTCAACTACAGTTTGCAATCCTTTTCCATTGAGTATATACATTACTTTGAATTTTTCAAGACATAGCTTCTGCAAGTTTATTTTTTTGGTTCAGGTTTAACTGATTCATGTCCATCTCCTTCAAACTATGTAATGATTCACATACTTCTTTTATAGTACCAACCTCCTCTCAAAGCCCTATCCATTCATTGATTTTCAGTCTATAGATTATCTTCATGGAGGAACTTTCCTTTGTAGGACTATCATACCTCATTTGAAAATGTGATTAGGTTGATAATATATGATCTTCCATACCTGATATATCCATTGAACCTTTGAGTGATTGGTGGCTGTCACTGTTTATAGTTACCTTAATACCATGATTACAAGATTATTCCTTGATGACAGTGAGGTGACATTAATTTCTTGTTCCATTTCATATGATGTTATCATGAATGAATGTCACCTTTAAGCAATGCACTGTAATATGAATACATGCTTTATTTGAGACTATACAATACTCGTATGTTGCTCATTTATGTTATTCTGTTGTGACATGTATGTTCACCATTGTTGCTACTTTCTTAAGAATTGAATCTTAAAGGAAGGTTAAATGTGTTTACCCTTGCACCTAGCATGAACTAGTAGATCATTAAGACCTTAAAAATCATACCCTTTTCACATGACATTGAAGTGACATGTTACTCCATCCTTTCATTTCATTACTGTAGCATTTCTTATGAAGGTATGTTGCATCCTTACATATCTGTAGGTGGATTTCATGATTTCCTTTTCCTTTCAAATAAGCTCAAATGGGCTCACCATTACAAAATAGATTCACACCACTTGGCAAGCTGGGCTCAACCCTTGTGGGAGCGAAATTTTACTCCACTTTCCAACGTGAAATAAATCAAAACAACATCTTGATAAAACCTGTATCTATACATGAAACAAACATATTAGAAAACAAATGCATGTTTTGGGTATGTATGATGACCTAGATGGTTTTCCTAGACACCTAAAACATGCATTTACCACTTAATACACATTGAGATCAGTCTATAAATGCATAGGGTGAATGTGTATACAATGTTTGTAATCAATCATTTCTTAGAGCATTTCTCTAACATCATTGCTATATCTTTTGTAGGGATTAGGAGAAAAGGAGCTAGGAGGACTCAAGTGGCTCGAGGCAACATCAACATAAGTCAACACAACACACCAGTCATTCAGGCAATGACTGGTTACTCTCATTCTATGCACATTCATTTATTTTCTATACTTATTCATGTATATACTTTTCATAATTTGTATTGAATAAGCAATGGTTAGTCTCAAGGCTTGTGTGAGACAAATGTATAATCTTAAATTTAATAAAGATAACTCTTTGTCAGAAAAGACTTGTAAAAATACTTCCTATGTTACATGCATTTGTATAAATGCAGTAATTTGTAAATGCAATCTTTTTTGAATTATTTCATTCATGCATCTGAATATAATGTAGGAGATATTAATGAAATGTACCTTGTTTTTCTTTAAAAAAAAAAACTCTACCTGAATGAGCCTATTAGTGAAAATATGGTAACAACAGGAAAATCAAAATTTGAATTTCTAGGCCTATTTAAACAACCTAGACCATTGGACATGATCCCAATGGAGACCCCCTAAGACCTTCACCAACCCAACTAAGAATCTTAACAACAATATGAAGCATTAAAACACCACCAGAGTGATGCTCCTGCATCATACTCCCAAGGGAAAAAAATGAAACTCATGTTCCACCCAAGAGGAGTCTACAATAGTCTTTCCATCTTGATGATGTGTGATTCTGTCATCCATGTGGCATCCTCATATGAGAGTTTCTTTTATTTGACCAAATATTGAAAGTATTGCTTTCCTTTGGTCTTCTTACTCTCTTTTGTTTCAAGAATGCACTCTAACTCTGTTGGTTTGGTATGTGGTAGGTCCTTTATCAAATCAACACTTGATAGAGTCTGTACATCTCCTTGAGTGCTTCAATGCCAACAATTTTTAACTAAATTTCTTGCACCATTAATGCTCTTCTACTTAAAGAATCAACCACCTTGTTACTCAGTCCCTTCTTGCGTTTGATTGTGAAAGTGAAGTTTTGTAGGTACTCAAACCACTTAATGTGTCTTTGATTAAGTTTTTCTTGGCTATTTATAAATTGAAGTGCATGATTGTCTGTATAGACCACAAACTCCTTAGGCAGAAGGTAGTGTCTCCATTTTTTTAGTTATTGAACCATTGCATACATCTCCAAGTCATATGAAGAGTAATTCTTTGCATCATTCAATTTTTCACTAAAATATGCTATTGGCTTATTGTCTTGGCCTAAAACTACCTATATTTCATGACCACTAGCATCACATTATATTTGAAAGACTTTATTGAAGTCAGGTAAGGCCAAGATAGGCTACTCAATCACTCTTTTTTTTTTTTTTCAGATATTGGAAACTTTTATCAGCTTGTTTAGTCCACACAAACTTATTTTTCTTATTCCCTTTAATAGTGTCTATGATAGATGCACATATATGACTGAAATTTTTGATAAATTTCCTATAAAAACTTGGAAGACCATGAAAATTCTTATCTCTGTGACTGATCTAGGTGTAGGCCACTCCAATATTGCCTTCACTTTTCTTGGATCCATCTTCAACATTCCCTTTGAGACAAAAAAACCAAGGTACAATAGTTCTATCTTCATCAACTCACACTTTTTAAGACTGATCAACAATTTTTCCTCTTGTAGCCTTCTCAACATCAAATTCAAGTGATGCAAATGTTCTTCTTTGTTATAACTAAAAACCAATATGTCATCAATGTAAACAAAAACAAATTTACCAATGTATGGCTTGAGGACCTCATTCATGAGCCTTGTGAAGGTGATAGGTGCATTAGAAAATCCAAATGGCATAACAAGCCACTCATATAGACCCTCATTTGTTTTAAACATTGTTTTCCATTCATATCCTTGTTTGATCCTTATTTGATGGTATCCACTTTTGAGATCTATCTTTGAGAAGTAACTTTCCCCACACAAATAATCAATTAAGTCCTCTTTTCTTGGAAGTGGAAACCTATCTCTGATTGTTATCTTGTTTATTGCCCTGGATTCAGTACACATTCCACTCACCTCCTTTATTCAATGCCAAAATAGTTGGAATTGCACAAGGACTAAGGCTCTCCCTAATTAACCCTTTGTCAAGCAACTCTTGTACTTGTTTTCTAATTTCTTCATTTTGTTGGGGTGTCATTTTGTAGGCTGCCTTGTTTGGTAGACTATCCCCTAGTATAAAGTCTATATGATGACTAATGTCTCTTATTGGAGGTAAGGAGTTAGGAAGTTATTCCACAACTATGTCTGCATCACCCTTCAACATGTCTTGAATCTCTCGTGGCAACTCATCAATTCTCACTACTGTTATGACAGTCCTAGTTCTGACCATCACCGCAAAACATATATATTCCTCTTCCATTGTCTTTAGAAACTCTTTTTCACCCAGTAACATCACACTTGATCCAACCTTTTGTTCTTTATCTTCCTCCTTCAAAGGTGCTAAGGTATAGGTAACTCTATCCTTCTCCAAAACATAGACATTCTTTCTACCATCATGCATTGTTTTTCTATCATATTTCCAAGGCCTACCAAATAGTATATGGCTCACATCCATAGGGATGATATCACATAACACCTTGTCTTTCTACCTTCCTATTTGAAACTCTACACAACACTGTTCAATGACTAGTACTTCTGTCCCTTATTCAACCATGAGACTTTATATGGTGTAGGATAAGGTAATATCTTCAAGTTAGTTTCTCTACCATCTCAACATCAACTAGATTATTAGTATTACCTGAATCTATAACAACTTGACAACACTTACATTGGCACTTGCAAACAGTCTTGAATAGCGACTTCCTTTGAGGTGGCTCCTTATCCATTGGAACCTTGATCAATGTCTTTCTTATCAGCAAGGATTCTCCTTTCTCTGGTTCTTTTGGTTGTGGTGAGGAGTTAACACTTTCTTCATCTCCTCCTTGAGCAACTTGAATTATTATTTCATTCCTAAAGGTAGTAGTTGATTGTTCTTCTAGGCACTTCCAAGCTTGATGACCTACAAACTTGTTGCACTTTTAGCATTTACTTGTGAAACCATTGAATCCTCCTCTTTGTCCAAATCTACCCCTAAATTTAGGCCTTCTTCCTCTAAAACCTCCTCTTGAATTTTATGCTTGTTCTTGTGAGGTGCTTGACTCACCTTGACTAGTACTTGCTATCAAGTACTAGTCAAGGTGATCCAAGCACCTCACAAGAACAACTGTGAGACTTTATATGGTGTAGGATAAGGAAATCTCTTCAAGTTTAGTTTCTCTACCATCTCAACATAAACTACTAGATTATCAGTACTAGCTAAATCTATAACAATTTGACAACACTTACATTGGCACTTGCAAATAGTCTTGAATAGTGACTTCCTTTGAGGTGGATCCTTATCCATTGGAACCTTGATCAATGTCCTTATCATCAACAAGGATTCTCCTTTCTCTGGTTCTTTCGGTTGTGGTGAGAAGTTAACACTTTCTTCATCTCCTCCTCGAGCAACTTGAGTTCTTCTTTCATTCCTAAAGGTAGTAGTTGATTGCTCTTCCAAACACTTACAAGCTTGATGACCTACAAACTTGTTCCACTTTTAGCATTTACCTATGAAACCATTGAATCCTCCTCTTTTTCCAAATATTCCCCTAAAGTTAGGCCTTCTTCCTATAAAACCTCCTCTTGAACTTGATGCTTGTTCTTGTGAGGTGCTTGACTCACCTTGACTAGTACTTGCTATCAAGTACTAGTCAGTCTTGAATAGTGACTTCCTTTGAGGTGGCTCCTTATCCATTGTAACCTTGATCAATTTCCTTCTCATCAGCAAGGATTCTCCTTTTTGTAGTTCTTTCGGGTGTGGTGAGGAGTTAACAATTTCTTCATCTCCTCCTTGATCAACTTGAGTTCTTCTTTCATTCTTAAAGGTAGTAGTTGAATGCTCTTCTAGACACTTCCAAACTTGATGACCTACAAACTTGTTGCACTTTTAGCATTTACCCGTGAAACCATTGAATCCTCCTCTTTGTCCAAATCTTCCCCTAATGTTAGGCCTTCTTCCTCTAAAACCTCCTCTTGAACTTGATTCTTGTTCTTGTGAGGTGATTGACTCACCTTGACTAGTACTTTCTATCAAGTAATATGGACCTCTACCTCTGAATATCCTTCCTCTACCTCTATTATGCTTTTCTTGTTTCCCATTCAACTTCTCCTCATCCTTTAAGGCCAGTTGATAACACTCTTCAAGTGTCTTGGGGCTTGTAAGGCTCAACTCATCTTGCAAGATGTACTTCAATCCATTAAGGTATCTTGCAACCTTGTTAGTATCATCCTCCATGTGTCCTAATTTGATACTCAACTTTTAAAACTCTTCACTGTACTCTTTCACTCCCATATCCTTTTGTTTCAAAATTTGCAACTTCCTAAATAACTGAGTCATGTAGTCACTAGGCATGAATTTTCCTTTCAACTTGGCAATCATACTATCCCAAGAAGTAATCTTGGATTTTACTTTCTTTCTCCTTTCTACTTGAACATAATCCCACCATAGGGATGCATGACCTTTCAAGTTGGTCCTAGCCAACTTTACTTGCTGCTCTTTAGGTACGTCCTCAAACTCAAAGTACTTGTCCAACTCCCCTATCCAATCAAGAAATTATTCACCATTCAAACTACTTGTATATAATAGAAGTTCCATTTTCACCTTGTTTCCTTCACCCTTAACTACATTCAACATCCATCCTCACCTCATTAGCATCCCTCTCTTCTTGAGGTTCTCCTTGAGGTGCTTCATATACCACTTCCTCTTGGTCACTCATATCCCCTGTAACCACTTCTCTTCTTTGGTTAGCTTTCACTACAACAAGTCTTGCATCCAAACCAACTCTCATTTCCCTCATTTCTCTAGCAAGGGCTTCTCCCAATTGTGTTTCTATTCTCTCTACCACCCTTTCAATAGTGTTGAGTCTTGGAGGCATCATTCTCCTTTTGGATTATTAACCCTTGTATTGGTTTTCTTGGCTTAATATAGTTATGATACCAATAATGATGCAAAGGATGAAAAAATGCAAGAAAAAATGTGTTTATGATTCTGTTGAATCTTTTGAAGGTGTATCAAACCCTATTTTGCAATGGTGAACTTGAAAAACAAGTTGCTCATTAAACCCTCAAAGACCTAGGGTTTTGTCAATCATTTTTTACAGTGAATACACATAGGCTTGCATAACTTAAAATATGTTTGTTTTAAGAACTTTCCTTTGGTAGAAACCTGAATAATGACCCGAAGAAGGGTTTCACCAAGTTTCATCAATTTTTCGTTGGTGCAAACAAAAGTTATGATTTTTTTGTCTTGCTAGAAACCCTAGCTCTGTGATAGGGTGGTTAACACTATTTTAGTTGTTTCTTAAACAAAAAATCATCAAATTACACAAAAAAAAAAGAATTAGATTCTCCAAACAAAACTCCAACTTTTCATCCACTCACAAACCTATCATTGTTTCATACAAGGCCGTACAAGGCTGATTTCTTATTGTTTTTGTAGAAAATTGTCATAAATTGTGATAAAACAAGGTATTTTCAAGAAAAACTCTTATAGATTCTTGGAGAATACCTTCTCATTCATTCCATTTGAATTAACATCAAAAATTGTTGCAATAAAACATATGTGCCTTTTCCTTCAAAACCTAATGTCTATTACATCAAAATTGTAAAATATGCCCCTTTTACCCTAGAATTAAAAAAAACATGTAAAAAGACCCTACATGGTCTTTCATGGTCTTTCCAGACCTTATTGGACTCAAAAAACCCAAAAATAAGGCCGAGAAATGATGCAGAGCAGGGTGGAGGTCTCTAATTCACTCAAACTTGAACAATCTTTCAACATTGAAAACCCTAACTTGGTGTTTTGTTCACAATTCCTTCATATGTCCTTGTAGCACATCAAACCGTGAAATTTAACCATATCTTTCAACGGATATTTTAAAACCACAATTGAATTTTCATTATAGATACCCTTTATTCTCTTCCTTGACATATCAAATTTGTGCATATACTTGTTTTGTAACAACACCCTCTAAAATAGACTGCTATGCAACAACTAGGCCTAATTAGCCCTGTTTTCCAAAGCAACTTCAACCTAGATACTCTCCCAACCATAAAATTTCATTCCATGAATTCAAACAGGTCACATGGGGTTTGGAAATACAAGTTTCATCAACTGCAACAATCATCCAATCACCTTTTCACAAAACCCTACTTCTAACCACTACTCCTAAGCCTAATACATTGAGATATTAGGATAGGGCTTGATCAAACACTACCCTACCTCCATTCCCTGAATCTACAAACCTAAAAAACATGAAGAAAAACCTACCTAATTCCATTCCATTGATTTGAAGAGGTTTCCATCGGTGGAATGGTTTGATATGCCATTTTTTCACTCAAACCCTCTTAACTTAGGGTTTTTTGACCACTTTCAGAAATTTGATTCAAACTCGCTCAAATATTAATGAAAATCTCTCAAACCAAAACTAAAAGATGGTTAACTCATCCCTCTATTAGTTCCAATGGAAATTAACACATTTACAACCTATACAAAATCGTACAAAAGCCTGTAGTAGCAAATTTACTCAAGAAATTGCATAAAAATAAAGGTTCCTTATTGCTTGATCATTAAAAACAACTCCAGAAGAATGCCTCAATCCTTTCAAGGCATATTTAAATATATCCAACTCCAAACCAACAGTTCCAACCACTTTTCAAAAGACTTGACTGTTCAACTTCCAACTACAAGCCAAAATTGCAAAGTTGCATTGCAAATTTTACAACAATTACAAAAACATGACAAATTTTTGCTAACCGACCCCATATGACATGAAAAAATTACCCATGGTATAAATAGACCTTATTTAATCAAAAACATGACTAAAAACACAAAAACCAACATTAGACCCCTATTTACAACATTTGACTAGGTGTCCCTGCACCATACACCCAGGGAGAATAGAATCTCAAGCTCCACTTGAGATCAAATCTTGCACTATGGTACCATGTTTCTTAATATATTCCTCTATCATCCAGGTGGCATCTTCATGAGGGATACCTTGTCATTTCACTAGGTATTCATTATACACCTTGTGTCTTGTTCTTTTGGCTTCCTTTGTGTCCATGATACATTCAAGCTTCAGTGGTTCACTTGGTGGTAAATCCTTGACCCAATCTTCATCTGGATCCTTTGATGTACCTACACTTGTACCTACAATCATTAGGTCAGAAACATTGAAAATTGGATAGATATCAACTCCAGGAGGGAGTTCTATCTCATAGGCATTTTCCCCAAATTTGTGGACCACCCTACATGGCCCAATCTTCTTCATCCACAACTTTGTATATTTCCCCTATGGTAGCCTTTCTTTCCTCAAATGTGCTAGGACCAAGTCTCCTACTTTGAGTTGAACATCTCTCATCTTCAAATTTTCACGTTTCTTGTACTTTTCCACACTCTTTTGAATATTTTATTTCACTTGCTGATGTATATCCTTCATGGCAACTACAAATTCCTCTCCTTCAACAATCCTTCTCTCCACACCACTCAAATCTTTGAGCTCGAACACTTCCATTGGCTTCAATGCATAGACAATTTCAAATGGGCTATTTCCAACACTTCTATTGATAGAGTCATTATATTGCAAACTTAGCTTGGGGAAGAATGAGATCCCATTGTTGTGAATTCTCTTTTGTCAAAAATTTGAGAAGATTCCCAAGGATCCTATTGAAAACTCCAATCTTCCCATCTGTTTGTGGATGATAGGTAGAGCTAAAGGTCAAATTTGTTCCCAACTTCACTCAAAGTGTTCTCTAAAAGTGACATACAAATTTTCTATCTCTGTCAAACATAATTGTCAATGGTAACCCATGAATTCTAACCACCTCCTTGAAAAAAATCCCTACAATGTATGAGGCATCACTTGTGCATTTACATGGTATAAAATGGGCCATTTTACTAAACCGGTCAACAAAAAAAATTACACTATCAAATCCTCTCTAAGTTTTGGGTAAACCCAACACAAAATCCATGCTGATGGATTCCCATGGCTTGTTTGGAATTGGAAAAGGCTAGTAAAGACTTGCATTTGTACTAGAACCCTTGGATTTTTGACAAATAACACAATTTTTAACAAAATTTTTGATATCACTTTACATCTTTGGCCAATGATAATATCTTCTTACTTTCTCTAAAGTTTTGTTTGCACCAAAATGACCCCCTAAGCTGCTACAATACTTATCCTTAACCCGATTAGTCCTCATAGAGCATTTAGGAATACACAACTGAGCACCCTTAAACGATAATCCATCTTGAATCAAGAAATCAAAATATTCTTCATGGAAAGTGCCATTGAACTGATTAAAAATGGCATAAACATCCTTGAAATCATCATTTCCTTTATACATACCTTTCAAATAATCAATACTTACACTTTGGAGTTTAATTTCTTGCACCAAAATTTGTCTTCTGCTTAAAGCATCCACGACCTTGTTTGACTACCATTTTTTGTGTTTTATGGTGAAAGTGTAGCTTTGGAGGTACTCCACCCACTTCACATGTCTGTGGCTAAGTTTGTCTTGGCTATTCAAGAAACTCAAAGCATGATTATCAGTAAAAGCAATAAAATCTTTAGGAAGGAGATAGTGTCTCCACTTTCTCAATGCTTGAACCATGGCATACAATTCCAAGTCATAAGAGGAATAATTCTTCTTGGCGTCATTAAGATTTTTACTAAAAATGCTACAGGTCTACCCTCTTTACTGAAGACTGCTCCAATTACATACCCAATTTCATCACATTCAATTGTGAACACCTTATTGAAATCAGACAATGCTAAGATGGGTTGTTGTGTTATCTTTTGTTTCAGAATTTGAAAGCTTTTTTTTGCCTCATCAGACCATATAAAATTTTTCCTCTTATCCCCTTTAATTGTATCAATAATAGGAGAGAAAATATGACTGGAACTTTTACAAATTTTCTATAGAAACTAGCAAGACCATGGAAACTTCTCACCTTACTAACTAATTTTGGAGTAGGGCAATTCAAAATTGCTTCTTCCTTGCTGAAGTAAATCTTCAAAGTACCTTTTGAAATCACAAAACAAAGGTAGACCAACTCTTCCTTCATGAATTCACACTTTTTCAAATTAATCATCAACTTTTCTTCATTCAACCTTTTCAACACCATGTCTAAATGCTGCAAGGGTTCCTCTTTAGTCTTACTAAATAGAATAATATCATCCAAGTATACAACTAAAAACTTGCCTATGAAGGGTTTAAAAACTTCATTCATTAGTCTCATAAAAGTTCTTGGTGCATTTGAAAGCCCAAATGGAATTACCATCCATTCATACAACCCCTCATTAGCTTTGAAGGCAGTTTTCCACTCATCCCCTTCTCTTATTCTAATCTGGTGGTAGCTACTTTTGAGGTCAATCTTTGAAAAGTAACAAGCTCCTCCTAAATAGTCCATCAAATCCTCCATTCTTGGTATGGGAAACCTATACCTTATAGTGATTTTGTTAATTTCCCTTGAATCAGTGCCAATTCTCCAATCTCCACCTTTTTTAGGTGCCAACATAGTAGGAATAGCACATAGACTTAAAATTTCCCTTATGAGACCCTTGTCAAGTAATTCTTGTATTTATTTCCTTATCTCTTCATTTTGTATGCAACCTTATTGGGTAGGTTTGATCCTAGTATAAAGTCTATGTGGTGGCTCACATACCTTATTGGTGGCAAAGAACTAGGGAGCTCATCTACAACAATGTCTTGATACTTGTTCAACAAGGTTTGCACTTCTTTGGGCACATCTTCAAGCTTTGCTGCTATCATAACAGATTTAGGTCTAATTATAATTGCATACCCTTGTCTACCTTCCTCTTTCATAGTTTTCAAGAATTATTTTTCCCCAACCAACATGACACTTGACCCAACTTGTGTGTCTACATTTTCATCTTGCAAAGGGGTGAGGGTAAATTAAACTCCATCCTTTTCAATCACATATGTATTTTTTTGTCCATCATGTTTTGATTTTCTATCATATTGCCAGGGTCTTCCTAACAATAGATGACAAAGATCCATTGGGATGATGTCACACAATATCTTGTCCTTATACCCCCCAATATTGAATTCAACCCATGCTTGCTCATTCACTAGGACTTGTTGACCGTTATTCAGCCAAGAGACCTTGTAAGGTGTGGGGTGTGGGATTCTTTTCATCTTTAACTTTTCAACCATCTCTAAAGAAACCAAATTGTCTATGGAACCGAAATCAACAACTACTTTACAAAACTTACCTTGAGATTTGTAGGTGGTTCTAAACAATGACTTTCTTTGTGGGGGATCCTTCACCACAGGGACCTTGAGCAATGTTATTTTAATCATCAAGGATTATCCAACCTCTAGAGCAACATGTTGAGAAGGAGAGTGAACACTCACAGTATTCCTCTTGCACCAACTGTGTTCTCCTTTCACCACCATGTGATGTAGAAGGTTTCTTTTCCAGGAACTTCCATGCTTGATGGCCAAATTGATTACATTGATAGAATCTTCCTAAAAATGTGCTTGAACCTCTACCTTGTCCTCCAAATTTGCCTCTACCATTTGATCTCCTACCTCTAAAACCACCTCTTGACTCTGAGCCTTGATCTTGATTTCCACTTGTCTCACCTTGTGATTTTTGTGATTGTCCTCTTCTTCCAAATATTCCTCTACCCCTAAAGTTCTTTCCTCTGCCTCTACTTTATTTTTCTTGCCTTATTTTCAAATTCTCTTCTACCCTAACAACCAATTGAAAGAAATCTTCCACCATTCTAAGGGTGGTAAGACTCAATTCATCTTGGATATTGAACCTTAACCCGTTTATATACCTTGATATCTTCTCAACTTCATCCTCAACATGACCTACTCTAATGCTCAACTTATGAAACTCCTCTATGTAATCCATGGCATCCATCTCTTTTTGTTTGAGATTTTGAAGCTTTTTAAAGGTCCGAATTGCATAGTCACCAGGCATAAATTGTCCCTTAAATTTAGACACCATCCTATCCCATGAATTGATTTTTTCTTTTCCCTTCTTCACTCTCTCTTCTTGCACATAATTCCACCAAGTTAGGTAGGGCATTTCAACTTTGTTTTAGTAAATTTCACCTTTTATTCATCTGCTACCTCCTTGTATTCAAAATAATTATCTAGTGCATCAACCCAATCTAACACCTCTTCACTATCCATCTTCCCACCATACATGGGAAATTAAATATTCACTTTAGGAGTATCTCCCTTGACAACCTTCAACATATTAACCATCCTCATCTCTTCAGGATCCAATTCTTGCTCATGGGATCCTCCTTGAGTGTTTTCATTCTCACCCTCTTCCTCTTCCTCTTGGTCACTCTCATCTAAAGTAGCCTTACCTCTTCTTTGGTTTGTTTCAAGTGCTGCAAGTCTGGATAAAAGAGCTTCCTGAGACTCCTTCATCAATCTTATTTCCCTAGCAATAACTGCACTTCCCTTTGGAGGCATCTTGTTCCCTTCAAATTGCAAATTTTCCTCAAATGACTAAAACCTATGCTTTGATACCAATTTGATGCAGATCAGGGTGGAGGTCTCCAATTCACTCAAACTTGAACAATATTTCAACCTTGAAAACCCTAACTTGGTTTTTTGTTCACAATTCTTTCATATGTCCTTGTAGCACATCAAACAGTGAAATTTAACCATATGTTTCAAAGGATATTTAAAACCCATAATTGAATTGTAATTATAGATACCCTTTATGCTCTTCCTTGACATATCAAATTTTTGCATATACTTGTTTTGTAACAACACCCTCTAAAATAGACTGCTAAGCAACAACTAGGCCCAATTAGCCCTATTTTCCAAAGCAAATTTAACCTAGACACTCTCCCAACCAAGAAATTTCACTCCCTGAATTCAACCTAGTCACATGGGGTCTGTAAATATAGGTTTCATCAACTGCAACAATCATCCAATCATCTTTTCACAAAACCCTACTTCTAACCACTACTCCTAAGCCTAATACATTGAGATATTAGGCTAGGGCTTGATCAAACACTGCCCCACCCCCATTCCTTTCATCTAAAAACTTAAAAAACATGAAGAAAAACCTACCTAATTCCATTCCACCAATTGTTAGAGGTTTCCACTAGTGGAATGGTTTAATATGCCATTTTTTCACTCAAACCCTCTTAACTTAGGGTTTTCTGACCACTTTTAGAAATTTGATTCAAACTTGCTCAAATATTAATGAAAATATCTCAAACCAAAACTAAAATATGGTTAACTCATCCATATATCAGTTCCAATGTAAATTAACACATTTGCAACCTGTACAAAATCGTACAAAAGGTTGCAACAACAAATTTACTCAAGAAATTGTAGAAAAACAAAGATTCCTTATTACTTGATCATAAAAAAAAATTCCAGAAGAATGCGTCAATCCTTTCAAGGTATATTTAAACGTATAAAACTCAAAACCAATGGTTCCAACCAATTTTCAAAAGACTTGACCATTCAACTTCCAACTACAAGCCAAAATTGCAAAGTTGCATTACAACTTTTGCAACAATTACAAAAACATGACAACTTTTTTCTAGCCGACCCCATATGACATGAAAACATTATCCATGGTCTAAATAGACCTTATTTCATCAAAAAAATGATTGAAAACACAAAACCCAATATTAGACCCCTATTTACTACATTTGACTAGGTGCCCCTGCACCAAGGAACAAACCCCAACCCTTCACAAGCCAAAAATCACCTAGGAAATTCAAATTTGCATTTTGGTGGGAAAAACAAAATTTGAATTTCTAGGCCTATTTAAACAACCTAGACCATTGGACATGATCCCAATGGATACCCCCTAATACCTTCACCAACTCAAATAAGACTCTTAACATCAAAATAAAGCATAAAAACATCACCAGAGTGATGCTCCCGCATCATATCTCCATCAACTTTCATTTATATATTATATATTATATATATATGTATTTATATCCATTAGATTATATATATGCATATATATAAATATATTCATTTCATTTCATTATCAACTACATTTAACATATAAATATAAAGAATAATATTACGTATATATATACACATGATTATATATATATATTGATACGTAAAACATAGGAAAGCTGTATGTATTATAGTGAAAATTCAAAATTTTACAATCGCTTCTTGCCCGTAGAGGACTGGGCAATGCAATATCATTTCATTTCTGTACAATCAAACACAAAACTAGCCACAGTTTTATCTACCACAAAATTCCTCTATATCGTTGATGAAGGCAATCTTGCATGCACAAAAAACAACCACCCCACCCATACTCTCATCCTCAGTCCTCTGCACCATCTTCTTCATCATAAAACCTTGTGGATTCCACCAAGTTTGTGAACTCTAGGCACCACTGCAGACCCACTACCTCTTGCACCCCCAACTTGTGGCATATGAAATTATAGCCGATGGTCGCCTAACGACGATGCCGAGCCAATCCAACCGTGTCCATATTCATTATGAGGGGATGGAAAACCACCTCCACCCCTTGCCGAAACATTCTATCTATATCATCTGACATTGGCAGACCAACTCCTAACTCAACCAACGCAACCACTTCCACATCGCCCACCAAGATTGCTTCCTTGAACATCATTCTCAACATCACTAGGAAACACAACTTCAGAAGGTTCAAATCCAGCATGGAAGCCAAGAAGCACGATAATATATCTGTGTTCACCCGTACCCTATTTTTTGAGAAGCAAAAATCCTTGCTGATGACCATCCTCATAGCCTCAAGGAAAATAATATCTTTGTTTAGGAAAATTTTCTTTAGCCTTTGATCAGAGATGTATCCTACAAAAGCCGATTGCTTCTTTTAGCTTCCCAAATTGAGTGGAGTATCCATTTTTGATGGTCACCACTGATTACATCTTTTTTTGACATAGTTACTCAACTAGTGCATCTCCTAGGGTGCTAGCCACCCACATTAATTGCTCCAACCTCCATCTTCCACCAACACTAGTAGCCATATGATTTCTCTGTTGGAAGAATTTATTTTTGGCTTACATCTTGTAACATTTGATACGGTTGGTGTCCAACACCAGGAGGAATTAGAACACTCCATCACTTCTCCTTCTCTCTCATGCCATTACTCACATTTCAACCCTCTCCTAACTCTACAACTGATCTCCAGTGATACAAACAATTAATGTTCACCTCCAAAATTGTATTTAAGCCTTGTGCTTCCAAACTCCATTCCAAATGAAGTAATGAGGACCAAGCCCTGTGTCAGGGCGAGTCAAATCCCATGCACTTGGGAATAGTGATGCATCTATGGATATAGAACATAACGGTGAGAATATTTGCCTTCACCATCCCCTAACTTCAGAAGTGCCCATGTGCCCAATCCGACTGTTTGACCTAGACATACCTCTCTCATGACACATGGGCAACAAAATTATCCATCCCTAACACCTTCATTTTCCAAGACATCTGCCTCTCTATTACCTTCCCTGTATATGTGATTTATTGTGTACCTTTCAAATGTTTGCAACAGTTCCACTGCCTTAGAGAGTAGGGCTATAAGCTTCCAGTTGAGGATGGCACCACTTCTGAGGAATTTTTTTACCAGTGCCGAATCCCCTTCAATTGAAATTATGGGAAATCCTAACTCTTTGCACATTCTCATCCCATGTATGACAACCATGAATTTCGCTTCGTTGTTTGTCCCTTCTGGCAGCCTCTTTGCAAAGGAAGAAATTGTTTTTCCTTGCAAATCATTGATAATGCAGCTTGAAACTGATGGACCTGGGTTGCCTTTAGATGCCTCGTTGAAATTTAGCTTGTACCATCCATGAGGAAAAGGCATCCACTCTACAAAATATCTTCCCTATTCAACCTTATTGCCTCCATTACCAACCCAAGATGGGATTCTAAGGGAAGGCCAGGCTGCCCTCAACTTCACATCCCAATCTGAGAAATTTTTATCCTTTTTTGCTTTTTTCTCCAGCTTGGCATTCAGTGTTTCTATTATGGAAACCTTGTTTTTTATTGATGAGGGATGTAGGACCCATCTTCTTATCCTGAAATAATTGCCTATTTGTCTCTTTCCATAGATCCCATACCACTATTGAAGGACTGAGGATCCAAATGTCACCAAACAATGATTTCATCTTTAGGGATGGCCAAGATTGAAACCAATTGAGTAGCTCTAGAGGCATGGCGCAAGCCCAACCCAATCTTACACACAACCACCTCCAACAATCTTGAGGAAAGGGACAATCCAAGAGGATATGTTCAACTGTCTCTTTTTCCTTCTCACACACTACGCATCTCGATGGCCCCTGAAAACCTAAGCGTCAATTTTTTTTTGCTATTAGAACCTTATGTTGAACTGCTACCCAAGAAAAGGTACCCGCTTTGGGGAGGCAAACACTGCTCCAGAAATGATGTAAGGGGAAGTTGTCCACAATTATACCTCTATTATTATGTAGCAATCTGTAGCCATCTTTTATATTATAACTCTTGGAATTAGCCCAAACCCAAATCAATGAATCTATGCCATTCCATAGGAAAATAGTTCTATCTTTTAATACTTCATTCAACGCTGAATCTCATCTAAGGGTAGGTTTAGATTTGTGAAATCTCTCCATTTCCAACTTGAAATTGTGTTGCTAGGATCCGGGACTATGTAATCCTTTACTTTCTCTCCCAAAATATTTTTAAGGGCCTATTTGATCTCTCGTACCTCAATTAAGCTATCTAGACTCGAGCGTCCCGCCCAAGAGTCTTCCCAAAATAGCACCCTACTACCATCATGAACATCCCAGGAAAGATAGTCATAAATTAATGGCTTACATTTTTGCATAAAGTTCCAAATCGAGATCTCCACAGAGAATTGGAGATTGATAGAATATCACCACTGTTATCACTCTTAAGATACTTATGATGCAAGATTTTAGCCCATCTGCTCTATGGCTTGCAATGCATCTGCAAAACTAGTTTAGCTCCAAGTGATCTATTTTGTAAATCCAAATGTTTGAAGCCAAGTCTTCCTTCTTCTTTGGGTCTGCATAATTTCCCCTAGGAAATCAAAGCTATTTTCCTTTTCTCCTAGTTGCCCTACCAGAAGAACTGCCTATACATCCTTGTCAATTTTTCCGCACATCCACTGGGAATGCAAAGACTTGACATGAGATAAATCAAAAGGGCTGAAATGACTAATTTTATTAGGGTGATCCTACCAACCCAAGTTAACCATTTTTCCTTCCATGAGTTCACCTTCATGCTTATTTTGAGGTTCAGAGGATCCCATAGGCCAGTCGATCTTGTTCCTTTTGCTAGTGGAATTCCTAAATATGTGCAGGGAAGTTCACCTTCTCTGAAGCCTAATACCCTTAATATTTCCCACTCCTTGCGAGCCTGGGTGTTGAACTAAAAAAATTCAGACTTCTTTTCACTGACTCTTTGGCCTGCTGATCTAGCATATTTCTTATGGATTATATTCAAGAAAACAACCTCCTTCCATTTTGCCACCCCCAAAAAAGTTGTCATCAGCAAATTGCTGATGCAAAACTACCTATAAATCACTTGTAATACTGATGCCTTCAATTTGGGAAGACTGAATCCCAAGAGTTATTGATCTTCCTAGGGCCTTTTCCATCAAAATGTATAGGAAGGGGGTGAGGGGGTCACCCTACCGCAGCCCTCTAGAGACCTCAAAAAAACCTTTAGGTGATTCGTTAACAAGGACAAAAAACCTAGGCATGGAAATGCAAGTAAAAACCCAGTTTAGCCATCTCTTATTGAATCCAAAAGCTTCAAGGATCTTGATCAAGAAGCGTCAATCTACCATTCATAGGCTTTTGTCTATCCAATTTGATTATCATGCTCGCTTGTTTATTTTGATGAATTGAGTGTATGGCCTCTTGATCAATGATGATTCCATCCATGATTGCCCACCCTGGTACAAATCTTGTTTGTTCTTCTACAATTATTGATGGAAGAACAAATTTCAATTTGTTTTCCATTGCCTTCGACATGACCTTGTATATTGTATTGTAGAGGGAAATTGGTCTATAGTCATTCAAAGTGTTTGTAATTTATTTCTTGGGTATCAATGCAATAAAGGTGTTGTTAAATTCCTTAAGAAGGCTGCCCTAGTTCCAAGATGTCTCAATTGCATTTGCCATCTCATCACCTAGTAGATCCCAATTTTTTTGAAACAATCCTGCTGGGAGACCATTTGGGCTAGGTTACTTGTCCAGATGCAACTGGAAGAGGGCTATTTTAATTTATTCCTTCAAAAATTTCTCATTCAAAATCTTATTTTGGGCTTTCCTAACTAGTTTGGGAATGCATCTTAAAAGATCTTGCCGGTGGCATAGATTGAAGCCTTCATAGTTGTTTAAAAGATCATTAAAGAAGCACCACTTCCTCTGCTATAGTCCTAGGATCATCTACTATGGATCCATTTGATTGCTTTAATTTTTATATTCTATTCACACTTCTTCACCGACTTGTGTTATAATTTTTTTTTGTGTTCCTATCCCCTTCTTTGAGCTAGAATTCCCTAGATTTTTGTTTCCAAAAGACTTCCTCTTTAGCCAAGATATCCTCATATTTCCCTAACATCTCTTTCTCCTTGAGATAGCACTGCAAATTCATACCATTCCTCATAATTTCCTCCTCCACACCGTGAAGGTCTTCTTCAATGCTTTATTTTGTTTTAAAGATGTCCTTGAAATATTTCCAATTCCACTCCTTGATTTTTTGCTTCAGCCACTTTAGCTTTGATGTAAAAGAATACAACTTTGACCCTTTTACTCGTATCTCCTCCCATCAGCCTACCACAAAGTCAGGGAATCTTGGATCCTTGTACCACATGTTTTTGAATTTGAAAGGAAACCAGAATGGGCTATGATCCTCCTATATCTCTAGTTGAATTTTGAGATGGTATGAACCTGCACTTGGAGATATGGTGACATCAAAGGTACATTGAAAGCTATCCAATCCTCCCCAAAATAGGAATCTGTCCAATTTTTAAGTTATCATCCATGGACTAGCCTTCTTATTTGTCCATGTGTAAGTGCCATTCTTGAAGTCAATGTTCAACAATTGGTTTCTCATCACCCATTCTTTGAAATATTTTTGTGATTGGTTTCCTTTTTGGATCCCGCCTGATTTTTCCTTATCTTCTAATAAGGCGTTGAAATCTCCTGCCAATATGAAATTTTCTCCACTCTTTGTCCTAAAAAAATATTTAATTTCTTGCCACAAAATCTTCTTCCCAATACATGAGTTGGGCCCATATACATTGATCAGACCAAAGGCAAGTTTGGACACAATGCTCTATACCTTACAATACTGCCAATATGGGTTCCCCACCACCATCTCCACCTACATCGTGCTAGGATTCTAGAAGGTTGTGATCCCACCTAAAGCACCATTTGATTGAACTCCTTCCCCGTTCCATCCCCACAAATTCTTCTTTAAAGCCTCTAGATAATCTTTGTTTAGCTTTGTTTCCTGGATAAGTATTATGTCTGGCCTGGTCAAAGCAAGCCTTCTTTTTACCAGGCACTGCTTGTTAGGGAATTAAGGCCCCTAACATTCCATGATAGCAGTTTCATGGTGATCCAGGAAGGGTGGTTCCCTTCCTTGATTTCAACATTGCTGTGAGATTTTACTACCCTTTTGCATCTCCATCCAGTGATCTTAATTCTTGCATTGAATTTCTTCCTCTGGTCTTCCCTTTCCCATAGTCCAGTTTGTATTTTGTGGACATGTTTTGTTTGATCCCAAATTTTCCTATAAGGGAGATCTCCTCCACTTCCTCTTCAAACTCTACTGCAGCTTCCAACATCAATTGTTAATCCAATGGAAGAACTGACCCATTAAGAACTTTATCCAATTCTTCCTCTGCATTGTCTAGGTAAGACTAAATCTGTTGTACTCCCTGTGCCCTATTTGTCTCTCCTTCACCTAAATCAATTTGCATGAATATTTCATTTATATCTTCCCTTAAATATGCATGCTCTTTGTTTGCCTCTGAATTCAAAGGCTTGAGGGGATATTTTAGGGGGACATCATAATTAGTGTCACCCACCATATCCTTATTTTCTCTAGCATTTATCCCTTGCTCTAAAATGACCTTAATGCTGTCACTAATGTCCCTCTCCAATAATACCATTTCCTTCATCAAGGTTGTAAGATACTTAAGGTAATCCATACTTCTAGTCCAGTTCAGATCCATTTCTTCCTTCGCTACCTGAGTATCTGAGGTGCCCAATCTCTCTACAACTTCTCAAAATTGAGCTCTATCATCATTTTCCTCTGTTGGACCATCAAGGACTTCTGTTTGAGGAAGCCTTTTCCCATACCATCCTCCATCTAGGCTTAAGTCCTATTCTTTTCCTGTTCCCTTCGAACAACTAGAGATGTATCCCTTACTTAAAATGCATTTGCCTCCCTTTGTATCCATAGTTACCTTCTGGATCCATTCTCCTTTCTTTGTTAGAATTTCCAGATTGTCCAAAAATCTATACTATGTGTTAATTTCAACCTGGATCTTGGCTGTGCCTGATTTTTCCCATTACGAAATCTTTTTCAAAGCCAATGATTGTTCCTAGGGCACCTCCGATCTTCCTTAGGGTTTCTTCACTCCAGTATTCTAAAGGAAAATATTCCAATGTTATCCAATGGGGATAATATTTTGGCTTATATTGCCTAGGGTTAAAGTTTGGTTCCCAATCTTTCTTATAAAAAAAAAACCCTTGAAAAATAATGGTTCCCCATGCAGTATTTTCCCTTTAAGCCCCGACTCATCACATTCAAGCAAAATAAAGTTATCGCCTAAGGGTTGGGCTCTTACTTGGCCTTCAAAGCACTCATTGATCTAGATGATAATGTATGGAGTTGAGGCATCACTACCAGTCCATTTGATGAATAAGTCACACTCCTTCAAAAAATCCCATTGGGGTTGCATATAACTATTTGGGATTGACAATATCTTGCTGCGGTGATTTGTCGGGGTAAAGGGTTTTCCCTTTTAGAGGTTGGTCTTCAGAATCCAGACAATGTTTGTGCATTTAGGTCCCCCATTCCCATTTCTCTTCCCTAGATTAATGTTATTCTGGTTCTTCCTTGGCCTCCACACAACATTGATCCGCTCCTTTGAGTGGAAAGGTGGTCTTCTTTGTCTTTGATTCCATGACCACCCATACCTCTACACTGGCTGCCACCCTGTCCTCCTAGGTTGGAATTGATTTTTGTGTGTTTGATTTCTTGACTTCAAAGGACCTCCCTTTGATCGAATTCCACCTATCTACTGTTATGCATAGTATCTCTTCCAGCCGTCACCATTCTATTGTCTACAGCCTTGACCCCACTCATAGGTTCACTCTTGTTGTCGCTCCTTTTTTTACTCCATTTGTTATGCCCTTATTTTAGCTCCTTGTCTCCTATAAGAATCATTTTTTAAAGATTATATATTAATATATATGTTACTATATTAATTTAAACATATATATATATATACCACATATATACATATATGTAATATTATTTTAATATATTTATAAAAACACATACTCATAATTCCATCGATTGATATATATACACATAATATATATATATATGTCATTGTAATTGGTATTTCGATGCATATGGGTAATCTGTCCATGAGCATGTGTAGGTACGTCTACCTACATATACCCATGTACGCATTTACTCACATGTATGAGTTTACCATAGATACATACATATATAGATATATATACATTTAATGCATATTTCTCTTCGACACAACAACAATCAAACAAGGAAGGATTTTAACTCAACATCAAGACTTCATCACTTACCTCATTACAAACATTCATTCAACAAGAGCACAAATCAATATAAATATACACAACTAGACTGAAGATCGCTTACCCATTACCCAAACTAACTTGACTTAACTAAGACCAACTAGGGTGTGAGTGTGTGAATGCTCAATAAGGCCAAATTAAAGGTTACCAAACCAAGTTCTTCTCATGAGTGATACTTCCCCTCCCTTTTGGAGGCTTGAACCTGTTCCTGCATTCAACATAGTTCACCATAACAATAGTTAGCCTAATCAATGCATTCATATACATCACATACATGTCATATTAATAATATTATTTTCATATACTGAATCATAAAGAATTTAATTTGAATCAAACATTCATTCATCATATTTCGATTAGAATTCATAAATAAAACACATTCACATTTACTGAGCGATTTACCAAACTAGGTAATAGTAAATAGATAATAACACTCGGGGTGTAGCACCTTGCAAATTTTTGGTGTTGATTTAAACAATTTATAAGTTGCATTTTCAGATTGTTGTATGTGAATGAGGGTCGAATCATTCTACATCAGAGTTCCTTCTAATAAGGGAATATGTAAATTGGATCTCATGTAATTGTCTCACTTGGATAATATAACATTCATATCTATTTTATGATGAGATTTATCTAAATTAGTTGAACTAAATTATAATTTTATAGAAAATAATTTATTTAAACTATAATTCAATACAATATTTTCTCTTTAATCATAGTATTAATCTAAACTAAGTGAATTATAGTGTATTTTAATATACATTATTTTATTATTAGATTCATTTAAATTAATTAAAATAAACTATAAATTGATCATATTGAGAGAATTGATGTGAGGTTAGATAATCATTTTGAGTGTTTAAAAATATACAAGCATATATGGTAGTTTGATGATGATTTCATAGTCATTATATAAATTGAATTTTTTTTTACTCTTCTTTTATTGAATTTTCTTCGGTAGAAGTGTCTAGTTAGTCTCTTAAGATTATCCTTTGCTGATTTTTAGCTAGCCTAAGTTGCTTGTAAGGCAATTGTAACTTGTTTTTGTGTTGAGATTTGTGGTTTTGGCCGAAATTTGCAAGTTTGCATCAAAAAAAATGTTATCCATTTTAATGAACTCATGTTTACTTTTGATAGATGAATCATTGCTAGAAGGGACAAAATCAAGATTTAAATATATAGTGCACATGAGTCTTTGTGATAGTTTTTCAATTCATGCCATTTAAAATTGAGGTAGTACTAGTTTTGAAGGTGTTATCTTTATCTTAGCTTTTGTTTCTCATTTTAAACCTAATTTCTCTCTTATTTATAGAAATTTATTTACCATTTTGGAGGTCTAAATTCTTGTGAATTTTGTTGAAACTCTTGTACACATTCCAATGGATGCATAGTCTAGTAGCTTCAAAGCTTTTTACTCATTTATGTTTTTCTACTTCACTGTTTTAGTCATCTATAGCCTCTAATTCACATTAAATTAATTACTCAATTTTTCTGTATAATTTCCAAGCCTCTTGAAGACAACATCACACAGTCACATTCTATTCTTAGTCCTAGTTTAATTAGCTAGTTTGTAAGGAAAAGGTTTCCATGTTTACATTGTTTTACATTGTTTTAGGCCTTGAATGTTGTTGATCCTATGTGTGAACTTCAATTTAATTTAATTTAATTAGGGTAGTTTTATTTTGTAAATTAGTTTTAGCTGTTAAATTTATATTAGTTGTAAATTCCTCTAGGAAAATTCTTCTCTTAGATGTGGATTTTGATTAAGTTAGATTTGTATTGTTGATTTTGATTAAGTTATGTTTGTTTACAAAATTTGTAGTGTAAATTAATTATCATTTCCATTGAAAGTTAAAAATTAAAATATCTAATCAAAGCAACCTAAAATGACAAATTAAATATTTTCGTAATAAAAATACAAATTAACTCAAATTTTATCTTCAAAATCAATAAAGAATTGAAAATCAAAAGGCATTAAAAACCTAAAGATTTTGAACTTTATTCTTAGAAAATAGTAGAGATTACATTGCTTTCTTTGCTTGATTTATTATTTCTTTCTTTGCTAAAAGTTATTTAAAAAAGAAGAAAAAAATAAATCACCCATTTGCTAGTATTCAAGTTTTTGATTAAGGAAAAAATAGGTTTTGAAGGGCCCCCGAAACCCTTTAAAAAAAGAATAGAGATAGATATAGCGTGACCAAGTACAATTCAAAGAAAAAAAAGATGCCAGAAAAGAAGACCCATAAAAACCAACATGGGGGCAGCGCCACAAAAAAAACCAACAAAAGCCTAGCAACAAGCCATCCACTAGGCCAAATTCTTCAGGATGTCTGCCACCTCTTGCTCTAGTTGGTTCATGTTGAGTGCTGCTTTCTTTAGCTCCTGAATGTTGACAGGGGCCTTGTCTTCCTTTCTCTTTAGATTTGCTCTAGTTCTTTTGCTTGGACCAACATACTCCTCCTGGCCTTTCTCTTTTTCAACATCCAGTTCCACAATAGTCTTCTCTTGATAAAAATTCTCTAGATTATCAACCATCATGTTCATTGTGTTCGTAGTAGATTTTAATACCTTGTGGCTCATGTTCATCACCATCTAGATTGACTCTTTTATATTCTTGAGCTTGTCCTCCATAGAAGAAAGCTTGTCATCATGATTACTCTTAAATTTTTGAAGATCTTCAACTATTTTCTTGAGGTAGTCCACCATGTATTTCTTTTCTTTCTCAATCCATAAATCAGTTCCCTATCTTTGTCTCTGATTGTATGGTCAATCAACTCAGGCCCTTCCAACTTGCTGCTCATAGCCCTCTATTTCAACTTAATTTCCTTAATATCAAAAAACACCCATCTAATCAGTATGAAAAAGTCCACAGCCCCGTTGCGAGCAATGGAAAGGATGTCAATAGGGAACTCACATTTGTCTTTGAAATAATGGTCATCTGCATTGAGGTCTCTTGGAAAATGAGGTCTATCCTCTTTATCAGTGGTAGGGTAGCTAGAATACTCTGATGATGGGGCCGACTGAGCCTCCTCATGATCAGAATCATAGGAAGGGTCCACCAAATCCTTTCTTTTAACCTTCTCCTGGTGGGAGGCAATATATTTTCCTTTCACCTTAGATTTGGCATCTTCAGAGCACGGGAAAAAAAACCTTAACTCTGCCTTTAGAGGTCAAAGAACCAGGTTTAGAGGGGGGGCTAGCTTTCGTCTTGCCTTTTCTACTGCCCTTCCTCAAATCCTTTGAGGACAAGCCAACCTCATCCTCCACATCTGATTCCCATTCCTCCTTTTCCGTGTAACTTGTGCCCAACTCATCCTTAGAAGAAATAGAGGGGGGAGAAGGGGACAATTGGGACAAGGCCGACATGGCTTTAAAATGCTCAAAAATTAAGAAAAGCAAGCCTTCATGAAGGATAGGGTATCTAACAGGGTTCTTGCTATGGTAATTAAGGTTGGCATTCAAAGAGGTGAACATATAGAAAGGAAAATAAACCCTTACCTGATGCCGAAAGTGGTTGAGGAACATGAAGTAGTAGCCAAAGACCCTAGAGTATCTCCCATCCAAAGTGATGTATTCCATAATCACCTTTAACACCTCCTTCCAAATCAACTTAATGTTCTTGGAGTTGTAGCTACTTTTAGAGACCCTACGAAGGTCCTCTTTTTCCTTCTCCATCTTCAGAAAATTCTTCACCACTAGGTCTGAGAGTTTCCTATCCTTGTAAAACTCGAGACCCTCCACAGAAAGCCCTATCACCTTGGCAATTAGCTGCTCATCGATGGAAAGGTTTCTCCCAAACAAATTAATTTTACCATTCTTTCATTCCTTAGCAAAGTAACTCATTACCTCCAGGTCCCAACTATGAAGTTTTTCAATATAAGGGGTGAGCCCCCCCTTCTCCAACAATGGCCAAACTTGAGCATTCTTCCTTAGCTCCTCACAGTTCATCAATTCCACACGATGGCAATCACCACCCATATTGGTAGAGTAACAAACTCACTCAGAAGGCTCCTGAAAGCCACACAAACTAATCGCCAAAATACCCAAAAAGTGTTTGAGGCAAAAAATATCGGAGTAGCTATTAATACTTTAGTACTCCAACCTTCGATATGGAATTATTGAACAAAAGTTCCAAGACTACATGACTTGACACTCCTCTTCCATAATCATTAATTGATAGGGAAATTAGAATCCTTCCTGCGGATTCTATCATACTTTAGTAAGGCTATGACATTAGCCTCCAACTTGTCACCCCTTTGCCACGTGGTTTTTTCATTGGCCTGAACACCCTTGTTAGCAAAAAAGTCCGCCACTGTATTAATTTCCTGGTAGGCATGGGAAATGAAGCATTTTTCAAAAGAACTCATAATCCTTTTAGAAATATTAATCCAAATTTATATGGTCCATGAAGGCTTTTGGAGGCCCTTGATACATTGGATGATATTGTTGGAGTCCCCTTCTAACCAAACATTATTGCAGTTCAATTGACAGGCAAGATTTAAAGCTTGGAATGCCCCTATGGCTTCAACAAGGTGGTTGGTCTGGGTGCCCAAGGGCAGCACCACCGCTGAAATAAAAATTCCATTCTCATCCCTTATCACTCAACCATACCCAACAGGCCCAGGATTACCCTTAGCCACCCTATCAAAGTTAACTTTTACCCAACTAGGAGGAAATTTCCAATGAAAGCCATCTCTGGTTCCCTTAGTTGGTTTAAGGGGATAAGAGATATCAAAATTAATCTTCCAAGCATCAAAAACTCTGAACTCGTAATCTTGACACCTGACCTTTCCTTTTGCCTTAATTTTGCAGCTTAGCCAATTTAAGTTCTCTCTCATAGCTCTGATAATTTTACCAAAAAACATTTCCCCCGAAAGAGAAGAATCCCTAAATATTCTATTGTTACGCTCTTTACAAATACTCCACACAAGGTGTGGGAAGATGTATCACCAAAGAAAATTTAGCACCTAATTGCTTGAGGGATATTTCCACTAGCATTAGAAGTCCAAGATAGAACAAGGAAAAACCTAGCTGAGGTTCCACAACTGCAAGACCCTGCACCAAATGTCATAGGCAAAAGGACAGAGGAGAAAAATATGTGACACAGTCTCAACCTCCACACAAAAAAGATAACATCTATTAAGAAGAGATAGTCCACGCTTACAAAGATTGCCATTAGTTAAAATTTTGTTCTGAAGGAGAATCCAAGCAAAAATGTTGATTTTGGGTATTAAGTTATGCACCCAAGCCTTCGCCCACACAAGAGAGGGGGAGTAATGATAACAAGAGGCCACCGCCGAGGAGACAAATAAGGCCCCTTTTTATGACATTTTCCAAACCATTGTATCCTCCTGGCCTCGCAGACTCAACACAACAAAGTTTAGAAGAGACTGCAGGGGAATAAGGCTTGGACTAATTGAAGAAATGCGAACCCACTGGTCATTCCTCCAATAATCCCCAGCTAAAGTACCAAATTTGGTTTTGCAATCCTCCATATGAAGCTTAAAGATAGTATGATCACAAAGAGGCTTGTTACCAATCCAATTATCTTCCTAGAACAAAATATTTATGCCATCTCTGAGTTTCCAGAAAGCACCTTTCATAGAAATATCCCTAGCCTTAATGACACTATTCCAAAGAGTAGAGCCATGAGGGAGATTCCAAGAACTAAGAAATTCCTTGAAAGAAATGACATCACGCAAATATTTGCTGTGCCGAATAACATTCCATTCATGGTCTTCAGCAAAGGTCCTCCAGACCTGCTTCACCAAGAGAGCTTTATTAAAGACTCTAATATTCCACAGACCAATACCTCCATATTTTTTTTAGGTTTGCACACATTCTCCCAAGCAACCGGAAAAATTCTCTTTTTCTCCTCAACCCTCGACCAAAGAAAGCATTTCTGAAACTTCTCTATAATTTCAAAAAATTTGGAAGGGATCTTGAACAAACTTAGAGCATAGACAAGCAAATTTTGAAGAGAAGACTTAAGAAACATAACTTTACCCGCTTGACTAAGGAGGGCCCCTTTCTAGCCTGCCGACTTCTGATTAAACCGATCCACTAGGGAAATCCAAAAGGAATCAGGGGGTTTGGTTCCCAGAGGAAGCCCCAGATAAGTGGAGGGGAGAGAGTTAACAACACAACCAAGAATGCCGACCATCTTCCTTTGCCTGGGTTCAGGAGTATTGAAAAAGAAAAGGGAGCTTTTCATCCTATTAATTTTTTTCCCTGAAACTTCTTCATAAAGAAAAAGAGAACACTTCAAATTTGTAGCTTCTCCAATTGTTGAACTTCCCATGAGAATAGTTTCATTGATGAATTTCTGATGAGAACAAACAAGTTTAGCCAATGACAACTTTAGCCCTTTTAAACTTCCATCCATCACCTTATTGTGCATTAATCTTCCCAAGCTCTCCACCATTAGAGTAAAGAGAATAGGAGAAACATGATCTCCTTTTCTCACCCCTCTTGAGACCTTGAAAAAGTGGGAGGGGGACCCATTGATAATAACAACAGTGCTGGTAGTAGAAATCATTTCCCATATCAGCTGAAGAAATCTCTCCAAAAAACCAAAATCTCCTAAAATATTTAACAAGAACTCCCAATCCACCCTATCATATGCCTTGGACATCCATTTTTAGCAAAAAACCTTGGCTCTTTGATACCTCTAATGAGTGAATGTTCTCATGAACAATGATAATAGAATCTAGAATCTATCTACCAGGGACAAATCCATTATGTTGAGGAGAAATCAGGAGCGAAAGAACACCAAGTAGCCTTGTAATAAAAACTTTAGAGATAATTTTATAAAAGGAATTGCATAAGATGATTGGGCGAAAAGAGTAAAAAACATCAACACCAGGGAACTCAGGGATAAGATAATTGAAAGTAGAATTAAGATCCTTCAACAATTTTCTTGATCTAAAGAACTCTTTGACCGCATTAGCCACATCCTCAACCACTATCTCCTAGAAGACTTAAAAGAAGAACATTGAAAATCCATCAAGACCAGGGGCCTTATTGCCTTCAAAAGAAAAAACGACCTTCCTAACCTCTTCCAAAGAGGGAATAGCAATCAAAGATCTATTTTGAATGGCATCAATGAAATGTTGGGAATGGCATCAATGAAATGTTGGAACCTCTTCCAAAGAGGGAATAGCAATCAAAGATCTATTTTGATTCTCGTTCAAAATGTTGGGAATGGCATCAATGAAATGTTGGGAATAGTTTTCAAGTTAAATTAGTGAAAATTTGTCATTTTGAGTAGTAGTTTCAATTTTTGATCAATTGTATGCATTCATAAAAATCAAACAAAAATACAAAAGAGTGTCATTTAGATTAATTTAAACATAGTAGTGTAAGTTAAATACTTTATTACAATGCTTTCAAATATTGTAGAAAACACAAAAAGTATTCACAAAATAAAAAAAAAACAAATAGTTTTGATTAAGTTGAGCTCATAAATTATTTCTAACTTATTCAAAGATGTATTTGAATTGTCCTAATTTTGGTCAAGATTTTAATGTAGCCTCCTATAATAATTCTCTTATATAATAAGATTGTGATATAAGTAATTCCCATCTTATAATTCCATAATGAAATTAGATATTCTTACATTCTCATACACACTTTCCAAAAGTATTTGGCACATGGAGAATAATGCCAACACAAAGTTGGAGACCCCTTTTTTCATATAAGGTAAAAAATAATAAATAAATAAAAATAATTAATACATATGAACATTAGGATGCAAGGTAGAGACACATTTTCCAATATTCTCCCACTTGTCAAATAGTTTACAAAAGAGAAAAGGGGAAATCCAACACTAAGATCTAATTGCTAGGGGTTATGAAGTCCATAGACTCATTACACCACCTAATTTTCTCTATTCTCATGTGCCTTGTCGATGCATCTGTAATATTTTATAGTCTTAATATTATCTAGTATCACCCTCCCATCCTTGATCATGTCATAAAAAATTATTATATACATCCATGTGCTCATCCTCGCATGAAAGGTCAGGTTCTTTGCTAGACATATGTCATTCTATCACACAAAACTGTGATAGCTACTTGACTTAGCCCCACATTTGACTGCAGTCTCATAAGCCAAATTAATTCCTTACAAACATGAGTAGCTACCACATACTCAAATTTGTAGTAGAAAAATCTACCACAAATTATTCCTTACTCATCTAAATGATCACACCAAAAAATAAATTGAAAACATAACCGCTAGTAGATATTATCCTTTCAAAATCTCTAGCCTAATATGAATCACAAGATCTATGAATATCAAGAGATCTATCCCTTTAAAATATTAATCTCAGGTATGGCACAAATATTTGAATACTCTTTTAACATGATATCAACTTTTAGTCTTAAAAAACCATAACATACATCAAACTCCTAATAACACTAGCATTAGGTCCTTGAGACATGTCCATTATCTCACTAGGTGTAGATGGATATTTCTCTACATATTACTTTGTCCCTATCAAAATATAAAAACTTAAAGTCATGCACACTAACATACTAAATTTTCCCAACACTAAGTTCACATATTTTATCTAGCCCAAACAAAGCTTTTTGCTTGCTCTCTCTTTTGATCTCGACACCCAAAATGTATTTGGCTACTTGCAAGTCCATGCAAAATTATGTTGAAAGCTAAAAATTCAATCACAATTCACTTCCTTACTATTACCAAAGAATAAAATTTCATCTATGTATAATGTAATAGCACATAAAGATCACTAAGCATATTATAATGAATACAATGATATGATTTGGATCTCAACAATCTTAATTCCAACAAAAAATCAAAATTTTGATACCACATTTTATGAGATTGTTTGAGCATACATTTTTTTTAATCTACAAACCAAATTTTCTTTAATTTTCTTCACACAGTCCTCCCATTGTGTCATGCAGTTCTCTTCATCAAAGTCACCACTGTGGGATTATTGTATTCAAATCCATTTTTTTAATTTCTAAATCAAAAGCTACTAATATAGATGACATGAACCTGATAAATGACAACTTAGCAACTAAGGAAAAATCTTACCAAAGTCTATCCCCTCATTTTGAGAATATCCCCACTACAAATCTCACCTTGTAATTTTCAATGCCACCATATACTTTCTTTGAATACCCAATTATAGATCCAACGTGATTTTTTACTTCTAGCAACAATATTAAACACCATGTGTCATTTTTAAAAATGTAACCTGGTGGAACCCTCATAATTTTTTTCATGTTCCACTGATCTAAGAGAAATTTTTTTCCTGGGTGTCAATTTGGTTGGCTAAGACTAGGGTTTAGGGTTCTATATGAGGAGTGTTTTACATTGAAATATTTTGGCCTTTTTCTTAAACCCTTGTTCTTTGGTCTATTTGTTTGTTGAACTGCTATCATTTGTCTCCCAGTCACGTAAAAACAACATGTCATTGAAATCAATCTTATGACCGACCCCATATGGTTAAAATCTCCTGCACCCATCGCTAAATCTTTTCATGCGCCTAGGTCCTTGAAATTTCTTTATTTTATAAGGTTAATTTATTGTCCTTGTTTGGCCTTTACAACCTTTTCTAAAAATGTTATTAAGTCTTTTGAGACCTTTTAATGCGTTTTCCTAGGATGTCCCCTCTTCTAAAACATCTTATTTGCATGTGCAATTTTAAATCACTTAAGTGATCGCTCATCGCTGAAGTTACTTTCGCTGTCAGGCTCATTACCACAATGAGAGATGGGCCTATGTTTCCTCTTTGCATCGTGCGTCATTGAAAGTTGCTACTCTCTGTGATTGATTACCACAATGGGCGATATAGATGAGGGCCTTGTGTAATGCCTATCACTGAAACATTTCAACTTCCTTTTTCATTTCAATGATGAGCGATGGATTTTATCTTGTCTTTATGTTGCATCATCACATAAGTGTTTCATGAATTTTCTTAGTTTCTGCGATGAGTGATGGAAATGGATTGAAGGAAGCGATGTTATTGTCATGTTTATGAGTTTGGTGCTATTGCTGGGATTTCCCATCGCTGAAAGAGTTCTCAAATCCAAGTCAGTCATGATGATATGCGATGGCTTATGAATTTATTGTGGTATTGCTGGACCATACTCTTTACCGAAATACAAATACAATCTTTTCACATTTCTGTGACAAGTGATGTGGAATATTCTTTCCAATAGGAGTGTGTCGCTCATTACCAAAGTTTGGACATAACTTCGAGGCACTACTACGATGAGCGACAGGGACCGTGATGTACCGTGAGTTAGTGAATGGCTATGTGGAAATTTCTCAGGATTCCATCATTGTTTTAAATAATCATTATAAAAAGCATGTGGAAATGGTCAAGGAGGATCGTTGATCATGTTTTAAATCTATAAGATCAATGGCTAGGGTTTAAACTAGAATGGCTACTTTTTAGTTCATTCACACAAGAAATCCATCAACCATTAATGATGAATGCACTTCAATTATAAGGTGTTAAGAAGGTTGTTGAGTATTTTCTTTGAAAATTGCATTTGTCACGAGTAGAGGAACCAAGTAAATGAAGAATTGAAGAAAGCAACCCTCCTGCCAAGGTGAATTTCAAAGAACAACTAGCTATTTTCCCGAGTAAGTTAATTTCTTGGCCTTTGTGGGTAGTTTGTGCATTGAGTAATTTGGGAATTGGGTAAGTGGCTAGGGTTTATCTTCAAAATTTATCATTGTCATTTGCTCAAAGGGAATTGAGGTTATTACTCATAGGGTTTTGGGTAAGAAAGGTGGAATTGTTATTTTTATTTTGAGCCCTATGAATTTAAAGAGTATGAGGTGTAGTTCCCTATTATTTGAAAAATCCTAGTTCTATTGTGTAGTAAAAATGAGTGAACCTAGTGGGTCTAAGCTAAACTTGAAAGAAAACCTACTCATAAATGGGTTAAAAGACCCAAACCCCAGGATGACTAGCCCAAACCTGAATCAATAGAAAATCCTAAAAAGCAAAGAACTGTGAAGAAGGATCATCCTAGGTTTATGGAGGAACCCCCTAAAGACTCAACTATAGAGGTAAAGAAAATGGTGGGAAAGAGAAAAATAGGTGAAGGTGCCCTGACAACCCATTTTGAGGATTCTGCCTCTACGATTTGTGATATTGCAGTGCCATAGAGTGGTTAGGATTTGTTTTACTATGCTTTCAAAAGAAGAAATGCTGACTGCCCCTCATGCAACTTATGAACTTATGACATAGGAAAGTTGGTATGCCCAAATGTATTTTTGGAGGTAGAATTGATACTTGAATTGGCCAGGTGTTATGATCCGCTAGATAGAATAATCAAGAGATTTCCTGATTTTGTTCCCATGCTAGAGATCTCAGTGAGCTAGATAATGGAAGCTTTTCAGTTGAATCCATATGCTCCGAGTCCATCAATTTCCACAAGCTATACAATGAATATGAGAATAATAGGTTTGGGTATAGGAAGGGTGTCTTACCCATACATAGGAGGTATGAATTGAAGAAGAATCATGTATCTTTTAGCCCTCTTCAGATGGAACCATTTGAATGTGCTAAATTTGAAGATTACTTCAAAAATACCTACTATGCATTATGTCAAGTCCTACATAAGAATTATGACATTAAGATGGCTATTGCCCTAATTATCTTGGCAATTGATATTTGGAAAAAGTATCATAACATGGCTTAGAATTATTATTTCTACATTACTGGGCATTTACATGAGGACCTGGTGAAATTGAAAGATGCAACTACTCCATTGTCATGCATACATTATTCTCTGTTGATCCACTTGTTGCTATGGAAGAGAAAAAAGTGAGGAACTACATAATATTAAGAGAAAGAGATGAAATGAACAATGAGTTGTTGGTGCAGATGTGGACACATATTTGGGATGTGCATTTTCCGCATTCTGATTATAATATATTTTGCAATTTTTTCAAGTTCAAGGTGCTGGAACAGTTGGGTTTGAAACCCATAAATAGAATTTCACAAGGTGTCAAGGAGATGTTGAGACCCTTGGAGTATGACGAGGACACTAAAAAAAGTTCAATTGGGGAGACTGGTATCTTCATACCAATTACACAACAATCAGAATTTATGGAACCCCAATTCCACCTCACAAGTTGCCAATATATTTTTCAAATAGACAAGAATTTATGGAAATAATGTGGCAATTGGATGCCATGGATAAGGAGCACTTCAGAAAGACAAGAAAGGCATACCTTGTGAATCCTGATTGTGAGTTTTCATATTTCAACTGCACCTCAAAATAGGGTATTGAGAGGTTTGGCTCTCTTCCAAAAAATTATAGATTGAATCAAGAAGTCACTAGGTTTTGTGACCCTGAGGGAGTGATCTATGTCGAGAGAAGAGCCAGAGGGTTGTCAAGAAAACCCCACGTGTTTCTCTTTTAGGAGGATGTAATTAGGAATTTGTCCACTGATGAAGAAGTTAATGCAAGAAAGAATGCATGTAGAAGGATATGTACAATTGAAGAGAAGATGCTAAAGGAAAGCCCTTTCTATGTCAGCCCCTATTCAGAGATGGATGATAAATTTGTACAAGAAAAATTAATGGTTGGTGATTGTAGTGACATGAGCTTCTTTGAGAAAGTAAATCAAGCTAATATTGAGGCCAAAGTGGCCAAGGAAAACCATGATTCTTAGTTGAGGAGCCAACCAGCTCAATCCTCTACTCCAAGCATCCATGTGTGAACAAAAAAGATAGGTGGACAACCTGTAGTCAATCCATTAGTGGCTTATTCAATGAGTGAGCATATTGGTGAGGCTCAAGTTCCAGAGGTGTCTGGAGAGAACATTCCCATGGAGCAGGAAGTGGATCAAGATTTCCCTAAAGATAGGGATGATTCCTTGAATATAGTGGTTCCCCCTAGTAGGGTTGTAAAGTGGGTATACAATGAGGTTGAGAATGATGATGTTAGAATAAAGGCCTACATAATTTTTATGTGCGATGATGCTTTTGTCAAGATCAAAGAATTCAGGGACTTTTTCATCCATGTCAAATGTTTTGACATTAAAAGAAGGATTGAAGAAGTGAAAGAGAAAGTTGACCCCTCCTTATAAGAAGAAGATGAAAAGGAGGAGGAAGATAAAATAGTACAAGAGATTGCTAGCATGTCACCTTGTTATCATGGAATCTACTAGCTCTTGATTCATAGATAACCCCCCTACACAACTTGTCTGTTTCACATTTTCATGATGTTAAAGCATGCAAAATGAGGAAAATTTCAATTCACCTCGATGCATGGTCCAAAATATCAAATAGTCTATTTGAGGGTCTCCTCTTGTCCATCTTTCGAAGAGCTTCAAAATGAGCATATTCGTCAGCTCTCAACCTTTGGGAGTTAGAAAAATTGTCAAACATGTTGGAGCATTCAAAATCAGTGCTCCTACATGTGCCTTAGTCAATTTTTACACAAAGTGCTGGAGTGCTGAAAATCAACGCTCCTACAATTTGTCTAAGTTTGTAATATGCCCAAGCATTGAAAATTAATGCTTGTGCACTTTATGTTTTTCCAAGTCTTTGATATGCACAAGTGCTAATTTTTAGTGCTTGTGCATATGTTTTGTCGCGTTGCTTGCCATCATTAATGCAACTTAAGTTGGATTTATTGTCTCTTCTAAAGCGACTTATTAAGTGTTTTTGAGTCAATCTAACTCCATTTCAATTCAAATTACCTCCCCTTTTGTGTGCTAGACACTCTCCAACCTCCTACAACTCATGTTGGAAGATCTTTCAACTTTCAAGCTAGTGTTTTGATGTGTTTTCCAGGTACTTTGTTTCTCCTCTTGCTTAGTCGAGTCTTTCTTTCTATTTGTTTTTAGAAAAATCTATGGTTTCTTCTTCATTTTTCACAATTTTCATTTCCCTATGTTTAGGGTTAGATCTCTTTACGCTTGAAATTCATTTTCCTCTTCTAATGTTTCACCCTGGTTTTTCTTTGTTTCTTTGCAAGTTTTTTCTTCGTTGGGACTTAGGTTTGCACAAATCTACTTTTTCCCTTAGATGTTTCTCCCCACATTTTATTTTCACCATATCTTGCATTTATAAATCACCTTCAAACCTTCTTCTAAGTGTCAATGTCGAAAGCGGTGATTTTTGTTGAAGCTTCATCATTTTTGAGACCATTACTTCAATGCCAAGTGGTGTTTTTATCCACATTTAAGATTTTCACAACTCCATATTTAGGAGAGGTGAAAATCACCACTCCTACAGGGAGTGAACTTTATTTAAAAATGTATAGGCTATGTTTTTGTCCTCTTTGACACCTACATAGAAATCGAGAATAAAAATCAAACTTAGTCATGCTCGAGCGCTAATTTTTAGCACTCAAGCATGATATTGCACTATCCTTCGAATGTCAAGGCGTTGATTTTTAGCACCTTGAAACTTATTACACATTACATGAAGTTTACATGTAGGAGCACTAATTTTCAGCACCCCTACATTTAAAACCACTATCCTAAGTGTAGGAGCACTAATTTTGAATGCTCCTACACAAAAGGTAATTTTTACCCTTAACGCTCTAAAATCACTCCGAATATGCTTTGAACCCCGTTTCTCCGCCAATGCTCCACTTTCCAAGCAAGATAACTTGTTTGCAGTTGCTCCAACTTGCTCGCTCACTTCATGCTTCCCAACACTGCAATTTCTCCTAACATCTGTTATTTCCCTATTCTTGCAGTTTCTCTCTAGATCTCATCAAGTGATCCCGAAGGTGATATCCTTTGATCTTGGTTCTTCTAGATGATAGCAAAGAAGTCTCTATTGTCTTCTAAGAAAGAGTGAAAAATGAAATATAAACACCAGGGTGCCTTTCTTCCTACCGTGGTAATCTCTAAGGTGGATGAAATCAAGGACACCGAAGTTGGTCATCAAGACCTTGAATATTTTATGAAAAGGATTGAGAAAAATCTCTTAGAGGATATCTTGAGAGCCATTATCTACAAAAATCTACACCAGTCGGTGTCCACATTCCTGACATCTTCTCATAATACAAATTTCGTTCTCTAGGTTGCATCCCACTACATTCGAGAGAGAAAAAGTGTAATAGATTCTTCAGGACAAGTGATGATGAGAATAGAACTAGAATTCTTCGATATTGTTTTCGAAGTTCCACATATGGAACAATACACAAAGATCTCAATTCAACAGGCAGAGGAGGTTTATGATTCAGATCCTAATAAGGCTAAAAATTTGATTAACAACCAGTGGTTGAAAACATCTAGGCCTAGTATCTCAAGATGGCTAAAGGGGCTTCCTCGAAGTGAATTCAAAGAGGAAGTCGGGGACATGATTACCCTCTTGAGAAGGGTGAAAGGCTTTCCTGAGTAATCTCATTTTTAGGATTGGATGTATGAATACATTTAGATCATATAGAGAAAGAAAGCTCACATTTATTGGGGAACCCAAATCAGTGATGAAATCCATGAGAAATTGATAAACGTGCCAACCACTTTGAAGTTATACATGAATTATTATTTGGTGTATGCTGTTTCTATGATGACAAAATTCCCAGGGCTATCTACAAAGGGGAATCAATATTCTATAAACATGTATAAGTATTTTTATCAGTTGGAACTGAAGGAAAGTCTTCATCATTTCAGGAGGGTCACAGATGCCTTCTTTGCACCTCTGCTTTTCAGTTTTGACCCAACTCTCAAAAGGAAGAGAGTGTCAGATGAGGCCTACAAATTGGTAAGTAAGGTCGGGTGTATATTCTTGCAATTTCCAACTTTCACCTAAATGAGGGTAGGCTTCTATATTGGATGTACTTACATGTTTCCCAGATATCCCTCAAATAAGTGGATACTCATGGAGTTATGTAGACAACTGATTTCAGTTCACAAGGAATGCATGAGGATTCACAAAATGGGTTTCAAATTCCCACTGATGATTGGTAGATATACCATTCACAGTGTACAAAAGACAAATTCAGTTGCTGCAAAAATGCAAATCATGACAATAAGGACATACAAATACAGATTTGACTTTGACTACCGAGATGTGAATAGGAAATTGAAGAAAGGTCACCGACACAAGTACTATTTCAAAGACATATGGGCAGAAAGCAAGGATGAAGAAGACATTTGCAAAATGGATCACTACAGGCTAATCGTAGAGAAGATTAGAGATCTTGGTGTGGTTGACCTACTAGAGGATTTCAAAGACCTTGGCGACATCATGAACACTGCCTACGAAGAAAATGAAATTTCTAGGAGAGCTTTTCCTGCGGTACAATGGTCTAAAAAGGAATGTGTCTCCATTAGGGAAAGGCTTTCCTCCATATTGTCCAACATAGCAGAATGGTTGCACAAACATGGTTTCTAGATGAAAGCCTTCAGGACATAATCAAAAGGAGAAGTACCTAGAGAAGAAGCCAACCAACAACAAGAACTCTGCACAAAAGATAAGCATGTAGATACTCCCTTTTCTTCCCGAAAAGGTCCTAGAATCAAGTTCACTGTTGGAAAAAAGGATACACGAGTAGTTAAGGAAGAAGAGGCCACAAAATATGAATCAACTCACTCAAAAGGAAAAAGGACCAGTTTCTGAAGAAGAAGGAAATGAAAGTGAGGAATCAGCTTCTGAAGAAGATTCTGAGGGAGAAGAGTCTATTGAAGAAGATGATTCTACAGAAGAAGAGTTCAAAGAAGATGAGGGTGAACAAGAAGCTGAACAAGAAGTTGAACAAGAAGCTGAACAAGAAGGTGATAAGGAGGAATTCAGGCATGAAAAGGAAAAAATTCTATCTCCACATGAGAATGTTGTTGAAGACCTTCCCCAAATGTCATCACCTGTTACTTCAAATGTTCCTTACAGACCTCCCAATCCTAACACTCCTCCACCTCCTCTCCCTACTTCACCTCCTCCCACATTTAGCACACATGTAGTGGATTTTTTGCTTCCTTGTACAACATCAACCATGCTTGCTAATCCCCCTACAGGTTCCAATACAAAAACTATTGATGTCTTATCAAGATCTCCTTCATCCATCTCAAGTTTTTCATCTCCATATTTTGATGTTTCATCTGAAGCTGAATTCGATAGATTTATGAATGAGTCTTTGCAAAGTAAACTTGGTGTGCAGTCTACTGGAGTAATCATGACAGATATTTCCCCGATTGTTACCATATCATTTGTATCTACAAAAGTAGCTGTGAAACAAGAATTGATGACAAGTCAAGAAGTATATAATTCCTCCCTTCCTCCTTGGTTGGTCTCTTAGGTATCAAAGAGAAAGAAACAAATGATCTCTCCAAAAGAGATTGATCTTGAAGAGATAGCCCCTCCAAAGGTGAAGGGGAAGAAAAAGGAAAAAATTCATTCAAGGCTTCCTATTGACAAATCTGGTCAAAAGTTTGTAGAGATTGGTCTACCCCCATGGGAAGAAGGTGATATTGACATGGAGGACTACACAGTCATAAGAATCTAGCTCAGAAAAGTGAAAAATGAAAGTGCAAAGGTGGATGCACAGGTAGTCCTAGATGCATTAGCAAGAAGTCTTGAAAAGATGGAACAAGCCCGAGATGTGTATAAAGAGAAGGCTGAGCATTATGCAACTATTTTGGGGAAACTAGAAAGCTCTTCAGGAAATGCACAATCTATGGTTATGATAAGCATTGAGGAACCAATAGTACAAAAGGTGGAAATTTTTTTCCTCCAAAGGTAAGGCATTGTATGATTTCATTGATTAAATGATAGAACATGGTTCACAGGTTATCACTAGTGTGAATGAAAAGGCCACTCAAATAGCCAAGCTAAAATCATAGATTGATAAAGAATAAAGCAATACTTTCCTGAGAGAAAAAAGAAATGGAAAAATGCCTCTCATTTTGGTCACAAATGAAAGAGGCAAAGCTGAGTAAGCTAGTTGAAGTTGGGGTAATTCCCAACAAAGAGAAAAATGTGGAGGTAAGAGAATCTATCAAGCACCACATTCAAGTGATCAAGTCTCTTATTGAAGATATCCACCAAATACAAGAAGATGTCGAAGGACATCGTGTTATCCTAGAAGATGAAATTAAGGAGTTACCAGGTAATCTCCTTGATAAAGATCATATTTTCCTCCCGGCCAGTGAACTTTCATGGATCTACAAGGAAGCCATCATGAAGAAAGTAGAGGATGCCAAATTTTCAAAGACCTCCATGCCTACAATTTGTGACTTATGAATTTCTCTTGATAATCTCAAGATACATCTCGACAGGTGCAAGAAACTTCACTCATCTTCCAAAAGATCAATCACTAGAGTTCACACCATAGTGGATTACATTGTTGGTCCAGATGAGGCATTCGTGCTCGAGACAAAGAAGATATATGAAGACTTTCGTGCCCAATGCAAGGAATCATGAAGACTTCTTTTCTTCTCAAGTGTTAGATAGTTTTTTATTTCATTTACACATTTTGTAAATAGTTATCAACATCTTATATGTCTTTTTGAGAAATGTAATTACATGTAAAATCATAGATGTTTTGCTATAATGGTGGATGACATTTTTGGAATAAGTCAATTAGTTAGGTCAAATTTTCCTAGATTAGATTTACTCTTCTGATTTTACTAATTTTTCTCTCCTCTCCCTTCTATAAATATGAGAGGATCCTATTGAAAAAGGATCTTTAATATTTTGTGATGAAGTGCTGCCCTTTTGAGAAGAAAATACATGAAAATTTGTGTTCATCTTTGTGTATCTATTTTGATCAATAAAGAAGAAAATTGCATACCAAACTTTGTGTCAGATCAATTATCTTTTGGATTTGATTAAGATTGGCTATGATTAGTGTTTGAGATCTAAGGGCTTTGAATAAATCTGTGTAAACTTTGTGTTGCACTCTTTATTCATATTTGTATTTATGTTTGGATAACTATTGGTGATTATCTACAAGACTTTGTACTTGTAATTGTTCATGTTATTCGTGGAATTGTTGTATCTAAGAAGAGTTTGTGCTTCTAATACAACAATAATTATATCTCTCAAGGATCCATCAATGAAAAGCTACGAAATGACTTTGTGCCTTCATGAGCTTTTATTTCTTATTTTATTGTTTATTATTATCATGCTGGTATCTCTAAACTTTTCTTTGACAAGATAAAGATATTGGAATTACTGCTTTGTTTTTAGTTTAAAGTTGTATCGAATCAAAATTATCAACCGTGAAGCATTGCAAAACATATTCTTTGAAAAAAGAGAGAAGTATGAATGTGATACACCCCCATATGGTAATTTTAGTGTAAATTTTTGTGAATATTTAATTAGTTTTACTTAGCTTCTGTAAGCAGTAAGAAGGGCACCTCCCCTTTTTGAGAGGAGAGATTACATCTCACACATCTGTGGTTGAAATCAAAGTTGTGTAGTCTATTGAAAAAGGGGATTACATAATATTCACCCAACACACTTGAAGAGGAAAGAACATTGGTGAAAGGGAGTGGGACACTCCTATTGCCCAAATGTGACATATCATCTATTATTGCATTAGATGCATTTAGAAAGGATCCTGGCGCCTCTGTTTCTGAGGAGGTTTTTCATAATAAGGTCTTTGGCTTAGGTTTAGCCCCAAATTGCATACACTTTCCATTTGGTCTATGACACAAAACATGGGGAAGCTTGATGTTATAAAATCTATGGAAAAGGAGATTGGAGTAGTGGTTCTCAGGAGGGCAACATAAATGACTACTACTTTAGCTGCACAATTGACAATGCATGTTGCAATGTTAACAATAGATACTGCTTAGATTATAGAGGCTAACTATAAGAGATTGTTATATAGGTACAAAATAATGATGGATGAACATAATAAGGTGCTTTCCACAGCACAGAGGGGTCTGTCATCTCCAACAAGTTCTTCCTCAAACATGTCTACACAAGACAGAGACTTTGTCTCTCAGTATTCAAAATTTGAATCAAGATTTGAAATTAGAAAAGGAGAATATAAAGAAGGCCAAATTGGAGACAATCAAAGTAGCATATGACATATTTGAGGATGTATTAAGACATAGAGTGACCAAATTGGTCAATAGAGCTAATTATGTGTGGGAAACCTACAAGAACATCCATGAGGCTAACATCAAGCATTTGCAGGTTAGAGTTCGTTTCAAACTAAGTGGAGGAAATGGAGTACTAGGCTTGGAACACTAAAGGAGATCATGTCCAAAATGCAGGACAATCTTGAGGATCCTACTCATGTTCTTGAAATATTGTAAGCCATTGATTTGATTAATGAGATAACAAATTTCCATGGGAAGTTAGGAATGCAACTTCAAAATAAATTGAGAATGTTCAGGGATATGGAAGAACACAATATGCCTAAAATATTAGATGATAAGGGTGAGTTGATGGAGTTTTCCAAATGGAAGCATGAATTGGAAGAATGGATGCCACGAGCTAAGAAAATGTTAATTGTAATTGATTAATCTATGTTGAACCCACATATGATAATATGGCTGGAGTTGAAATGAGAATGGATGTGTTTGTTAAAGAATCCAGAGCATTAATTGATGCAAGGTACAATCAACATAGCACAAAAGTGCAAACCTTATTGGACATGAGATGGCCCATTGAAGATGAGTATCACACATGGTTGGAGAGTTTCATTGAATGAGTTTGTGTTAGGAAGGAGAAGACAAACATGGTGAATAACAAACAGGAGAGAAGCAATGCATAGCCTGGAAATGGTACAGATTAGGCTTTTGTTGAAGTATTGAAAAATATTGTTCTCTCACTATCATAAAGGTTGATGGCATAGATACTGACTTGGATGGGTCGGTCATCTTTCTTTTTACTGCTTTTTATGTTTTAGTATTTGCTGACTGGGTGTGCACATGGAAAACACTTTTGGCCCATGAGGGAGATTTTTTGGTTCTATTACAATGAGTGGAAGGTGCCTTTTGGAAGGCAAGTGTATCTTCTTCAGAAATTAGAAATAAATTTTGTCTTGTACACTTTCCTCCTTATTTCAATGATGCAAATGTAATTGTCTGGGGAAACCTTGAAATTGAAATTGAAATGTATGTCAAATGAAAATGAGACTCTAATTGTAATTTGGCCCGATGCTTGTTGCTCTCATGTGTCTATAAATAAAAATTCATGGTCAATCACATGGTTCTTATGATTCTTAAGCAATTTTGAGCTCATGTATGAGTAATTTTGATAATTTCAAGCACATAGAAAAAATTCAAGCACATAGAAATAGATTAGTGCTAAGTCTTAGGAATGTATTCAGATCTATAATAGGCTTAATTGTTCTAGAATAGAAAAGATATATGAATGATAAGTGCAAGTTCCTGGATTAGTTTCTCTCTATAATTTTGGCTTTCGAATTACAAATAAAGTAATCAAGGTTCATTTATTTATCTTTACTCACTTTGATTGAATGTGTGATTTCATCTTTTGCTTTACTTCAAAGAGCTAAATAAGTTCTTAAATGAGATCATATATTTGTAAGAGAAATTCAAGGATTGTTAAGTGTTAGTGTAAATATTTATTTACTACACTAGCATAAGTTAACTTAGGTTATTTTAACCTATGGGTGCATTTAATCTTTTTAGGGTTTCCTTGTTGTCACATGTTGTTAGATCAAGACACATGGCAACATCTTACTGCATCTTGTTTCTCACCCTTTCCTATATAAGGAGGGTTTTTATATCATTTGGATCATCCTTTTTACCTCATCATTTGAGAGGTCTTAATATCAAGCAAGCTCATTCTTGCATATCCTCTTGTGGAAGATTTATCATTATTTTTGCAGGTGTTCCTGGCTATTAATCTTATTCAAGATTTCTAACATGGTATCAGAGCCATTCTTGCAAAACTCTTCCCAAATCTGAGGATTGAGTTATGGCTGTAAGATCTTCTCTGAGGTTGTCTCTATATTAGGTTTTCTTTGGAAGGTCACTTTCAGTGCATATTGGAGGAAATCTGAGCTCATATCCGAGTCCAGGGCTGTCGAAAAAGACATAATCGACTTTTGTTTTGCCAAAATCTGACACTTTATGCCAATGTTATGAGGATCTCAAAATTTGCAAGATTTGGAGATTGCAGACCTACCGGAGCTTTTTCACCTCAAATCGACCACGCCATCAGATCCAGAGAGCTCGAGAGATGAAGATCGACATATAACATGCCCATATTTGACGTTTGCTGTTCGTGAGGCAAAATTTTTCTTGCATTTTTTTTCTTGCTCTGTGAAAAATTATTCAAAATTTTTTTTATCATTTTTCTTTAGTTATGTGAAAAATCAAATTTTTTTTTGTAAAAATAAAAATATAAATCAAATTTCGCCATCCGCTGACGACCGCCGTCCCATCCGCTGACGTCTGCCGACCGACGACCACACATTCACCGTCGACTGCTACCCGTGCATTCACCACCGACCGCGCATTCACCGCCAATCGATGACCGACTTAATCACTGCCGACCGATTCTTCATCGTCGACATCCAAGCTCCGACGATCGGCATTCGACTGGCCCCGCCGCCTGAGCCCCCGGTCATCCACAGCACCGAGGGCTCTACCTACTCAGTAGCACCTCCCTCCTACCCAGCCACGTAACCTGCTCCGCCTCCACAGCGCCGCTCCGACGTCACCACCGATTCGGTGGCTTATTTTTTTTGGCCCGGCATGCTAAAATTTTGCACCTGTTTAGTCTGCAAGCCCTAATAGGGCAGATTTTTTCAAAATGCCATATCTTTTCACTAGGGTATCGAAAATCAGAAAATGAGATACCATTGGAAAGAGGATTTGGTCTACTTTCCAGTGGTGCCATCCATTCTGTGAAATCTATCTTCCAGAAAATTTTACAGTCAATTGAAGTCAACCCTTCATTTTGGACATAAAGGCTCATATCTTCGCAACCGTTGATCGAAATTCAGTGATTCCAGTGGCATCAGGAAGGTGATTCAGAGCTCTTTTCATCCGTCTAGTCACTTTTATCAGTTTCAGCTCTAGGTACTCTTGCATTGGTTTTGTTCAAATTTGGTGCATTTGTTCAATAACTTGGATATCTTGAAGCTTGGGAAAAGGTCTTGTTTTGGGTGGCATCACTTCAGTTGCACATCAACTATTTGGAAGTTTCTATCTACTGCTGAAGGTCATTGTCTTTGTACTTTTGGAGAAATTTGTTTGTCCATTATGGGGCTTGCATATTATCCTTCTTCTCCATCAGAGACTATTGGTATCCCTTCACATTCAGTGATTCCTTGTCCAGAGTCATTGATTGAGGCTTCCATCATCATCATCATTCACCAAGACATATTTGAGGGGATATCTCTCCTATTTGATGACAGTCATTGCACTCTTGTTGTCAAATCATCACAGTCTTTGGATCTTGTTTAGCATCTCGTTCCGCATCGTCCTGATTTGTCACCTTCTACATTGATTGGGTATGTACCTGAGTGGGTTGTGGCATCTTCATCTTCATCAGGCAAGGAGACACATGAGCAGCTTTCAGAGACATCATCAACATTCACATACATCCATCCTTCCTTTAATTCCTATCCGGAATGGGAAGCATCTCTGCACTTGCACCTGGTTTTGTTTCTTCCGAAAGGGAGACAAGTTGTTTGTCGACATTGGATCATGTCTTGTCTACATACACTTACCTTTTTTTTGCAGGTGATCACATATTTTGGGGAGGCTATATTGTCTCTCTATTTCCCTCCTATGGGGGGGCATTGATTGTATTGTATCCATGTGATGATTGTTGTCCTTGGGGGGATGATGTTGAGTCCTCCAATCATCACCTTTTTGCTTTTTATCTCCTTTTCGGAGAGGGGTTTTCTTCCCACTGGGTTTTACCCTTTTCTCCATTTTTTGTGGGAGATTAGTTGCTTTTTTCATCCTATGTACATGGGTACCTAATATGGCCATCAACCGGGACCCATCATCATCATCATGCATAATCATTGCATTTTCTTTTCCTCCCTAAGTTGCACTTATGGGGGGGTGTTAGTGTAAATATTTATTTACTACACTAGCATAAGTTAACTTAGGTTATTTTAACCTATGGGTGCATTTAATCATTTTAGGGTTTCCTTGTTGTCACATGTTGTTAGATCAAGACACATGGCAACATCTTACTGCATCTTGTTTCTCACCCTTTCCTATATAAGGAGGGTTTTTATATCATTTGGATCATCCTTTTTACCTCATCATTTGAGAGGTCTTAATATCAAGCAAGCTCATTCTTGCATATCCTCTTGTGGAAGATTTATCATTGTTTTTGCAGGTGTTCCTGGCTATTAATCTTATTCAAGATTTCTAACATTAAGAAGTTTCTAATTCTGGACATATCGAGTTGTGTGTGTTACAAAGTAATATACAATAGTATACAAATACTTGTTTCCATTTGCTAATGTATTACAATTTATTGCATATGTGAATCCGTCGTGCTTAGATAAGGCACTGGTCCATTTTTTTGGTCACCTTTGATGTTTGTGAGCCACTTATACCTGAAAAAGAACATAAATATTTACAAACAATTTTTGGCACACCTATAATTGTAGTATAGTAGCATGAAGTACTACTCATTCCTAGCTATAGGTACAACTCGTTAAAGGGTCTGCCAAATCCTTAAGGAGTTTTTATCTATTTTCATCCAACATGAGTGTATCTATTTGTTTTCAATGTTAGTGATAAAATGGCACAAGAGTATCATATGAAATTTTTTAGGATCACCCTCCTGGGTTTCATAGAGCTTGAAGAGTAGAGGTCTAGCCTAGAAAGCTAGTACCTATTTGTTGGCCAATCCTTGCCTTTACTTATCATTGGGTTTTGGAAAATTCATAGGTAAATGGTAAGATCAAATTTGGTTCTAAAACAATAACCAACATAACCATCTCCTCATGCATAGCCACTCTTTGAGACTCAAATTAACTCATATCTATTGCCTCATTCAAAATTATAGGCTCATTTATAGCCACTCTTCAATTAGGGGGAGTATACTTGTTCAGTTGAACTTTGTTAAGTGTACCTCTCAAGACCTATGATGGAGGGTCTACCTCCTCTTTAGAAATATCTTAACTATTTGATCTCTTCTCCTCTCGAGGTTTTTATGGGATTTCAGTTCAACCTTCTTAGTCTTCAAGGATTGTTGAGCTATATCTTTCTTCACATCCTTTACTAGCTACAATACGATGGAAGAAGACTTACTTTCTCTAAAAAATAGACTTTTTTTGTATAAAAATCTCTAGGTCATAGGGTCTCAAATCTTGTACCCCTTCACATCAACACCATAACCAATCAAGATACATTTCATCACCTTGTTTTCCAACTTCAAGACTGTTTCTCCCTAGGCATATGTGTATATGCCTCATAACCAAAAGCCTAAAGATACTGCAATACAAGATTTTTTCTGTCCACACCTTTGTAGGTGTCTTTCAAATGATAGTTGATATAGGACACCTATAAACTAGGTAACAAGCCATAAAAACCTGATACTACCAAAACTCGGGGCACCCTTATATTTATATAATAGTCATTGATCATGTGGTGCTCTCATTTCCATCCTTCTATTCAAGCATCTTATGACCACATGTGTTCAAAGAACTATCCCAAGTGAAATATATACATAACCCTAGGTATAGTTATATACTATCACCAATGGAAGGATGAATTTAGGTGGGATTTACCCAAACTATTGTAGTAATCTATTTATTGGGTGATCTCTTGTAATCCTCTTTTTTTGGCCATAATTATAATCCTACAATAAAAATTTAAGACTATATCATCCCATCTAATAAGATGACCATAATAATGCAAGGGTATTTTTTTACATTAGTGTCCTTTATAATCACTACAATTTGAGTCCTTTAATGAAAGTGTGTAAATCCTCTCAAACTCATGCCCCTAGGTTCCTCAAAATTTACTTTGATATAAAATGATTTGCTCCAAGATCCACTCCATAATTAGGGATGTAGGACTAGAGGAAAGTTTCCATAATCTCATAATCTATATAATTTTGGATAGAATTAGGAAATGATGTAAATTCCCTAGGTGTAAGAGGCCATTTATGCCAATATTAATTTGTTTAATTCACTAGTCAATATCCATCATTGGTATGAACCTAGAAGATATCAAGAGTATCTATTTGATTCACTAGTATAATTATGGATCTAAGCAGGAGATAATCTCATTGTAGACCAATTAAGCATCCCATTATTTAAAAATCACTTTCCTTGGGATTTCTTGCAATGCTTACCCATTAAAAACTACAATAACCCTCTAGATGATAACTCAATCTCATAGCCACCTTTCCCAAATAATTAGAATTTAATATTTTTTGATTGGGGATGGGAATGAATACCTCTATGGTAGCATCTATCCCATATATCTTTGCTTAATATGCACCACATTAATTTCATCTCACCTCTAGCACCTCAACTATTTTAATACCCTATTGATTGTAAGGCTCAAACTAGAACTCAATCCATTGTCCCTCATCTTTATTAGAAAGTAGAGAATGGCAATAAGTGAAATTAGTAAGTCCATGGGTATCTCACCTCACTAAGTTAAGTTAGTTATATTAGCGAGTGATCAAAATTCAGTCTATAAGTTAGTTGGATTTCTTCTAAATAATAAAATAGGTTGGTTCTACCTACCCCTCATGACAAAATAGGTTAGTTAGGGCCTCAATTAAATAAAGGGTGTTATGTATCTCTTGAAATCAAATAACCTTCTCTCACACAAATTTTAATGGATGCTTGGAGTTGGTTGTACTATGATTTATATACTATAGAAATAAATAATTCTTGGGTGGGAGATATACCTTCTTGGGTGGGAGATATACCCTCCCTAAGGAGGGTCACATTTATGACACACTTGATCAATAAATTCACTTGTGTTATGCACATAATTAACTATAGTTGGGAGATTAAGGTAATGGTTGATCGGGGGTTCTCATTCTTGAAACATTAATGTGAATCAGTTCAATGGTATGCATATGGTGAATCTCAATTATGGTTGATGGAGATGACAATTTTACTATTTGTAGTGGTAGCTTGATCTTAGCTTTAGACTAAAATGATGTTCTACTTTCAAAACTATTAATGGAACTACCAATGAAACAACTAAACTAAGGAACTACTATATTTTTTTTAATAAGTTCACTTGAACCTAATAAATATTTCACCTAAAAATATGTATGTACCTATTAGGAGCGGGTGGGTGTATCTAACTTGAAACACACAAAAATGGAAGGGGGTTCATTTGAGATCCTTTTTTCTTATTCCATTTTAGAGTATCCATTTACCTAAATTTCATACACTTACATTTCTACTTCCTATTAGTAATTCCAAGATTTGAACTTTCTCAATCTAATCCACAATGGGAGCCTAACCATATAGAATCACATGGGCCTTTCTATCACTAGATAATTTTGAGGTAATTAGGTCAATAAATATAATATACAACTATGGAATATTTAATTGTAGAATAGTAGTTAGCTAGTGTAGTGTAGGAAATCGTATGCCCTTTACAATTTAACTTTATGTTTAGGTCCCTTAATTTATTGGACTTAATTAAGCTTCTAATTTTCCAAATTATGCATTCCAAAGCTTTATTATTCCTATTTTCCAAAGGGAAACTAAAATTTAATTAATGTAATTAATATTTTAATCAACATGGAATGTGAATGTCCTATACTTATAGGCTAGGACCCATTTTACAAAGGGCTAATGGGTCCCCTTTAAGTCCTAGGACCCATTTTTAAATGTGTTTTTGGCAATATTTTAATGATTCAAATTCAATATGAAATTGTCAACTTTTGGAATGTAATTTTCAAGAAATTAGATAAACACCTATAAATACATAGTCTTTTTATCAATTCAAATCTAAGCAAAATTCTAAGGATCAATTATAAGACTTCATATGCGCAAATATCATTATCAAGAGTATATTTATCAGTCATTTGTTGTAACATTCAAGATCCTAACATCATGTTCAAGCTTATGTGTGTTCATGTAATCTTGTGAAGGCTAACACACATTGTTGATCCTAAAGCATCCAAGCATTTTCAAGTGTACAAATCTATCAAGCAAAACAAAATAAGATTCCTTGGAGTGATATGTTTGTCTTCAGTCCTCTAAGGGAAGCCATTGAAGGTTTGGTGAGTTGTAGCAAGCAAGTGTTCATTCATCATTTCCTTCTCCATTTTCATTATGTTTCTATCAAGGTTTAATTACCAAACTTGGGGTTTGACTTAGGAAAAGCCCCACTAAATTTTTTTTCCCTCTCTTTGTATGTGCAGATTACAGGTTGAAGAAGAATTGAAGATATTGAAGAGAAATTTTACATTGTTGCATAAGTTGTCATCATTGTTGTTAAGACACAAAAACTCAATTGCAGATTTTATTTCCAACTTTCTAATAGTGGAACCTGTACAAAAAAAAGCTAAGATCTTACCTTTGAGGATTGCCAAAAGAATTTTTAGAAGCCCTAACCAGGAACCATTTTACCTAGGGTGAACTCGTCCTTCAACAAAGCTCAAAACCCACTTTTGGTGATTGGTACATGTGTCATAACCCTTCTCAAATCTGCTTACAAACCGTGATTTCAGTTCTTGTACTTTTAGGAATTTGCATTTCATGTTCTGGGCCTTATTGTTCATTTAGTTTGAGCATTGCATATCATTTCAATTCGTTTTCAAATCTATCTTATTGTCTTAAGGATTGAGATCTAGGACTAATTGACTTACCATTGAGGTTGAAAGTCAATATTTACACCTTGTGATCTATTTCCTAATGAAATGCCTTAGGGAAAGGTACAAATAGAGAAAATACCCCCTTATTATTAAGGAACCACTTTACCACCATTTTTTTTTTGGGTGCATATCATAGAAATCTTGGGCATCTTATTGATGAGTGTTGTGCTTTAAAGAAGGTGATACATGAAAATGATATTATCCATATAATTAGATAGAATGCACACACTTGGATCCTTGCCATGTGATATTTTTAGAATCATAGCATACTCACTATTACATGTATTGCACTTTATGTAAATCACTTTTCCATATTTCAAGGAGCACCATATCATCATTTATCTTGGCTCATCCTTGTCCTAAATTTTGGGGGAAAGGGATTTGATAGCCTTTTCTTAGTATGACACTTGTCGTTGATCCTTTGGCTAGTCATCCACCTTTCGTATATGATGAACAAGATCAGAATGCAGGCGACCTACTATAGGTTGGCTCACATGTGACATACTATATTTATTATCTTCCTATGTTATTTGAGATTTCATGTATGTAATATGATCCCCTGTATCATGTTGCTTGGTGTGTCTTTATGTTTATGAGTTTTCTTTGGATGACCCTTGTTACTCCATTGGTCCAAGGATACAAAGGAAGCGAATCTGTCATGACATTCTTATATTTGTATCTACATTCTTCTATCTATCATAAACATTGTCTTTTATTTTGTCTCATTTTTTCATTTTGGGGTGATGCAAGGCATTGAGACATCAAAGTATCTTCCATGTTGACCCAAAATATTTTTCTTTATTTTTTTCTCTCAATGTCATTCCTCCTTGGTGTTTGTTGTTACACAAAGTATTTATAGAATGATGATAGTTCCAAGCTATATTATATCACTATAGAAAAGACATGTGCTAACCTAAAAAATGTGGATCCATTATGTGTTGTCTTTTGAGATTGCATGGGGGAAACCTCATTTTTCATGACACATCTTCATTTGAAAACATATGATTGGCATAGGGATTTCCAAATAATCTCTCATGACCCTTTTATCAATTATAATTTATCATTTTCCACTTTAAAGTAATTTCTCACAATACGGTGTTTAGAAACTTCTTTAAAGTGGGGGCATACATTAGCATTCTTTCATTGGAATTATCTCATTTTGGATGAAATTTTTGGCATTTTTGGCTTCACTTTTGTTCATAGAGGTTGGAATTAGTGTAGTGTTGGCATAGCATTGATTATTTTTGTTTAACCTTATCAAAGTTATCATTGAGTATAACTTTTGGTATGGTTAACATATGGGAGACCTATAGACCTGGTGTGACCTTCCCATCTGCCATCACTTTTTATGAGTACACATCTTATAGACATAGTGTGTGTTTCTTATTTTTCCTTTGGGGCTCACCTAGTGTATACTAGATTACACTAGCCCTTGTGAACACATTTGATGGACGTGGTATAAAACAACTTGCTAGTCCATCCATTTTTGCATTAGCTTTGACATTGTATGCTTGTGTATCTTGTCTTTTTGCATGTATCTTACACATCTTGTGCGTCACTTTTCCTTTATGTTGGTTTTCCATGGGATCTTGGATCCTGAGGGCTTGATCCTCCTCCTTGATCTTTGTCATCCTATCTCTCTAACATTTTTACACTTGAACCTCTCTTGATGCATATTTGTCTAATTTAGTGTGAGTTTGAGTGTAAGTTCATACTCTCACTAAAGTGGGGGCTAAATGTAGTATAGGAAATTGTATACCCTTTACAATTTCACATTATGTTTGGGTCCCTCAATTTATTGGACTTAATTAGGCTTCTAATTTTCTAAATTATGCATTCCAAAGCCTTATTATTCCCATTTTCTAAAAGGGAAACTGACATTTAATTAATGAAATTATTTTTTTAATCACCTTGGAATGTGAATGTCTTAGAATTATAGGCCAAGACCCAAATTCAATATGCAATTGTCGGCTTTTGGAATCTAATTTTTGAGAAATTGGATAAACACCTATAAATATACAATATTTTTATCAATTCAAATCTAAGCAACATTCTAAGGATCAATTACAAGACTTCATATGAGAAAATATCATATTAAAGAGCATTCAAGAGCAGATTCATTAGTCATTTATTCCAGCATTAAAGATCCTAACATCATGTTCAAGCTTATGTGTGTTCATGTCATCTTGTGAAGGCTAACATGCATTGTTGATCCTAAAGCATCCAAGCATTTGTAGGTGTCCAAATCTATCAAGAAAAACAAGATTAGATTCCTTGGAGTGATGTGTTTGTCCTCGGTCCTCTAAGGGAAGCCATTGAAGGTTTGGTGAGTTGTAGAAATCAAGTGTTCATTCATCATTTCCTTCTCCATTGTCATTATGTTTATATCAAGGTTTAATTACCAAACTTGGGGTTTGACTAAGGAAAACCCCCATTCAAACAAAACAATTTTTCCCTATCTTTGTGTGTGCAAATTATAGGTTTAAGAATAATTGAAGATCTTGAAGAGAAATTTTGTAATGTTGCGTAAGTTTTCATCATTGTTGTCAAGCCATAAAAACTCAATTGCAGATTTTATTTCCAACTTTTTGATAGTGGAACCTATGCAAAAAAAAGCTAAGATCCTACCTTTGAGGATTTCCAAAATAATTTTTAGAAGCCCTAACTAGGAACCATTCACCCTAGGGTGAACCTGTCCTTCAAAAAAGCTCAAAAAATACTTTTGGTGACTGGTACATGTGTCATAACCCTAACTAGATCTTCCTGCAAACTATGATTTCAGTTTTTATACTTTCAAGAATTTGCATTTCATGTTCTAGGTGTTATTGTTCATTTAGTTTGAGCATTGCATATCATTTCAATTTGGTTTAAGATCTATCCTATTATCTTAAGGAATGAGATCGAGGTCTAATTGACTCACCTTTGAGGTTGAAAGATAATCTTTACACCTTGTGATCTCTTTCCTAATCAAATGCCTTAGGGAAAGGTACAAATAGAGAAAATACCTCCTTATTATTAAGGAACCCCTTTCCCACCATTTTATCTAGACACCCTTCTAGGTAGTTAGAAGGGCATCTCCAAAGTGTAGTTCTTAGAAGGTTATTTGATCATCTGAAGTGGCCTCTCATAATGTTTTATCCCTTTAGATAGGACATCAAGTGTGGTAGATATTATAGAGGATGATTGTCCATTCCCCTGAGACACCTGGAAGTTTGAAAGTGTTCTAGTCAAAATCCTAGTGTATCAAGATATTAGAGAAATTCCAATTGGAGGGATGGATAAAATGAATTTGAGGCACTCTATCTAGCCTACCTATGCCAACACACCCTACTATGTAGGGAAATGATGATCCAAATTATTTTCAAGATATATTTTCTCACACACCACTTTAACGAGTATGCGAATTTTGTAATTTTTTTTTATAAATTCTTCAAACCTCTTTAAAATCATACAACCCCCTCCAAAAATCCTTAAAAATTGTAAAACAACCTTTAAAAATATAAAAAACATTAGAAAAAATAGAGAATTTATCTCATTTTTTTTTGTTCACCCCTTTTGACAAGGGAAAATGTATGGTCACTATAGTAAATGAATAACTATGGAAATTGATGAATGTTCCCTAAACAAGAAAACATGTCAATTGACCCACCCAATTTGAAATTTACCAAAAATCATATAAATGATAACCAAAAGAAATCAGTTTTGCACCTATTTATTCTTTGTCTTGACAACTACATTTTGGCTATTTGTGTCCTATTTTTTATCATCTAAAATTTGTGAAAACAAAAAAAGAACCTAGGACTTGGGAGGGTATTTGAGAAGTATTACCTTGTGGATTTTTTGAGATAGTGCTGATGCCATTTTCATGATTAATATCTTGCAAGATATTTGTCAACTAGATCTACCCTTAATTCCATTACTATTTGATTATAGCTCAAAACCGCTTAAAATATATTAAACACTCATGTAAATGATTCCCTTAAAGCCTTAATTTTCAATTTATACGTTTGCTTAACATTTTTATACCATATCATTTTTCATGTAGGTGATACATGCGAAGTGCCAAAAGTATGCCCTAGATCTCAATATAGTTGGTATTTCCTCTTGTCCTTATTTTCACAAAAACTTAAGTTGATTATTTAGTTAGAATATAATTGAGTCACATTAGTTTTTCATTTATATGTCTTGGGTGGATTAGGTGAGCTTTTAGAAAAAATATTATCCCTTAAAACATCACACAAATGGTAAGTAAACTCATTATCATTTCAATATATATTTTAAAACAACTTATATTGGACAATGATCATCTAAATTTATTTTATGAGCTAGATATGGATGTCAAGGTAAGTATAGGTAAGCTTTGATGCCTCTATGCCTATTTTGTGAACTGGAGTTAGGATTAGGTGTGTCATATGCCTTACAAGTCCTACTATTTGAACTATATATTTATTACTTATTTTATCCTCATTAAGGAAACATGACATTCCACTTTGAGGTATCTATTTTGGCCACAAGAATATCTTGGAATGTATGTAAGACATTGTAAGTGTTATAGGTATGAGTAGTTGGTGTTGTCATTGGTGTCAACGAGCTTGTGTTGTCATTGGTGTCAATTGTATGGGAAATATATTGTTGCAAGAGTATGTGCAATTGGTATTGAGTTGGTGTTGTCTCTGATTATGCTTTGATTGGTTTCATTATGTTGTCATTAGTAAGCTACTGGTGTCAACCTCTAGTGTTTCTTTGATAAGCTTCTGTCTATAGATGTGTGGTTGAGTTTGTATGTTGCAGTTGGCTTAGTGGTGATGAGGAAGTACTGATATATTGGTGATATGTTTTTGGTACCTGGTTTCCAAGTGCTTTTGAGAAAATTGAATAAAAAGAGGAAACAATGTGTTTTGTGTGGCAGAGTAGTGTTATGGTTTGGCTCCACATTTATTTTGGGTTGAGAATTTTCTTGTGCGGCTCATATATACTGATCAAAGGTGTTTATAGGCGCTACATTCAAAATTTGGTGTGTTGGATTGTAATGTAGAGGAAGTTGTGTTCACTAGTGTGTGAACTGTATATTGCAGATGTGTCTGGGATAAATGTTCTTGCTCCACATTTATCCACATAGTGGTTTTAGGTCTTGTGGATCTAAAAGAGTGGTTATAGTGCATGTATCTTTATTTAGATGAATTTGTTCATGGTTTGGTGCTTAGGAAGTCATTTTCTTGAGTTGTAGTGTATGACAGAGTTGTCTGAATCTATTGGGTGTGTCCATTCTTCAAGTGAAAGTTATTGTGAATGAATTTTCTGGATTTTAGGGTGTTTGTGGAATATTCTAGATCATTTTAAAGTGTTATTTGACTTTCATGAGTCATCTTTGGATTTGAGGAATCATGTGCTTAAGTGTTAATGGTGTTAACATAGGTTCGATTGACCTTGGATGTTTACACTAATTACAAATTTGCTTAAATGTTTGTCAAAGTGTGGCATGACATGTATGAGTGGATTTAGGTCCTAGGTAAGGTGTGTTGTGGTCCACCTTCCTTCCTTTCCACTGTGGGAATGTGTTGGTACTGACCTAATTTGAATTTGTACGGTTGAGGTGCATAATCGACCTTGGAGAATGTTTTCAAGGTTGAAGATGATATAAATAAGTGTTGAGTTGTTGAAGGATGATAAGATAGATGAGTATGATGTGAGTGATGTGAATTGCAAATTTTTAGGGTGCAAATTTGTGAAGTGAAATGTGGTCTTTCATGTGTATAGATTACTGAATATAGTGAGTAGAAGGTGTTTACAATTCTTCAAAAAGACCATGAAGGTGTTGGTGATGTTGTGTTGGATTTTTCTATTGATTTGAGATAGATTTCTCATTGTAACACTATTCTCTCTCTTATTTTCCAATTCTATTGGTGATGATGTGGTGGATTTTTCTGTTGCTTTGAGATATATTTCTCACTGTAACACTCTTCTCTCTCTTATTTTCTATTATGGCAGTGAGACTTTATTTCTTTTAAGGCAATGAGCCCTCCGAAAGTGAGCCCTATTGTATTCGATGTTGATATTACTTTATATTGTGAGTTAATACTCACCGTTTTTTCCCCATCTTGGGTCTTCCACATAAATCTAGTGTTCCTTTGTGTATGGTGTTGATTTGGTTCTATTTATATTAATTTCTTTCATGATAAATCATTCTAAAAGATTAAGGGTTAATTGGATTAATGTGGATTTGAATGTTTGTGGGGATTTTGAAGTTTTAAGGTATGAAAGATTCACCCCACTCTTAGTTGTCCTGTGTATTCAACAATTGGTATCAGAGCAAGGTTCCTTGGAATAAAGCTTAACCATTTGAGGTAGATCTAGGATGACACACAAGAAATATGTTCCTATATTTGATGGATCAAATTATGCATTCTGGAAGACAAGGATGGAGGGTTTTTTGGTTTGTCTTGGATTTGAGATCTGGAGATTTGTTGAAAGAGGATATACTATTCCTACAAATGGTCCAAGCATTGATGATGAGATCGAGGCCTATGAAAACAATGGTAAAGAAAGGTATTCTATCTTAAGTGGTCTTGCTAATTCTGAATTGGTGAAAGTTATGAATATGAAAATTACTAGAGAAATTTGGGTAAAGTTAGAAAGCATTTATGAAGGAGATGATAAGATCAAACAAGCTAAGATGCATAATTTGAAGATCATGTTTGAGACCCTACAAATGTATGAAGATGAAAACATCACAAGCTACTTGCATAAGGTGAATGAAGTTATCAACAGTATCAGAGGTCTTGGTGGAGAACTGAAAGAAGAAGTGGTAAAGAAAGTACTTAGAACTCTTCCTAAAGCTTATAGTCATAAATTTTCTTCTATTGAAGAATTAAAAAAATTGAATCAATATACCAAAGATTAGTTGTATGGTTATTTAACTGCTTTTGAAATGAGAGAATTTGGTACAAATAGTGCAAAATTTGAGATCACTTTAAGGCTATCAAATCAGAGAAGACTGTGGAATCAAATCAGGAAGATCTTGATGATGTGGAAGATAAATTTATGAGAAGAATGAAAAAGGGTATTGAAAAGTATAGTGGTAGGTTTCCTTTCAAATGTTTCAGTTGTGGAAAGATAGGTCATTATGCTTCTAGATGTCCAAATAGATCTTTGAATAACAAGAATAGGGAGAACAAAAGTAAGATGATTAAGAAAAAATACTATGTTAGAGAGGATGAAAGTATATCTGATGATGAATATGATTATGGAGATGATGAGGATGGTGAATGATTGTTCGTGGCTTTAAAAGATGAAACTAATTCTGCCAACTCTGAGAGATATGTGAAGGAAAGGGATCTGAAAGAAAGTGCTAAAACTAAAGTCACTTTGGTATCTACTTTTCATGCTAGACATGAGAAGAAATATTGGATCATTGATAGTGGATGCTCAAATCATATGACAGATGATAAGAGAGATTTTTAAACTTGAAAATATGAAAGAGGACTTGATAGGTTTGGTAATGATACATCCAATAAGATACACATAAAAGGTTCAATTAGTTTTGATAGCAAGAATAATAATGGCGATGCTTACTATGTTAAGGGTTTAATACATAACCTTTTGAGTGTTGGAAAAATGTGTAGCAAATGATACAATCTTATGTTTTAGGATGATGGTTGTGATCGATCAGAAAAGGATATAGAACACTGATTTTTGCTGGAAGAAGGACAAATGGAAATGTCTATCAACTAAAAGGTGTTGATGGTTACTGTTTCATGAATTAGATCAATGAGAGTTGGCTATGGCATAAAAGAATGTGTCACAACAATTTTGATAGCCTAGTGATAATAAGTTTGGTTCAAGCTGTGAGAGATCTGTCAAAGATTACAAAGCCTATCAATGTTGTTTGTAAGGAATGTCAAGTTGGAAAGCAAGCAAGAAGAAGCTTCAAAGTTAAAGAACAATCTTCTACAAGAATATTGGGATTTATGCATAGTGATCTTTGTGGTCCTACAAAAGTAAGAAATATTCAAGGTGAAAGGTATTTCATGCTATTGATTGATGATTATTCTAGAGTGACATGGGTTACTTTTCTCAAAGAAAAATCAAAATCCCTAGATAATTTTAAAGAATTCAAAGTTATGGTTGAGAATGAAATGGATATGAAAATAAAATGTTTGAGGTTTGATAGAGGTGGAGAGTTCACCTCCATGAGTTTAATATATTTTGTGAGAATCGTTGAATGAAGAGGCATTTATCTTCCCCTGGGACTCAATAGAATGGAGTGGTTGAAAGAAAGAATAAGACTGTTCAAGAAGCTGCAAGAATAATGATGAAAGAAGAAAAAAATTGGAAGTCTACTGGAGAGAAGAAATTCATACTACCATTTATATACTTAATAGAGTGCAAGCAAGAGAAAACAACACAAAGACTCCTTATGAGCAATGGTATGGAAGGATTACTACCGTCAAATACTTCAAAGTGTTTGGAAGCAAATGCTATATCAGAAGGGATGAAGAAAACTTAGGAAAGTTTGATGAAGGTATCTTCCTTGGATATTCTACTAAAAGAAAATCTTACCAGTACTACAACAAGAGGCCAAGAAATATTGTTGAGAGTGCTAATGTCAAGGTTGATGAATATCTACAAAATAATTCATTGGTAATTTATGGATATGAATCAAATGAGTCCAATTACAAACAAGAAGAAAAGGATAAGGAAAAAGAAGTGTAGATTGAAGAAGAAGAAGAAGCTTTAGAAAAGATTCCTAAAACTCCTATGTATGTGCAAAATAATGACTCTAAAGAATGGATCATAGGTGATAAGAACAAAGGTGTACTGACAAGAAGGAAAGCTGTTGAAAAATAGGTAAATATGTGTTTCCTTTTTGAAGTTGAACCCAAACCAGTGATTGAAGCATGCAAGGATGAGTATTAGATCAAAGCTATGGAAGAAGAATTAATGTAGATTGAGAAGAATCAGACTTGGGAACTTTTCCCAAGACCCACAAACAGGAATGTGATTGGAACTAAGTGGGTATTCAAGAACAAACTATCAAGTAGATATTTGAGGAGATAGAATTTGAGGAAATAGAATTTGAGGAGATATTTGCTCTGGTGGCAAGAATGGAAGCTATCAAGATGTTTTTGGATTTAGCAACACATAAAGATTTCGAAGTTTATCGGATGGATGTGAAGTCTACTTTCTTGAATGGTGAATTGGAAGAAGAAGTATACAAAGAACAACTAGAAGGATTTTAGTTATCAAATAAATTAGATATGGTTTGCAGATTGAAGATGACATTATATAGATTGAATCAAGCTCCCAGAGCTTCATATGCAAGGTTAGACAAGTACTTATTATAGAAAGGATTCAATAAAGGTACAACATATAACAATCTTTACTTCAAATTTGAAAAAGATCAAATCCTGATTGTGGTTGTATATGTTGATGGCATTATTTTTTTAGGAAATAAAGCTATGTGTAAGAAGTTCACAATAGAGATACAAAAATAATTTGAAATTTCAATGTTTGGGGAGATGAATTTCATCCTTGGGCTACAAATCAATCAGACAAATAAAGGTATTTCATTTCACAATCAAATAATGTCAAGGAAATGTTGAAGAATTTTGGAATGATATATTCTAAATCGGTATGTACCCCTATGGTTACTAGTTGCAAGTTCAGCAAGAATGATGAATCTCCTAAGGCTGATTAGAGCAAGTATAGATGAATGATTAGAGGATTTCTATATCTAACTGCTTCTACATTGATATCATGCAAACAATTTGTATTGTGGCTAGATTTAAAGAAGATCCTAAAGAGTCATATGTTGTAGTAGTGAAGAGGATATTTAAATACTTGAAGGGCACTCCAAATTATGGCTTGTGGTATTCAAAGGATATTGAATTTAATCTGAGTGCTTACACAAATGCAGATTGGGCTGGTTGTGTAAATGACAAAATAATTACAAGTGGAAGTGCATTCTTTCTTGGATGTAGATTGGTGTCATGGCTAAGAAGGAAACAAGATTTAGTGTCTTTATCTACTGCAGAAGAAGAATATATTGTAGCAACATATTTTTACACATAATTTTTGTGGATGAGGAAAATATTAAAGGATATTAGAGTGGTATATGATGAATCAATTTCTATCTTTTGTGATAATACAAGTGCTATCAATATTTCAAAAAATCTGATAATGCATTCAAGGACAATATATCTCAATCCGGTATCACTTTTTGAGAGAGAAGGTTGTAGAGAATGAAGTGAAGCTTGAATATGTGCCTAAAAAGGATTAGGTTGCTAATATAATTACGAAGGCTCTTCCTAAGGATACTTTTGAGTATCTCTGAGATAATTTGGGGGTTGTTGCCCCTACTTTGAACTAGATGCATAAGGATATGCATCAGTCCAATGGATCTCAAGATTCATTAATTGATTGGACTGATGTTGTTGGCTACCTCTAAGGGGGAGTGGGTAGTAGCATTATTGGTTGTTGCAATAAGAATGAGTGAGTGTTTTCATTGTGTAGTAGTTGCTAATTAATGCAGTTTGGTGTGTGATCCTAAGGGGGAGTATGGAGATCAGTAAAGGAAAGGATATTATAGAGAAATAGTGAATCAATATGATTAATGTCAAAGGAGAGAATGAATGATGTAAATAATTTTCCCTTTACCATTGATGTCAAAGGAGGAGAGAGTAATGTGAAAAATATATAAGGGGGAGAGAGAGCAATGCAAAAAATGTTAAGTTGAGAAAAAGGGAGTCATGTGAAAGAAAGTAACGAGTTAATTATGTAAGAGGGAGAAAGTGAAGAAAAAGAGATAATGAGTTAGTATCAAGCAGAGTATTGAGAATTAGAGCTGGTGTGCTTATTGTTGATGGTTTTTCATATCATGTGTTTCCATTAATGACAAAGGGGGAGATTTTTGCAAGTATGAGTATTTGGTGTTGTCATTGATGTCAACAAGCTTGTGTTGTCATTGGTGTCAACTATATGGGAAATATATTTTTGTAAGAGTATGTGCAGTTGGTATTGAGTTGGTGTTATCTCTAATGATGCTTTCATTAGTTTCATTATGTTGTCACTAGTAAGCTACTGGTGTCAACCTCTAGTGTTGCTTTGATAAATTAAATGATGCATGCAAGAGCATGATTATATGGAGTTACAAATTGGATTTTGAATCTTGACCAAGTCTATAAAACTCTATGATGCATGTCATAATATATCTTTGAATGGGAAATAATCCCAAATGGGGCACCCAAGTTGGTAGGTAGGCTATGATAATTCATTATTTTTATGACAAATGTAAGAGGATTATTCTAAAATTGGCCTATAGATGCATCGTGAGACTTAGGAAATAAAATTTATTCCATGAGGACTTGGATGAAACACTTGGGGAGTTGGTACATGGTTTCCAAAATCCACTTTTGGTTTTCTATATTTTGGTATCTTTTCTATATTATATGCTTGGGTTGATGTTGAGAGAAATATACCTTGTATTAAAGGGGGTTACGTTTGTTTGGATTATGGAGCCTTGCAACATGAGCATAAAGTGTGGATGGTTTGTGTTAGTTGTCCCTATGTTTTCATTGATGTAAACCTAGTGATAACTATATGAGAAGTCTACTTGGTTTACCGAAAGTTGTTCTATGCCGGTAATACTCTTTTGTGATGGATCATTGTGTTGGTATTTGAGTCCAAAATTCACCGCAAGATCTGATGTGAATCTAATATCTTAACCATGTTATCATGAATCATTTAAAAATTTGTATCCTAGATCTTGAGATGTTTTTGGTCGTGAGCAAAAAGTTATCTTTGACAGAGTTCAACTTTGTATTCTATCATTGTTCTATGCTTGGCATACTGTGTGGGAAACTCCACATTTTATTAAGTTGAACATTATTATGCTACAATTTTATTGATAGTCTTTGTGTTGGTGGTATGATTGGAAATTAATGTGTTCTCAGATCTAGAAGGTGTTTTTCTTGAGGTTTATTTGTTGGTTTGGAGAATTTTTTTCTAGTCTTGGCCGACTTAGCGTATGCAATACATTATGGAGACTAGCTATGTTTTATGGATATTAGCCAACTTGGTATAATGCACTACATGGATTAAATGTTTAAATTATACATGGTTCCGATAAAGAGAGTTTGGATTACTTTGTTTTCATCTAATTAGGCAGACCTAATTGATGAATAAGATAAACGTGTATATATATAAGATGTTTTGAGGAATGAAAGAAGAGAGAAACGAGAAGTGGTGTGTGTGTGAAAGGTCCTAGCCTAAATGCTTTATCAGTTGTGGATTAGTGCAGATTTGTTGAGCAATTTTTTTGTGAGGAAGCATTTCATATTTTGAGCTACACTGGAACTATACCCTGCGCATTGAAGGTGTATTCCACTATTCAATATTTTGGCAGTGAGCCACTATCTTTGTATCTTGGTGGTTATCCATCTTTTGTACTCAGGTAGTGAGCCTTTCTAAGGATAGTGAGTCCTGACAGTGAGCCTTGTAATATTTTTTATCTGGATATAATATAATGTGAATTAACCCTCATTGTGGTTTTTCCCTTTCTAGGTTTTCCATGTAAAAATCTTGGTGTTCATGTGTATGGCTGCATTGATTTGTTTTTATGTTCCTTCTTATTGATTCAGTTAGAATTATGGTAATGATAAGATGAATTTTATTATGGTTTTATGGAATACTGATTCACCCCCGCTCTCAGTATACCGGATGTTCAACAATATTACCAATTTTTCATTGGAGTAGGGTGTTGATCAACATGTTAAATCTCCAGTATTAATATTGTATTGTGACTATTCTTACTAGAAATATACTAGTTTTATTATTGTGGAGGCTTTTTTTATTGAAAGAGTTTTCCCAAGGTATATATTTTTCACTCTTATGCTATATTATTCTTATTTCATTCCTTTCCATTTCTAATTGGTGATTTATATGTTTCTAAAAATGTTTAAGATCTAATATCTCACAACTCTCTCCTTGTAGGGTTAATTTTGAAAATTTTCATGCCTTATTTCTACTTTATGGGCATAGTTTCCTTTAAAATTGTATGAAGATTTTATTCATGAACCTTTTGGAATTGATAGTGTATGCATGGTTTTCATTTCATTTGGTACAAAATTAATGTTTTTGTCTATATAAGGGTTTTCCTTCCTTGCAATATTAATATTTATTTATGTGGGAGTTTTGTAGTTGATAATGTTTTTCAAGAAAAAAATCATGGAAAACACTTGTAGAATGAAGAAGATGGAGGATCTTTGAGTCTGTCATGTGATTACATGTTACATGTTGACCTAGATCTCATATTTGGTATATTAGTTTTTAATTTAGTCTCATGGGATTTGGAGTGCTTATGGTGGGTGCTTGGTTTTAGCCTCTAATTATATGAAAAACCACTGGTCACTTAGGCCTTGTGGTTGCATGGCTTATATATGGATTGCATGTGGTTTTCACATGTATATATGGGTTGCATATGATTTCATGCGAGTTACATGTGATTTCATAATGATATATGATATGATAAGCTTAAAATCACCATAAGAATTGGTATATAGATTAGATGAGGTCTTTCTTATGAATCTCCAACTACGAGTATACCAGTTCCTACAATATGGGAACCATGGAAATATTAATACTAATATGTTTTTATATGAAAAATGGTGAAATTAGATAAAAATAGAAGGGATACCCAAGGTAAGTATCTAGAGATACAAGAAAACGTTAAGCATCTCTTTGAAAGAAGAACTAAATCTTAAAATTTTGAATTAGGGGATGTGGTCTTGTTATGGAATTCAAGAGCTAAATTTAAAGGGAAACATGAAAAATTCAAATTTCTAAGGTTGGGTCCTTGTGTGATCAAGAATCATTTTAGTGATGAATTTTTTTATTCAAAACACCTAGATGGAAATTAACTGGACTTGCTAGTACATAGGAAACATATGAAGCACTATTTTTTATAAGACAACACTAATAATTCTTTGTAAAGTCTTTATAACCCTCATATTTATTTTCTTGTGAAAACTTAACTATTTTTATACTCAAGGTGAAGTGTGTTTAGTTAGTTATTTTCTTGGGTGGTCTACTTTCCTAGAGATATGAGCTTCTCATGATATACTATTGTACATGCATCCCTAAACAAGAGCCAATGTTGGGATTATTTTTTTCGAGCCCAAATTTTTGTAATTGCTTTGTATTTGGTGTTTATGTTCAATGGTAGATTCTGTATTACCTTGTCAAAATTAGGTTGTATTCTCCATTACCATTTACAATGCCTTATATTTTTTAAAAGTATCAAAAAGTTCCCAAAATTCATATCTTATGCTATTGTGCATTATCCTTTCCCTATGAGTCTAGTTTTCATGTGAGCACATAAATCCATTTAATTACAACCGTTGGACCATTTTTATAATTTACAAATAGTTATTTTTAAGCCCTAATTGACTATTAATCAACAAATCCTAATATTATTTGTTCCTATTTCCCTAATTAAAGTTGTGTTTTGATGATTAACCCATACTCCAACTTCAATTTCATACACTAAAGGCCTATCTTTTGTGGTTGGTGCCTTGCAGCCCTATGATATTTAATTGTCCATTGTTGAATATGAATATGGTGGGTCAAATTTGGTATAGAGGGATATGGAAGAGGAATTAAAATATAACATGTGTCATCTAGCTAATTGGAGAGCCAAATCATTGACCTAACAAGGCACTAGCTATGCGATTCTACCATGTGAAAAATCCTTATCATCGTGTTCTTGTTACTTCACCATGCTCTTATACAAGTGGTCCACCTCTCCCCTAGGTGCACTAAATAATGGACATATAATATTAATACCCATGGCCATCTAGTTTGAGGAAAAATAACGCCTAAAGTCAATGTAGACACAACTATTATATGAAAGAATTCATGGGCTTGAATATGGATGGGTATTTGGTAGTTGATTTTTCTATATGGACCAATACAAAGCCCATAATAAACTATTTTCCCATGTAATATCAAGTCACTAGTTAAAAATTGAACCTCTATAGATGCATGACACATTGATCCAAGGGATCGAAGGGAAGCTACCCAGTTAAGCTAGTGAAAATACATGTATCAATTAGCATTAACTATTAAAATGAGTTAATAGTGATGGGTGTGAGGTTTCACATTCAAAAAAATGAACTTTGAATTAAAATATTATTGATATCTAATCTATAGTTAATTCTACTAATCTAGAACCAAAGTTGAAGGTGTATATACTTCCTTATAGCTACACAAGACTATGTTGAGGTTTAAGGTTTATTAAGTTTTTGGTGATTGATATTTAGAGTACACATTAATTTGTAAACTTGTAGACCAAAGAAAAGAAGTTTAATTTTTCTATCGAGTATTCTAGTTTTAGACATTTTATTGTGTCTCTCATATTGTGTAAGATGCCTATCTTAGGTTATTTTCTTGAGACCATAAGCCTAGATTAAACATTATCCTCTAAAGTCATACCATGTCTACTAAAAGAAAATAAGATGTAGACCTATTTGAGATATTATCTTGGGCTTTAAAATATTTCAAGTGAGCCACTAGCCATGGTTCTCTTGCAAGTTTATTAGAGAATAGTAGGGAAAACATTAGACCTCATTACCCACACCAAAGGAGGGCCCTATTTAGAAAATTTCATAAGAAATTCAATGACCAAATTCTTATTTGAAATGCTTGGAGATCTGATTTAGGAAAGGTCATTGTGCTAAACTATTTTGATGACCTTGATATTATAGAATAAATAAAAAATATGTATAATCTTTAAGACTTACCTTTTGTTATTAATGATAACTTATTCCATTGAGTTTTTGGCCTTAATCATAAAGTTTGTGTCTCATTGATTTAAAATACTTTAATAGTGTATTAAAAGAACAAATATATCTATATGGTGAAGTGGTTTCCCAATTTTAAATATGGAGGTGATGGATAAGGGCCAAAGCCCATTTTGGATACAAAAATGGATCCATTCAATGTCATGATTTTTTTTTCCATATTTCAAAGATACATATGATGGAATGTGCTAGGTAATGGGAATAAATTCCCACCTAGGAATATGTACAAAAGAGCCCTGGTCTTTATTATTCAAATACAAAGTGTACCTAAAATATGCTATTCAATTATGTAGGGTATTTAACTACTTGAGGGAAGGGTTAGGTAGTGTCAAAAAGAAACATGACATGAAATATTTGAAATGGTACTCCTTGTGTCACATTTATCTTTACATCTATATTGGCACTTGAAGTCCCAAATTTAATGGACAACCATATGAGAATGAGATCGAGAAATGAGATTATATACCTATATAGCTATAAAATCTACAGATAGATAAATATGATCCCAAAGTTCTTTTTTACATCTTTGAAGATCTCAAAGTCCTTTTTAAAGGAATGGAAGGGAATAGCCCCTTAGTTTGGAAAAGCTCAAAGTAGGAGAGAGGATGTATCTCTAATGTATTGGTATTTTCCAACCTTGGCTATTTATATTACTTCACATTGTAATCATTTCAAGGTATGACATGGCCTTAGAGTCCTTTCAATCCTAAGTAAAATTATAAACTAGATTGATGTCTAAAGAAGAAAAAACCCTAATAATTCACAAGATATGGCCTCTTAAATTAATGAGAGAAAAATATCTTCCACCTTACATTTTCTATCACAAACATTTAAATTATAAAAAATCCAATACATTGTGTAGCACACTTGGAAATAGATTTTTTTCACCTATTATAAATTAAAATTATGACATTATGGAAAAAAATTGATACCTCTAAAAAAATAACCTCATTATTTACACAAACCAAACTCATCCAAAATAATTTGGGAGGCTCACAATAATAGAGCATGCGTGGCCATGGATAGTGGTAGCACTAGTGGTAATGGTGGCCCAAATGAGTAGGGAAGTGATGGCCCATAGGTGTTAAATTGGGTGATAGTACTATAAGAGTGGAGTAATGTTGGTTGTGCCACCTAATATTACTCATTCCTTTAAGTTTGGACATGACTAGGAGATTTGTGCCACCCATGATCCCCAATTTTTGGCCAATCCATTGGTTACAAATATAGTTGGGGCTTTAACCTTTTCATTTTTTTGTACTCTTGGTATTAAATTTGACATAATGATACCATACACTAGTGACTTCCCATACTCTATTGACCAAAAATAATAATGATGTCATTTTTATATCAGGTTGTACCCAATAGCCAATGAAAAATGCCCTTTTTTATGTCATATAGTGTTGACACAAACTTGCACAATTGAAAAATATTTCTTATACAAAATATTTATAATTTTCTAAATACGTATGGTCATACAAAATACAACTATCAAATATTCATTCATGCCACCTAATAATAATATTTTTTTCTCTCCAAAAATATGTCAAGTTTTATATGAATCTATACGATTTTTAGAATTGTGGATTCAGTGTGAGGTCTATGTTATTTGAGATCATTTATAAAATTTCATCTTTAAAACTGTAGACACCAAAAATTGGTCTAGGCCTGCGAGCATCACTTTCGACATAATTTTCTATTATCCATGGTCATGATTAAATAATGTTAATTATTTAATTACCTTTCTAATACATATTTCCTCTATTAATTAAATACTCCTTTTTAATTAATTAATTAATTCATAATGACCTTTATTCAACTTGATTAATTAAATAAATCATATTTATTTAGTTATGTCGCTAACTAATTAATTCTTCCTTCTTAATTAAATAATTTATTATTTAATTACCCCTTTGTCATATTTCAACTATAATTAAATATTTATTATTTAATTATTCAATTTAACCTTTTCAACTATAATTAAATATTTATTATTTAATTATTCATTTAATCCTTTTTAAACAGTCAATTAAATAAATTACATTATTTATTTAATTAAATATTTCATTTTCAACTGTTGAGTTAAATTAACATTTAATTCATTATTAATTCTTTATGTCACATTCTTCTATCATTCAGTTGACTAATCATTCACTCACCTTCTGACTCCAGATCTATTTTAATTCCGCCAGTTATCTCCGGATTCAACATCTGATCGTCTCTGCGAGAGGACTCTCCATCACAACTAGTCAGTTAACTAGTTCTAACTCATATGCATGAATGTGTTTATTAATTAAATATCTTTATTTAATTAATTAATTCATGTGTGCATTCAAAATCTTTATTCTTCGAGTTCTAACTTTGTCTTTGTCATTCAAAGTCTATTTCTTCTATTTTCGAAGACTCTTAACTGAAGATTAAATTGTTTATTTAATCTGGAACTTGTGTTCTTTCTATTTTTGAACAGTCTTGACACAAGATTAAGTTATCGTTCTAATTTAATCTTTATCTTGTAGAATTTTCTAACTCACATTCTATCTGACACATAACTCACATTGCATGACATTGCATGACATTCATCAATCTCATCTGTCGATTTCTCTTTTGAATTTGAGCCGATCATTCAAAAACCCAAAATCTATAAAATGGCCTGTCATTATCATTATTCCTCCTCCCGAAATCAATACTTTTGAGAAGAAACTTAATCTTTGATATTTTTCTTAGACATTCAACAAGGTTATGCTTGCATCAATACTAAAAATCTGAGGGCAAGAATGCTGAAACAAAAAAATGGAGAAGGACAATCGAGATAATTCGAAGGAGTGGATGCATATTCGGTGATATATTTTCAATTATTTGTTTTGATTGTTTTATGTTCATTTAATTTGTTCTTTGTTGTTTTGATTTAGATTATTTGTTAGATTAGAGTTGATCATTTTAATCTGTGCAACTATTTGCATTCATCCAGAAAATCTATGTTACATTTGGTGAACCTGACGTGAACACACTTCAAATTCGCGCAACATCTTTTCGTCTTTCCATTTTTTTATTTTGCAGGTTATCGTATGACACAACGTATCCGCTTAAATAAATGACGCATCCGTATTCACACACCACATCTGATCCATTTCGCGACGCATCTGCCATTCTGCACTGCATCTGTGACACTGTGCACCGCATCCGATTGTCAACATTTCACACCACGTTCGACTGTCAACTCGAACCGCATCCACCTATCAACATCAAGCCGCATCTGTGGTACAAAACGACGCATTTGCTTGGTAATAGTTTTTGCACTTTTTTTTATTCACTTCCGTACATTCGCGTTTTCATTTTCGTTTTTTGTGTTGTTTCATTCTTTTTTCGCTAATTTTTGTTTGCAACTGTGTTTAGAGGAGTAACTTATTTTTTGCAGGACGAAGCATAGAAGACCAAATAAAACCAAAAACAATATTTTATGTAGGATGAAAGCCGAAGAGAAAAAATAAAAATAAAAAATGAACTACTGATCAGTTTGCATGCAGGACCTAATGACTTTGTTAATTTTATTTGAAAAGCTTTCTGTTTGGTAGATAAATAATTTTCATTTGGATTAAAAAGAATCAGTGTTTTCTTTGTTTGGTGCGAAAGCACATTTTGTAACCCTTTACGATTCGGTATATCGAAGTATCCTCTCCCCTTGCACAGTCATGTGATCCTGGGTGTAAGAGAAATAATTACTGACTCTAGAACTTGGGCCTGTCTTGGTGGGAAAAATTACTCACCCCAAGACAACTCAGACCGGTAACACGCTTTAGCCAGCGAATTCCACCCAGTATATAAAAATGGATTACTGTTCCGATGAGAAGGGCATAAATGGTCTCTCACCGTACTGGATGGTGCCCCATGAACATAATGCCCTTACTAAAAACCATGTTGTAGTTTTTCCAAAATCTTACCTATTTGTTGGTGCAACAGGTTCAGACCTGTGAAGCCGTCTTACATTCTTATGGTTCATGTGTGGAGATGAGATGTATGCCATGGGAGTTTCATGGGTACAGTAGCTTGGATGCCCCGTATAAGTGAGTGCCGTGGAGGGGAGCCAGTGGGGTCAAGCTACTAGTCATCCGCCTTGAATATGCGTAGCTAGATTTATCCAAGTAAGAACTCAACAAGCATTGTCCAAAAAAGCCACAATTGTAAATGTTTTCTAGTTTTAACAAATCTATCACCACACACTGAAAACACATTGAATTTTGTGATTGTTTTTCCTGTATTCGTCAAAAAACTTGATCATCAAATGAAGTCAATCAAAAAATCATCTTTAGAAAACTGCAACTATCAAAAAAAGTCGCAACTATCATCTTTTAGAATTGCATCTATCCTAGCGAGTCACAACTATCATTTGAATCACCACATGTGTCTGTCAACAAAGTCTAGTTTCACAGTTTTAGATATTACGATCCGCAACTACCAATTTTTGAGTCACATGTGTATATGCAAGCCACATCTGTCAAAGTAAAAACCGCATGTGTCTATCAACAAGTTTAGGTTCACAAAGTCTTAATTCCAAGTCACATATGATCAACTGAGTCGCATTTGTCATACCGTAAACTGCATCTGTTAGAAAACCTCAACTGCCTATCAACATTCGAAACTAGTTTTAGTCAAATCACCACATGCGCATGATAAACCGCATTTGTCAAAAATAGAACCGCATCTGATAGGTGAACCACATTTGACTGTCAATAGAAAATTGCAAACCGAGTCCGAAAACATAACTGTCATTTTTGATTATGTTTTCTTAAGATCAACCTTGGACAAAAACTAGAAAGAATTTCTCAAAACCTTGCAGCATTAGGCGTCATATACATCTTAGTCATAGTCATCCTAAGTTGCATGCATATAGATACTTCCTAGGAAATTACATATCGCAGAATAGATAACTTTCCTCATCATTGGATACGTTCATGTTCTGATTTGTCCTCATCATTGAACCTAGTCACTTTGGTCCTATTAGTGAATCTTTTCAGCTCAATAGTCTAGTTTGGAAAATTCTCCTTGTCAATAGTCTTTGTCCTACAATCAGGTTCCTTGGTCAACTCAAGTCATTGCATGCATTTATTCCATAGGTGGTAGGTTATACCCATTTTAGAATCATTTACCATCATAGTCTACTCGATATTTTGCATATTGTCCATCCTACCATACGTATCTTAGCATATGTCATTTTAGAAATCCTTAGCAACATCCTTTATTGTCAGAAAATCCAAAAAAAACATAGAAATAGGACATACTGGTTTTTAGACATAGTTTGCATTACCCCATTTTGAGCAACTTTTCATGGTCGAAACAAGGTCTCAAAAGAAACAAAAAGCAATGTCAGACCCTAACGAATTTATCAATCCTTTCGAAAATCAACCATCGGGGAAAGAAAGCCACACAAACCTTTGCTTGAAAAACACATCACTAGAGACACACATGGAAAAATTTATATTGAAGGCATAGACGCTGCAGTATAAGATCCTAAATTTGCATCCTTTATGGATGAGTGTTTGGCAAATGATCCCTAATGATATCTAACAAATTTTCTAGTAGAAGGTGCCACACTAGCACTAGGATTTGATATTCACACTTTGAAAACACCGTCTATTCAACCAACACCAACTGTGACGTCAAGTGTTTCTATTCCCCAAATCACTGCAACAATACCAACTGGCATACCAACACAAACATTGTCAATTGTAAACACAACCCCTTTCAACATAACACAAGGTTTATAATTTACTGCGGGAGCAACTTCATCAAACCCCTTTGGCACCAACACGACTGGTAAGAGATCCAAAGTTGGCATGAATATTCCTATACCAAATCAGAAAATTTAGATAGGAAATATTCCTATATCAAATCAGAGCATTCAGACAAGGAAAATTCCTATACCAAATAAGAACATTCAGATAGGACATATCCCCATACCGAATCAGAACATTCTAACGGGATATATTCCCTCCCCAAATTATAACCCGTCATAGAACACAACATTTCAGAACACCTACATTGATGCAAACAATGCAAACAACATGTCCTTGACACAAGTAGATGTCCTCCAAAACCAAATGCAAATGCTTCAACAACAGATGGACAATATGTCTATGTCAGTCAAAGGAACTATCTTAGTGCAAGATCTATGTCCATGTCCATTTGACAAAGCGCTTTATATGACACCTTTCCCCCATGAATACATTATATCGAATTTTCCTAAGTATAATGGGAGGAAAAATCCTTTGGAACACATTAGAGAATTCTCAATGACATGCATGTACATATCATATGACCCTACATACTTGATGAGACTATTTCCGCGAACCCTTATTGGGATAGCATTGGAATGGTTTTCTAAATTACCATATGGAATACGATCCTGGGGTGAATTGGCTAAGAATTTTGTCAAGCACTTCGCCTTTAACATAGACAATGAAGTAACAATAGCTACCTTGTCCCACACAACACAAGAAGACGGTGAAACTTTCACCACTTTCTTCCAGAGATGGAGATGTCTAGCTAGCAGATGTCCAGTTCAAATACAAGAAAAATAGAAGGTCACGATATTCCTTGAAAACATCAATCCAAAACTGAGAGGTGACTTAAGGGTACATTGTTGTAATTCATTACTAGACTTGGTACAAAAGGGCATCATCCTTGAAAAAGGCCTTATTGACAAAGGAGAAATAAAAGTACTAGGCCAAAACCCAGTGGTTCAACATCAAAACACACCCAATGATAGAAATAAATTTTGGTCTAGAAACAAATTTTTTACAAATGATAGCATTGTTGATGCTAAAACCATACATACGGGACCAATTATCACACTTAGAGGTTACAACCCCAATCAAGACATGATGAATAGTCTAGATCAAACAACCAATTATGTCCAAAATTCACAACAACAACGACCACAAAGGAGATTTCTTACACGTGAATTTACCCCTTTAGGGCAACCAATTGAGACAATTTTCAAATATTTGATTGAACATAATCTCATTAAACCTTTGGAACCAAGAGAGTATGATCCTAGATAGTTTAAACCTTCATGGTGGGACGACAATGCCTATTGTGACTATCATCAAACAAAAGGACACAACCTACAACAATGTTGACAGTGAAGAATATTATACAAGACTTTGTTGAAAAGGGAACCATAGAGGTCAATGGGCAGAAAAATACCAAGAACAGTGATCATAAGGTCTTCACAGACCCATTACATGACCACACAAAAGAAAAGGCCTCCAGTTCGGGAACTAAGAATAATCCATCAGCCAATTATACCAATACCAAGTATGACTATGGTAAGGGAATGATCATAAATCACCTCCGAGCTGCAAATGAAAACATCAATACCATCATCATTAAGAAGCATCTAGAATGTGTTGTGAACACACAAACAACTAAGATAATCCTTCCAGGTCCTTCTTCTGAGCCACCTACATAGCCCTCCAAGTTTAAGTACAACCTCCTTGATCAATTGAGTAAAACCCCCGCATAGATATCCATTTTGAAACTATTGAATTTATCACCTAAGCATCGAGACATTCTTGACAAGGCTTTATAGAACATGACTGTTCCTATAGACTTAGATGTCAATCATTTCAAAGAAATGGTGGGATATTTAACCAACTCGCATCATGCCAAATTTTCCCAACAAGATTACTCAACCGAAAATTTTGATCATAATGACCCATTACATCTTGAAGTCCTCATCCATCAAACCAAAGTCAGACGAGTCTTGGTAGATGGAGGAGTAGGTTTGAACCTCTGTACCCTAAAATTGGTTAAGGCATTAGGATTCTCAGAAGAATGCATAGAAACCTCTAAGATTATAGTCATCAAGGCTTGTGATGATGAGGAAAGATCATCCAAAGGAGTTGTCACACTCCCTATCAAAATTGGCCCAATAATTATGAACACCAGCTTCCAAGTCTTGGATCTCACCCTTCCGTATAACCTATTATTAGGTAGACCTTGGATACACGCAATGAAAGCCATACATTCAACATATCACCAATGTCTTAAATTCCCGTATAATGGCACCGGGATCATGATTGAAGATGATCTAGATCCTTTTCAATATTGTACAAGCCTACGAGAAATTCCACAATGACAGGTACCAGTTAACCAAGAAGCTTCATCATCCACTTTATCCCTATACGTTGATCCATCACGTCTTACCAAGTCCATTTCATTCAAACCACCATCATCCACTCCTAAGGTCAAGATCCAAGACAAGGGCCGTGGATAATATTACATGAAGGCATCATACTGTGTCAGTCAACTGGTTCCACCTAAGGCATATGGCTTACCCATGGTAGATAGGAGAAAGTCAGTAGTCATATTTCATGTTCCCCCTACAATGAAATTGACCAAATGAGGAGAGTTAAGTGAAGAAATTGTGGATCAAGGTGATATTAACTCCTGGTTGTACCAGGAAGACAATGAATACCCCTCGCCCTCTATTCAAATAGCTAAGGATCAATATGGAAAAGGCTTTAAGATAATGCAAAGTGAAGGCTATGATGGGCATAGTGGATTAGGACTACATCAAAATGGAAGGACGAAACCGATCACTATCTCACCAAGACCGAAATACCTAGGGCTAGGGTTTCAACCACTTAGAATTGGGTTTCCTAGTACTTCGTCACCATTTCAAGAGGAAGTGAGTTCTTGTGCAGACATCGAGATATCTCCTGAACCACTTCCCCCAGTTTATGATGACTCTTCTGACTCAAGCGATTGTGAATGGGATTTCCTTTCCTCTAGTCGTACCATGAACATAGATACTCTATTTGGAGAATTGAACCTAATGATAAAACCCTTACCGAAACCATCTAGTCCCCGTCATAGGAAGTCCTTGTCCAAAGAAGAATGGCATAAGCACTATTATTGGGAAACCCTTGATCATGCATCTTGGGCACCTGATAAACCATCTTCTGATGACTCAGCCCTTACAATAGTCCCACATCAGAGTTTACCTACCCATAGGAAAAAGAACAAGAAGGAGTTAGTCCAAAACTTCTATGACCATGTCAACCACTCTATATTCACCTTGTCAGCTTCCACCTTTGATAACTCTGATGATGAAATGCCTCTCATATATCCCAAACTTATCGACTAGGATCAACAAGGTACACCCATCATAGACACATTTGAGAATGAAGAAGCAATAGCTGAGTTCATGGGACTTCGAGAAGGCATATCAAGAGGGGATCATAAAGCTAGTTTTACCATAGAATTGGATGACAAAGCATATTTTGGGGAGTCTATTTACACCTCTAGTCGCAAAAATAAAAATAAAAAGGAAAAAGATGAAAATGAGAAAAATGACAAGTCCCTAGGTGAAAACCGAAAGGTGCCTTTGGACGAAGAAACAGTCAAAATAAAGGACGTATCCGAGGGCGAAAACCTCTCTGAGGCACCCAAGGATGGAGGTTTAAATATTCTCCCCGTTGAACAAGAAAAGTCACCAATGCTAGTAGAAGAGTCTATTGAAGTCAACATAAACACAGAAGAACACCCTTGAAACATATACTTTGCAGCATCATTGACGAAGACAAAACAACCCGAGTTTAAGGACTTCTTCATAAAGAGACAGATAAAATTTGCATGGTCATACATTGACATGCCTGGGTTGGATCTAGAACTTATATTGCACCATCTACCATTACAGCTAGGTATTAAGCCAGTCAAACAAAAGTTAAGGAAAATGCATCCACATATTGCTCTACTGGTCAAAGCAGAACTTAAGAAACTCTTGGATGTTGGATTTATAAGAACTATAAACTATGCAGATTGGATTTCAAATCTTGTCCCAATGACTAAACCAACTGGGGGAATCCACATTTGCACATAATTTAGAGACATCAACAAGGCATGTCCTAAGGATGACTTCCCTTTGCCGAACATAGACATGATAGTAGATCTTACAACAAGATACAAGATGCTATCCCTCATGGATGGTTTCTCTGGATATAACCAAATAAAAATCATTGCTGAAGACCAACACAAGACAACTTTCACGTGTCCATGGGGCACATACTATTGGAATGTTATGCCTTTTGGGCTTAAGAACGCAGGAGCTACCTATCAACGAGAAATGACTACGATTTTCCATGACTTTGTACATACTCTCATGGAAGATTATGTAGATAAAATTATAGATAAATTAGAAACAAGGGCGGATCATTTGAAGGTTCTAGACAAGATTTTCTAGAGGGTAGAGAACTACAACGCCAGGCTAAATCCAAAGAAATGTGTCTTTGGAGTGAAATTAGGGAAACTTCTAAGGTATATCATTTCCAGAAGAGGCATTGAAGTAGATCTAGAGAAGGTAAGAGCTATCATAGAAATGCCTCCTCTAGTCAGCATTGGTCAACTAAGAACACTACAAGGAAGATTACAGTCCATCAGGCATTTCATTGTACAATTGGCAGACAAAATACACCCATTTCAACATTTACTCAAGAAAGGACTACCATTTGTATGAACACCTAAATGTCAGGAAGCTTTCCAAAAAACCAAGGATTATCTGCTCACTCCACCTATCTTAATGCCACCTACAGATGGAAAACCATTGATACTATACATTTCAGCAACTCAGTCAACATTAGGAGCTCTTCTCGCACAAAACGATGATCAAGGTCATGAGAGAGAAGTGTATTACATCAGTCGTACCTTGGTAGGATATGAATTAAATTACAAAAACATAGAATGTGCCTATCTTGCAGTAGTTTTTTCTACTCAAAAAATTTGGCACTATATGCTCAATCACCAAACAATGTTGGTCGCAAAGATTGATCCCCTCAAATATCTCCTAAGTAAGGCAACATTAATGGGCCGATTGGCTAAATGGGTTATGATACTTAGCGAGTATGACATCCAATATGTGAAGAGGAAGGCTATAAAAGGACATGTGATTGCAGATCAGTTAGTAGATGTACCCATGAAGGTAGACCATCCTTTAGTGTTGGATTTTCCTGATGAATTTATCTTCAACATTGACACTAGAACCAAATGGAAATTATACTTTGACGGGTCACATACACATGGTGGTTCAGGAGCAGGTATTCTATTTATTACACCTCAAGGTGATACCATTCCTAAATCATTCAGGATTGCTCTCCCTTGCACCAACAACATAGCAGAGTATGAAACCTTAGTGACATGATTAAGAATGGTAGCCCAGTGGAAGATTAAGAGTCTACATGTTTTTGGTGATTCTCAACTAGTAATCTGACAAGTAAATGATGATTATGAGACTAAGGATGAGAAACTCACCCCCTACAAGCGCATGGTTGAAAGTTTCAAGCATTACTTTGATGAAATTACCTTTCAAAAAATACCACGTATTCAAAACAGGGCTGCAGATGCTATGGCAACCGTGGGTTCCTTATTAGATATTTCGAGCAACGTGCCTAAGTTTGAGTTTTTGGTTGAACAACTGCTGGTCCCTGCCTATGATGTCCCCAATTCAGCGATGGTGTGTACAATTGTTGGTCCTACTTCCCCTTGGTATAAAGACATATTCGACTATCTAACTGACCAAACCTTACCTCTAGGCCTATCAAAAAACCAACGTAGAACCTTTATCCGTAAGTCAGCTAAATACACCATCATCGGAGATACCCTGTATAGATGTACCTTAGATAATGCCCTAATGAGATGTATCGATGTTAAAGAAGCACAAACAACCTTGCGAGCCATGCACGAGGGTATATGCAGATCCCATTTAAGTGGTCCTACTTTAGCCCATAAGATTATGAGATTAGGTTATTATTGGCCTACAATGGAAAAAGACTCATATATTTTTGTAAAGAAATGTAGACAGTGTCAGATACACGAAGATTTGATAAGAGCACCAACATAGGAACTTCATCTGATTACATCACCATGGCCCTTTTCCCAATGGGGACTTGACCTCATAGGTAAGATACACCCTCCATCATCCAACGACCATAAATTCATCATAACCACCACCAAATACTTCACCAAATGGATTGAAGCTATTCCCATGACCTACATCATTGACACACAAATATCCAAGTTTATCCTAAAGTATATCATTTGTCGGTATGGTGTACCCCAATCCATTATCACAGACAATGGCTGCCCATTCAAAAACCAAGAAGTACACCACCTATGTGAAGAGTTCCATATCAAACATCATTTTTCCACCCCTATTACCTACAAGGTAATGGCCAAGCCGAGGCATCTAATAAAACTATTTTCAGAATCCTAAAGAAGACTATCAATGATGCTGGTCGTGACTGGCACCTATAGCTAAATACTGCCTTATGGGCTTACCAAACAAGCATCCGTACTCTGACTGGCGCCATGCTCCATACTCCCTAGTATTCATATCTGAAGCTATCTTACCTATTGAGGTTGAAATTCCTTCCCTGAGGGTATCCTTGAAAGGTCACATTGACGATGAAGAATACCATGTATCCAGATTACAAGAGCTAGAATTGCTGGATGAACGAAGATAGAAAGCACTAGACTATTTGCAAGCATATCAAAATCGTCTTCGTTGTAGCTATAATAGGAAAGTTCTAAATAGACACTTTGACATTGGTGACTTGGTTTTAATGGAGGATCCCAAGAATCAAGCTGAATGAGAAAAGCCAGGTAAGTTTGAACCTAACTAGTTAGGGCCTTATATTGTCACAGAAGCTTTTGGATCAGGAACGTACCAACTCTCTATCCCTGAAGGAGAGCCACTTTTGTCACCAATCAACAACCTGCATCTGAAGAGGTTCTATGCGTAGCTTCTGAGAGTCTTTGTCTTAATCAAGAAAAAAAAATAAAAATGAAGAAACAAAAAAATGGTTACCTTGATGAAAACCTGGCAAACAAGCATCTTTGTAACACCAAAAACAATATAGAAAATCAAAAAAATAGTAAAGAGAAATAATCCGTCCAATAGTGAAAACCACTTTGGTGGCGCTATGGATAAGTACCATGGTGAAAACCTAGCAAATAGGTGCCATGTGTAGTCAAAATCACTCTTTCGTCTACCATCATTCTAATCAGAATTTTTCATCATCCTTCATAGTAAATGGTTGTCCTATCCCTTGCTTGGAAATATTGACATCAAGTCCATTCCGTCATATTCCCCACTCCATCTCACATGTCTTATTCCTGACTGGGGGAAAATACTTGTTTTGGGCCATGAAGACCTTGTACATAGCATCACCCTTTTGCAAAATGTCCTGAAAAATCCAAAAACATTAGAAAACTTCAAAAAGACAAAAAAATCCAAACATGTTAGAAAATCCCAAAAACATAGTCGAGCCAGTCATGTTAAGTCTATCGTAGACATAGTCGAACTACGTTGCCTCTGTGACTAGGACGTAGGCAAGGCCATCAATTGATGTGCCCCTGAGGCATTAGGTCTATCTGTATAGGTTGGTCATGTATCACACACATTAAAATCATGACTCTTTGTACTTTCAAAGTCATTGGTCGTGTCGAACTATGAGGTCTCTGCGTGTACAACATAGGCAACGCTAATCAATTGATGAGTTCCCGAGACCACACTAGGTCAGTCTAATAGGGTTCATTCACATTCACTATCACACACATTCCATATCATCAGCTTAAATACATATTTTCAATCAATTATGTCAGTTAAAGTTTGGTCGAACTACGAGGTCTCTACGTGTACAACGTAGGCAAGGCTAATCAATCGATGAGCCCCTGAGGCTGCATTAGGTCAGTCCTTTAGGGTATCACCTCAAGTCATACACTGTCAATACACACACACACTTTTAATCAGTCAAGGAATAAAAAAAAGTCATGCATTAACAAGGAAAACATCTAAAACAATCATCAAGTCAATATCAAACACATTGTTAAAGTGATCAACTTATGTCTTAGCAAGATATGTCTTTCTTGTCAATAGGCACCGTCAAATTGTCATAGCCTCATGTAGCTTGTCACATCAATTCCATCAGGCTCCAATGTCTCATACGACACATGTCTTTCTAAAACCAAGCTTTGTCATGCCTTACACAGATAGTCACCAAGTCGAAACCAAACTCAATGTCTTATGTGGTATGGGCCATCCCTCACATCCTGCTATGTCAACATCAAACAATCAAACAATCCCACAAGATCAAGTTTTGGCAAATAATTTTATTTGGCTTTATGAATTTATATCTTATTTTGTCTTATCTTTCTATCAATTTGTGAATAATTATGGTTACTAGCTTTCTCAAGGATGTCTCATGACTCTTTCTTTGGCTGTTGTCTGTCAACTGTCATTTTAACTTTGGTTTTTGAGTCATGTTACTAGTTTCCTCAAGGATGTCCTATCAAGGATTTAGAGGAGCAATGACGTCTCATGACCCATCTTTTATTTGTTTGTTGTCTGTGGTTTGTCAGGACAAAACGACTAGGGAAATCTTGTCCTTAGTATGAGTTAAGACATTCCTTATTTGCGACTATTTGTTTTTCGCAGATGGATGACTTTGTACACTATGGTTTATCTCATATCATGGTGTGTACTATCTATTTGTGTTAGTTCCACCCAATGATGATAAAAAAGAGAAGATCAAGCATAGCATATATGGCAAAATATCGAAGATCATATGTTTTCTCAATCAACCCCCTTAATTGTTTCTTACTAACATTCTAAAATCATTCATGCTAACATTTCTCTTTTCTGACATAATGATAGAGTCCAATGACACAACAAAAACATCAGATAATCTGCATCGACATACATTGTATAATCATTTCATATAGTTACATTGCATTAACATCTTCATTACATATTTACGAAGTCATGGCATAATAGGCATTCCATCATCATAAGATAAATAATGTAAACATCACATATAAATAACATCATATAGCATATTACATCCATCATCATATAGAATCATCATAAACATCATATAACTGCATAAACTCATTACATATAGAAACATCCATTCATAACACATCTACATACATCATCTAGGAAACATAATCATATAGAAACAATGCATCATCCATAAAATAGAACTGCATATCATATAGAAGCCACCAAAAATCATATATATATCGCTCAAAATAGTGTGTCACGGTACAATATCAGAATGTATCCATAAATAAAAATGAGCTCGCAGGCTCTCTGATCAAAATACAATGTCTACATATATAATAGTGTCAATGTGTCCCACTACCACTACTGTCACATGGTGAAGGTGGAAACTGCCTCAGAGGTACTCTTTGTGAGGTGGAAGGCCTGTCATATAGACCTGTCCTCGGTGGTCCTACCACACCCTTTGTACTCTATGTCCTTGCATGAATCCTTCTCTATGATCTCTGGCTGCGAACCTCTGAAAAGCTAGGAGCTCGTCTCTCTGTTGGCACCACTGACTCATACAAATCTCTATAATATGATGCTCTCTCAATTGATCTGACTAGCTCACAAGAAAAACCATCAGATGAAGTGCCACTGCAAAGGCGTCTGACCTCTGTAAACTGCTGCTCTATCTCCTGTCTCTAAGCTATGGCCTGATCTCTCTCCATAAAATAACTGTCTCTCTCTATCTGCATGGCATCCAAATCTGCTATGACCAGTCTCAACCTCTCCTCCAAAGCCTCCCTTTCACTGTCCCTAGAAGCCTCCTCATCCCATCTCCCCTCTACAATCCGATCCCAAAGCTCTCTCTCCTACTCCTCAACATCATCCTCCCCATAACCTGCCAGAATCCCAAGAGGATCAATATCCACATCAGCCTCCTCCTCCTCTGCAGGGTCTTCTCCACCAATATCTACCTCTGCATGCTCCTTTGATACTGCCTCCTTGACAACATGCTCATCTCCAACCTGTCCCTCTGCTCCACTTCCGAGGTCTAACATCGATACATCCTCTGCCTCTACCTCTTGAATAGGTGATAGTCCACCTACTCGACCACCTCTCTGACCTCTTTGTCCTCGTTTATCACCACCTCTACCATCACCTCTACCAACACCTCTACCTCTACACCGCCCTCTCGGCCCTGTACCTCATCTCTCTACTGGTGCCGACAGATCCAGATCTATGTACGGAACAAGACAATGCTCTGCCCACCATGTGTCATATGCAACTGTAGTCCCTGGATCTGCTGCTCCACCTCTCCATACCCATTGTAATGGATGTAAGGCATGTATCTCTACCTCTGTAGTAGCTACTGGTATCATGGGCCCCCAATGTGGAACCTCTCTGGAAGATTGAGCAAACTCTGCTCTACCTCTAGGCTCATCCTGAACCTCCCCAAAATGTCTCAATACTTGGTCTGGCAAGTGTCTCTCAATAATATGAACACTCGAAAAAGTCCTCCCAATCAGGTACTGTGTCTGCCTGCAGAAAGTCAAATTCTCATCCTTATCAGACCATCTCTCACAGTCCATGTCTGGCCTCCAAGTAAAATGATCCAGAGTGTCAAGTGCATGTCTTGAATAACCTGTATCTCCGACATGGCTTTGAGTAATGTTTCCCGTATACTAGAAAACATATGGAGATATGGCCTCTCGCTCTGCAGTCACAAGAGGATGAAATATCGCAATGCACTCCCATGCCCAAACCATGAGAAGAGTGGTACCACAACTTAGACTGTGCATCTCTGTACACTATATCATGTAGATGGAAGTATAGCATGCCTAACAGACACGGACCCAAGCATACATAGTCTCCCTCTCTAGCATCCCCACCAACATCTCTCCCCACCCGACAGGAAAACCATGACCCCTCCGATCAAAAAGAACTATCCCCCCTATCAATTTACATAGGATACAATCTATCCTCTCATACCTATTAGCCAAAACCTGCCATCTAATCTCATAGTGCTCTATACCTAACCTCCTAATGTCATCATATACATAATATCTAGTGAGATCACTAAATCCATGTTGGGTATCATACATAACCCGCTCTCCTCTGATAGAAAGTCTCAGTATCCTATAGACATCCTCCAAGATAACAGTCACCTCACCAGTCGGCAAATTAAATGATGACGTCTCAAAATGCCATCGCTCACACAAAGCTGTCAACATGCCTCTGTTTGCCCGAATCGTGGGCATAGTTAGCACATGTTGTAGTCCGAGTCTCCATAGTAACCATGTATCCCCACTGACTAATCAGGATCGCAACTCAAAGGTATCTGGACGTGTCTCCTGTGTATAGATCAGATCTAAAACAACTTGCATTTTAACCAAGATGTCAAAATTTTCAAGTTTTTCTTAGATTTTTTTTTTGGAAAATTTGCCAGCCAAATGCGGCTCACTATAACATATGTGGTGCATTCATACAAATGTGTTGTATTATAGGCATTTGTGTTGCATATCTCATATGCGTTGCACAAAATCCAAACCTTTTCTAACAAATGCAAATGCGTTTCAAGAATATAAATGCGGTGCATTATCCTACATGCGTTTACCCTAAATGCATATGTGACTTACAGCTACAAATGTGGTGCATTTTACTTCATATGCGTTGAATACCTTAACCTTCCAACTTCAACTGACCCGTACACGTCCACAACACATCCAAATTCAATTCCGTCAACTCCATAGCATTTCTAACCATCAAATTGACTTATCGGGAATATTTCCTAATTTTTTTTTAAATGTTTCAAAAATTTGTCAATTTTCCTGAGGGGGCATACCCTAGCTTGTTTTATACTGGGGCATGATCGAGGCATATTTTCTTTAACACAACGCCGAAAAAACATTGTATCAAAGAGGGGCAAACTGTAGACACCAAAAATTGGTCTAGGCCTACGAGAATCACTTTCGACATAATTTTCTATTATCCATGGTCATGATTAAATAATGTTAATTATTTAATTACCTTTCTAACACATAGTTCCTCTATTAATTAAATACTCATTTTTAATCAATTAATTAATTCACAATGACCTTTATTCAACTTGATTAATTAAATAAATCATATTTATTTAGTTATGTCGCTAACTAATTAATTCTTCCTTCTTAATTAAATAATTTATTATTTAATTACCCCTTTGTCATATTTCAACTATAATTAAATATTTATTATTTAATTATTCAATTTAACCTTTTCAAATATAATTAAATATTTATTATTTAATTATTCATTTAATCCTTTTTAAACAGTCAATTAAATAAATTACATTATTTATTTAATTAAATCTTTCATTTTTGAATGTTGAATTAAATTAACATTTAATTCATTATTAATTCTTTATGTCACATTCTTCTATCATTCAGTTGACTAATCATTCACTCACCTTCTGACTCCAGATCTATTTTAATTCCACCAGTTATCTCCGGATTCAACATCTAATCATCTCTCCATCACAACTAGTCGGTTAACTAGTTCTAACTCATATGCATGAATGTGTTTATTAATTAAATATCTTTATTTAATTAATTAATTCATGTGTGCATTCAAACTCTTTATTCTTCGAGTTCTAACTTTGTCTTTGTCATTCAAAGTCTATTTCTTCTATTTTTGAAGACTCTTAACTAAAGATTAAACTGTTTATTTAATCTGGAACTCATGTTCTTTCTATTTTTGAATAGTCTTGACACAAGATTAGGTTATCGTTCTAATTTAATCTTTATCTTGTAGAATTTTCTAACTCACGTTCTATCTGACACATAACTCACATCGCATGACATTCATCAATCTCATCCGTCGATCTCTCTTTTGAATCTGAGCCGATCGTTCCAAAACCCAAAATCTATAAAATGGCCTGTCATTATCATTATTTCTCCTCCCAAAATCAATAATTTTGAGAAGAAACTTAATCTTCGATATTTTTCTTAGACATTCAACAAGGTTATGCTTGCATCAATACTGAAAATTTGAGGGCAAGAATATTGAAACAACAAAATGGAGAAGGACAATCGAGATAATTTGAAGGAGTGGACGCATATTCGGTGAGATATTTTCAATTATTTGTTTTGATTGTTTTATGTTCATTTACTTTGCTCTTTGTTGTTTTGATTTAGATTATTTGTTAGATTAGAGTTGATCATTTTAATCTATGCAGCTATTTGCATTAATCTAGAAAATCTATGTTACAAAAACCATCACAAAAAGAGAACCCATAAAAACCAATTTCCAAAATCACCATAAAACCCTTTATTTACAACACCTCAGATCTAAAAGCACACCTAAAACCTTGAAATTATTTCATTATTTTCCTACAAAGTCATGGATTCAAATATGCACAAGATTTCACTCACACCAAGGGTTAAAAACTATGAATATATATCCTCATAAAACCTTAAAATTAGGCTATGATACCAAATAAAATGAAATTACAACAAAATATACCATTTCCAAATAACCCTCATGAAAGAAATAAATAAAAAATAAGTGTATAAAATATATAATACAAAATAATAGCCAATAATACCATGAAGAACACTAGATGTACCTTGAGAGAACCCTCTCAATGGAAAAATATAACCTCCAAAAGCACCCACACACCTCAATTTTAATTATCTAAAGCATTAAGATTACAATACACTTGCAAAGTCTTCATGCAAGATTTTGAAGAATCAAGCACCATAGTTACATTCCTTCACAAGAATAATAAAATGAGAATAATATAGCAAAAAATCCCAATCCATGCTTCCATATATGTAGCTTACAAGATATGGTTAATCCAACCATAGCCAGCAAGTCAAAGGTTCAACAAGCTAACCTAAAAAATTACTCAATCCTTGCTGTGATAGAGTGAATCTTACACATAACCACTAAGTAGTTATTAAAAAACTTGTTACTCAGAACCATGACCCCCTAAATTAAATATTTGGTGCTAAGTATTCCTAATATTAAATATTTCCCAATGTGACACCTATTGGCACCCTATTTTGATTTTTTTAATTTTTTCTTGATTCATGCCCCCCTTATGCATTCTGGATTTATTTATCCCATAATAGATAACCAATTTAAGATAGTTCCAAATGGGCTTCCCTTGATCAAGGATTGTGTCAGTGTTTCTCTGTAATATTACAAAGTGTTGTAATGTTGGATATTGCAAAGGTCCCAAAAATGTTTATGTGTGATGGTTATATATTAAAATTCCCAGTGTTTTCAATGTTTGTTAGAGTTGTGTGATTTTGGAGTTTACTTTTATGTCATTGATTTCACCCATTTCCCAATTTCCCAACATCTTTTCCCATTTTCTTAGAAAAAATTCTTCTCAAGGGTATTAGACTTCTTCCTCCATCGATACTGCTCCCATCACATCCAAATAATTGATTATTGATTATTTCCACTAAAATACCTAAATCATTTATTTTTTCTAGGCCATTGGTCTTCCCCTTCCCAAATACCCCTTCCATATTTACCCTACTATCATAGTCTTTTCTATAAAAAAATTACAAAAGTGTTTCAAAATTGGCTCTCCAATCAACCTTCCTCAGCCCTTTAAAATATGTTAATCCCTTTGATTTACCCTTAAAATTTGGATTTTAGGACTTCCATATCACTTCATGCCTCTCACTGGAAGTCTAAATTTTATTTATACTTATCAGCCCATCAAAAATTTCCCTCCTTAATTACCCTTTTCCTCTCCTTTGTACCAATTCCAAGGTATCCCAAACTCCAATCCTTGATTGTTTACACTATATTTTCTCATTGATTTTGAACCTTTTGATTTTTTCCATTCCCCCTATTTCCATGTTATGAGTTCCCTACCACCTTTGAATCTTGAAATTCTAACCAAAGGAATAAGGTATGAGTTTCCCTTAAATTTTGACAAAGCAAAAGGTTGCCCAAGTCTCTAACATGAAATACATAAAAAGTTTGTAAGTATTGGTGTCAAACCTTTTGGAGGTTCAATAACCTCATAAAATTATAACATGGTTCCTTGGAAGCCAAAACCTCTAACATAAAGTAAATGGAAAATAAAGTGAATATTTTAATTGTAAAAAGGCTGCCGGTGACCTATAGCACTTTGAAACCCTTGGATATTTCTCCCACCTACCATGAATTCATCCTAGGCCACCACTAATGACCAATAAAATATTTCAACCATTATAAATGATTTTTCCTATTGAAAACTATTATTCACTATAAATGCATTGATTCACATATGTTTCTAACAATAGAAAAAGGAAGAAGATGCCTATAATAATTAATATAGCGAATGACGTTTGACTATTATTCTAACCATTTTTGTGAGCTATTTCCTAGTAGGGACATCATTAATTACTACACCACTAATGCTAAACATTTACATATTGATATAGGATGATTCCACATGCTCCCATGGTACACTTAGGAACATCTCACAACATGATTTTTGACACATTTTTTAGGGAAGTGGTGCTTGATAGGTATGGGTATTTTGTGAAACATGTCAATGTATGGATCTATAGGTTTTAATGGTGTGTACATGTAATATTCTATGGGATGAAATTTTAGGGGGTATTTGAGCCAAAATGAATTATTTGGAAGAGGAAAAAAAGAATAGGGGAATAAAGTAGAGAGAAAAACTCATAAAATAGAACACTATGATTCACAACTTTTACATTTGGGAATTCTATTTTGTTACTATAACAATCTATATTTATCCCAAACTTTTAATAACATATTGAAATATTTGAGGAGTGAATGATTAAAGGTATAATTGACCTTAAATGAGTGTATCCATGTGTATAATATACATTTTTGGATGTGTGATAATTAGTTGGCTAGCTAGACGATTATAAAATTATCACATCGATTTTGTGATGTATCCTCTCAAAATAATAAATGAAATGTATGAGTATTCTCAAGGATTATCAAATAGACTAATTTAATATTATTCAAAAATCTTTTTTTTTGAATGTATTTGTAGAATCCAACTTGCATATACATTTTGACAAACATAGTCTTTTGTGATATCTTGATTCAGATACCACCTTTGGTTATAGTTATTATAGTTTTGTATGGAATTAGTGACTCTATTTATCAAATGGATAATGTCATTGATATGATATTGGTTCCATTTCACCATAATCCTGACCCACTCAAAATAAATTAGCATAAACATATTCTCAGTTTAGCCTGATTTAGTGTGTTCTCGGTACCATGTCTGAATGTACATAACAATATGAGGTTATCATAAACACATTCATTGGAATTTATGTTGTAGATTATATACTTTAAAAAATGCTTGAACTTGAATACTGTAAACCAACATATAGGCACAAAGTGACAACTAAAATAGGAGTGCACTATTTAGTTGGTACAATTTATGTTAGGATAAATATTTCGTTTCTATGGTGATATCTATTGCAATAGCTTAGGGAAAACCTTGTTGGTTCAAAAAATCCAAAAATGAAGGAGGTCCTACCCACATCAACAATTAGTTCTCAATTTACCAACTTGATCATAGTATTTGTGATATTCTTTCGAAGTTTGACATCCCTGACACTTGGAAATCTATCTAGCCTTAAGGATTTGGGACCTACAACTCAGATCACCATGAAAATGGAACCATTATCAAAGCATTTTTCTTAGCCATTTATGATGAAGTGTGATCTCAATTCATATATTGAAGAACTTTGCAACATTTCCAATTAAGAGGTTATTTTATTTTGTAGCTATGTATTTTTTTTGAGTGAGTTCACTTAGCTAACAATTCATGCCCAACAAAATGACATTGTTGGAAAAAAATTATCTAGATGAATATTATTGGCATAAGTTGATGGGATGCCAAATTAGGTATTCTATTGGGTAAGAATAAAATTGAAAACTTTACTATTTTTTTGCTTTGGAGACCAAGTGTGCTTCAATAATTTCCTTATTTTATGAGGTGGTGACTATCTTGATTTTAAGTTTTTATTATAACCTATATCTATTGGCGTTGCTATAATTCTTATTCTAGTTTGGTGTAGTAGGTATTCAAGGTACACAAAAGTATTTTTATTTCTTCTTTTATTGAGGCATATATTTGTTATATAAATATCTTTATGAAAGGAGTGCAATCCTATTTCAACATGAAATAAGTTTTGTAATCATGAATAATTATGATTACATTTGTGATACCTCATTTGAGTGCATAAATGGTTGTGTTAGGTATATTGATTTTCTCTCCAATCCCTCCTCACAAGATCTTGCTGATTTAGTAAGAATATATGCGTGCTTGACCTTGATGGTGAGTAATCAAATAATCAATTTGCATCTATAATTGCCAAAAAATATACATAATATCATTTAATGATGAAAACAGTGGCTTTATTTTTAATTTTAATGAGTTGAATGCATATGTCTATGGAATTTCTCCTTCTTGGACATAAATTCAAAACATCTCAAAAGGTAGGATGGAGAATCATGTATGGATTTTCATGGAAGGTTTATTTCTACTATCAATGCTCTCCTAGTGCAAGATTTCTTCCCCTTGAGCACAAACCCAAAAAATTAATTATGCTATTTGACTGGGCTAGTACTGCTCAGTCAACACTTGAAATTGAAATTCTATCTCCCAATATTGATGGGGTTAAAACTATTCTCAATGGTTAGCTTGGTGGGTTATTTTGGGATAAATAATGGTGTTTTTATTAAAGATACAAGTAAGGTGGTTGAAGTGCAACAAATTTATTTTTTAGTTGGTTTCCTTCCTTGCTTTGTTGATCTTGAGGATGATGAGGCTCACACATTCCTTGTTGCAAGTGAATAAGGTGTTTGTGGTGATGTTCTTGATTTAGTTTCTCCCAACTATGAGGATGTTGACATGGATTTTTTTTGAGCTAGGTTTGAAGAAGCTACCTTTTGTTGATGTGGATTGTGTTGAGAACATATTTTTGAGCTCATTGATGAGCCTATTGACACTAAAATTATATGTCCTCAAGTCAATCAAGTTGCTAGTATGTAGGGTGAATAAGAATAAATTATTGATTAGTTTTTAAGATTTTTTTTATGTAGTAGATTATGTTGGAGGAAAAAAATAGCTAGACAATTTGAAGGTTGTGAGTATTCATATGAAGTGCCTCAAATTTACAAATTATGTGCTAAATTTGAAGAATTGGATTTGAATAAGGATTTTGATTCAATCATGGATGATTATATTAATATTTATGGTGCAAATAGGTTACAAGATTTGGATGAACCAAAGAAGTTACATAATTTATCCCAACTTGAGGTTGCACTTGAACTTGACACATTTCATCTTGGTATTCAAGAGGGCACTTTTCTTCAAGCTGCCATGTTTGATGGTTTGGATATAAATCATACTACCAATGAGATTGAAAATAATTGTTATATTATGGTTGAGCATGAGAATGGCTCCTAATATTTATGGTTTACATGTTTTTATGACCATCATCTCTACCTATAGCATGATGATCAAATAATTGATATTTTTCATGTGAATGCATGTATAAAAAAATATTTGTTACAACATGGTGATGGATACAATTGTGGGATAAGGTAGATCAAGCCCTTTAGAAATATTTTCTTTGATAGAGACAAGTAGTTTCAATAGTCTATCCATGGAAGTTTTCCATGGATCTTCTTTATAGGGTTTAACTTGTCACTATGTCACATGTTTTATTTACAACCATATATTTAATTCCTTGTGCTTCAATGTCATTGGATGCAAGTTATTTTATCTTATGCATATTGTGTCTTTATTTGTGTCGTGTTGTGTTTTTTTGTCACTATAGTTGGGTTTTGTGTAGTCATGACCATAATTTGTCATGATGAAGTGTGTTTTTTTCCCGATCCTTATTTTTTTCCCTTTTTTTGGTTTACTCCCAAAGATCTAGATTCTCATTGTGTCATCAAGTGTTTCATGTAAGAAATTAGAGCTAATATTGGTACTCCATTTTGATTGTGTCATTTTTCTTAACTCATACCACCCTTATACATTTTGGCCTCATTAGCCTGTCATAGATAACCAATCTAAGTTCCAAATGGGTCTCCCTTGATCAAGGTTTTCATAGTTTTTTCTCTCTACCACCCCCACAAGATTATAATGTTGTTGGATGTTGTACAGGTCCCAAAAATGTCTAAGTACAATGGTTGCATGCTAAAACTACTAAGTGTCTTTATTGTTTATTAGAGTTGTAATATTTTAGGGTTTCCTTTGAAGTCACACCTTTTACCCATTTGTTGATATCTCTATCCATTTGCATAAGAATATTTTCTTTGGTAGGGTAGTAGACCTCTTCATCCATCGATATCACTCCCATTGTATCCTAATCCTTGATTCCTAATCATTTCCACTAAAATTATTAATTCATTTTTTTTATAGTGGGTTGTCAAGCTCCACCTTCCTAAATTAACCCTTCCATCTTTGCCCTATCATCTCAATATTTTCTATAAAATATTTTCCTAAGTGTTTTGGACTTGGAATTCCATTCATACCTTCCTTGACCCTCTAAAACATACCAATCCATTTGCATTCCCCATTGGAGTCAATTTTTTGGACTTCCATCTCCCTTCATGTCTCTTTCTATAAATCCAAATTTCCTTTATACTTATCATCATGTCAAACTTTTCCCTCCTTGAGTATTCTTCCCCTCTATCGTGTACCTATTATAAGGTATCCCCAAACATTGATCCCTGACTATCTACACTATATTTTATCATTGATGTTGGACCTTAATAATTACTCCATTACCCATACCTTCATGTCAAGAGCTCCTTGCAACATTTAAATCCTAACATTTTGATCAAAGGCATAAGGTATGAGTTTCCCTCAAAACTTGAGAAAGAAAAAGGTTTCCAAAGTCTTCAACATGAAACAAAGAAAAAGTTTCTAAGTATAAGTGTGTCAACATAAAATATAGATCAAAATTAATATTTCAAATGAAATATTAAAACATCAAATGTGACCTCAATTTAAGCAAGAAATTGAAAATATAATGAATAAGCCAAAATAAATTTACCTAATTTCGATTCCTATTGCACTTGTAAAATGGATTTTCTCAAGATGATAGGAATTTGGTTTCTCAAACAAACAACATGACATTTCAATGATTTAGGATCTTCCTCTTGAAAATGGCTCATGAGAGGGTTGATTTATAGGCTTGGTAGGATGAAGATCAATGGCTGATGATGGGTTGTAGAATTGACTAGTTTCCTATTGTTGTTTCATACTTTTAATCATTACTTTGTACTAAGATTTAAGACATTACCAAGACCTTTCATACCTTTCATATACTTTTAATTATTTTTAAGCATTTGGAATGGAAACGTGTTATGTTAATATATGTATGTATGATTCATGAATTTCATAAGGTTTAGTAGGATTTTATGTTTAAATTATGGTTTTTAATAATGAGAATTCCATAGGAAATAATACTAACATTTACAGTGAGATATCTGAAAATTCATACCAATGAACTTTCTAACCCGTAGCATAAGGACTATAGTTCATTGCAAAGAAGGAGTCGAATTTTTGCAACATGACCGATTTCAAATGAAGATGGAGGTGATCATTTACTGATCAATTCATGAATCATCGAGCATTATTTGTCTTTTAGTAAGACAACCAGGAGAAGAAGTCTACTCTCAACTAGATTGTGAATTATGACAGAGAATGCTTCTATTATAAATGGTTAATTTTTTTGGGCATAAAATCCTTGTTTAAGTTCCATACTCCTATTTTAGTATTTATTAATTTTTGTTTTGAGACTCAACCCTCTTTTTATTCTCGAGAAAAAGTTGACATATGTTCTTTAGTTTCTTTTCAGTTCATGAATAATGGGACTCACTTGTAGAACCTATATAGGAGATACTTTGTCAAGGAGGATATATAGTAGTGTTAGAATGGTAGAAGATAATGCGTGTTATTGAACAATATTTCTAACATATTTCTTGTTAGATTTTGTGTAACATTTCTGTGTTTAGAATGCAATAAAAGAGAATTGATTTGATAATATGTTTTGCTGAGTAAGTGAGTGATTGAAAAAATATCATGGAAGAAACAAATCAAGCAAGGGCCACTTGAGGTACTATTGAACCACTTCAATTTAAGTTATTAGATTATATTATGTATTGTGAGTTTATTTGATAGTTTTCAATCATGTGATTGTGAATAAATGTGTTACAATTCCTGAATTAGAATTTGTAGATTGATGTTCTATTTCATACTCCAAAGGTTAAACTAAGTTAAGAAACACTGCAACATAATGGTTAGTTAGTTATAGTCTTAACAATTAGGTATCTATAGCAAAGGCAGTAGTTTATATTCCTTTACTCTATTTTGAGTAGTAGTTTATTTTGATTTAAAATTTTTACTATATTTTCATGTGTTTATTTGCCTATACTCAACTGACATAGGATGCCCAAAATCCATGAATGCATATACATTTCAAACACTATCTAAATTTTTATGACTCCTTGGTTGATAATTTAATGCAAACCTCTTATGAAAGATGAACTGATTAGTTTAGGGATCCTCGGTCCTTTGAGCCATGTCAATAACTAGTAGCACCAAGATAATTAAATATTAGAGATGAATCCACAACTAAGATCAAAATATAGATGGATGGATTACATAAAGTTGGTTAGGTAGTTGAGAGATGAAGGGAAGAGATAAAACATATTATTTAATTTAAAATTTTCTTTTTAGGAGATATTTATGAGATGTGTGGTGAGAAAAAAAAGTATTTAATTTATTTTTAGGTGGTTATGAGGGGGATTTAATTAATTAAATTAATTCGATCATGTGGAAAGGGGACATGAATTAGGAATTAGGACTTAGGAAATTGATGTAGGAATTAGGGAAAATGGATTAGGATTTATCTCCTTCAACATTAGCTATTGTCTATGGACTGGTTATGGAGGGACCATACATCTTTATTTTTGAGTTTGATGTGCTATGAAAAAATTCTTGGAGAAACACTGAGATTAATACAAAGGAACAAATAGAAAGTGGGATGGAATATTTAGGATGTCATAGAGAGAAGATGATACATTGGAAGATTATGTTGAGAGGTTCCAGTTCTGCCTCAATAAATGACATCAAAACAAACTTTCCGCTGACTCCTTAAAACTGGTATTTTTAGGGGGAATCCATGAAGATTGCATGGATGCTATAAATATAATTGGAGCATGAGACATATCTCAACTACATTTTGATGATACTTTCAAGGTGTGCAAAAACTACTCTAGATCATTCATCAAGAAAACTAAGGGTGATAGAAATTCTTCTCACCAAGACATCTACTGGAGTTTCAAGGGTAGAACTTAGCAATCTCTTGCCCAATATGAAGGAGGACACCATTAGCCACTTGACTGCTCAACTAGATACACCGAATATCAAAAATTAGGAAGAATTAGAGGTAGCCCTAACATAATTCTGTGCACACTATCGCTAGAAGAGGATCAATTGCAAATGCAAAAATCTAGCAAACATCTTAGAAGAAAAAGCAACGGAAGCTAGAGTTTCATATCCTAGAGGATGAAGAAGGAAAAGTGTTTTAAATTTACTAAAACAAACCATGGGAACCCAAACAAGGTATGCCTCAAGACCCATTTCCTACAATATTCCATTTCTAGATAGTTATTCAAAATTTTCAAATTGGAACTCTCAACCTTGGACTAATGTGCGAAATTCACCATGGATAATAACCCAAACAACTAATTGGAATAAAAAACAACAAGGGATGTGGCCACCACAACATTACCAAGGTCCAAAATACAATCCTTGTGGCCACCCCAAAAAAACCAATGGCCATCACAGTGGTGAGGAGGTCAACAATGGAAAAACCAAAACACAAGTTTCCCTTAACCACAACAACCCTTGCAACCACAATAGCCTTCCATAATTCCAAATCCAGCCATGGCTACACCACCACAACCAAGATCACCTCATATTCCAACACAAATTGCATCTAAACCCAAAAATAAGCCTATTCCAATAGGCTTATGCTAACAATACCATCCAATACCCTACCTATGGGGTGGAGGTGAGTGATGTTCACCTCCATTCAGGGAAAATGCTAAATGGGCATTCATCTCCTCACATAATAGAGCTGATTGATGAGGAAATACCAACATAAACTATGGACAAGCAACTCAAGGAACCTAAAAATTTAATTAAACCAGCCAATATAAGTCCAAAACTTCAATTTCCAGAAAGACTAACTATACAAAATAGTCATTTTGAAGCCGAATCTGACCTATTAGGACAAATCAAAGATGTTTGCATAAAGATACCCCTCATACATGAAATTAAATAAGTTCCAATATATACCAAGATAGTGAGAGAGTTATACCTTAAGAAGCCAGGCAAAAAACAAAATTAACCTTAGATTGTGCATGTTTTTGGACAACTTACTGATATTATGTTAGGAAACATAGTTTTCCCTAAATATGCATACCTTGGGAGCCCTATTGTAGATGTCAAAATCAATGGAACTCTCATCAAAAATACCCTAATTGACCTAGGAGAAACCATCATTGTGATGACAAAGGAAACCATGAAGCAATAGAAGTTAATGGAGCTCTGACCTACACGTATTGTGTTACAATTAGCAGATAGGTCAATGGTAAAACTAGATGGAATTATAGAAGACTTGGTTATCACATTGGACTCATGGGAATAACCTACACAATTAATGGTGTTACAACCTAAAGAAAACCTTCTAGGATACCTCTTAATCCTAGGAAGACCTTTGTTGGCCATTGCAGACGCCTTCATAGGTTGTAGGTCTAATAACATGATCATTTCCAATGGAAATGTGACCAAAAAAATAGTCTTGTACCCACCCGCACAACCACATACAGATTTGAATCAAAACTTATGGCCCGCCCTAGATGAGGATGATTAATATTCATTACAAACATTAATGACTATTGAAAATAATCCTATGTTGGAAACACAATATGAATATGAACTACTTGTTGGAAGAATGAAGAACATATCCTTGTGCAACTTTTGTGTTGTCATTGATGTCACCATGTTATACGATTTCCAACTGTAAGTTTAAATTCAAAGTTGAGATGGTATCCTAAACTAGTATGTAGAAATGTCCTCCGGTATTTTGGTCTACAATCCTCTACCAATGATCATCATTGCTAATGGTTTTTGGAAATATTTCTTGGATGTTGGATGCTTGCAAGTTTAGAGTCTCATGTGATCAGGTGCTCGTACGACGAGTTGGAATTACTTTGATGTTACATTTTTCTATTAGGTCTATCTATGGCCGACCTAATAAATAGTTGGTGGTATAGTGGATTAATTTTTTGTATTGCAGATGTATGTGTGACCTATCCTAGGTCTAAGGTGACATGATATTTCATGTTACATGCTTGAATTTTTTTTGGAAAGTTTTTATAAATTCTTGAAACCGATAGTTATCTTTTTGGTGAATAAGGGACACATCTAATTAAGCCGACCTAATTTATGCTTGCAGATGAGTTAGATATATATATTGGATAGTTTTGAGATTGAAGATGATGGATAGAATGTGAATATGAAGAAAGGTGAATATAATTCTATTGGTATATGAGTTTTCTGAGCATCAAAGGAACTGAATCTACACTTGTGAGGTGTAACTTCATCAGTTCATATTCTGGTTGTAAGCCATTTTGTTATTGTATCTCTATAGGCAATGAGCCATCCTTTGTAATATCTTATAACTGGTTATACTATATTTTGAGCTAATCCTCACCATGGTTTTTCCCATTCTGGGTTTTCCACGTAAAAACTCTGGTGTTCATGTGTTGTGTGATTTTATGTTCCGTCAATTCTCTTGCTCATTTTTATGGTTATATGCGTTGGAGTAATTGGATGGTGTTTGTTCAATAAGTTTAAGAAGATATTGATTCACCCCCCCTCTCAGTATCTTGGGTATTCAACACTACTTGCAAACATTAGGAAAAGCTCCTATGGTAGGGACCCACAATAATACAAATGCCTAAAATTCTTGCAAGATCCTTTGTAAAAAATAGTCCCTATCAATGCATCCAAGTCTATCTCCTAGATTTTTCATACATTACTACCCCATAATTGTAGTCCCAATATATCAAGCCTAGACATTTCCTTTGTTAAAACATCATCCATGACCATAGAGATTACACCAGGTAGGACATTAAATGTAAACAATCAATTGATAGCTGCACAAAAATCTTCATTGTTGAACATGTTGCAAGCACACACAACCACAGTCACATGGCGTTATCATGACATGAAATGAATATATCCTAACCTATGCATGCATAGAATTTACATTAATGTTCAGGCTACAAGCCGATGATGCAACCTAAAAGAAGAATGAACCCATCTGTATGTGACATAGCTAAGGTAAAATTACAAAGGTTACTAGATGTAGGGTTCATTTATCCGATATCTGACAGTCAATGGGTGTCTCCATTACTGATTGTGCCTAAAAATGGAGGGGAATAAATAATATGTGTTGATTACCAAGATTTAAATGAAACAACCAAAAGATACCACTTCCCCCTTCCATTCATTGATCAAGTGCTAGATTCATTAGTAGGAGAATAATATTTATCCTTCTTGGATGGGTTCAATGGATATGATTAGATTAAGATAGCTCTAGAGGACCAAGACAAGACAACCTTTACTTGCCCTTGGGGTACATATGCCTATTCTTTCTTGCCATTTGGGCTATGCAATTCCCCTACCACATTTCAAAGGGAAGTATTAAGTATATTCTCAAATTTTTCTCATGATTCCATGGAAGTTTACATGGATGAATTTACAACCTATGGGAATACTTATGAGGAAGTACTGGTTAATTTGGAGAAATTTTTGTGAAGATTCCAAGATCACCACCTATCCTTAAGTCATGAAAAATGTTTCATGATGATGATTGAAGGTGTATTCTTGAGACACTTTGTGTCCAACAAGGGGATACAAGTAAACCAAAACAATATTGAGGTAATCTCCACTCTGCCTATTCCTCAAAAAAGGGATTTCAAAAACTTTCTTGGTCATGCTAGGTACTATAGGAGATTTATACAAGAATTCGGTAAGATTGTAACACCATTATTTGTTCTTCTATCTAAAGATGTGGAAGTTGACTAGACACTTTCTTTCTTTCCAAAATTCCTTTGAAGCCCTAAAAGTAGCACTTACTAAAACTCCAGTCTTGAGAGGACCAAACTGGACAATACCCTTTCATATTCACATTGATGCATTTTATTTTACAATAGGAGCTATTTTAGGACAAAATAATGGAACTTAGAATATTGTATCTATTATATCAGAAAAAATATTCAAGGTGCAGAGCTCAATTACATAGTTACTAAAAATGAAATGTTGGCAGTGGTCTATGCAATCAATAAATTTAGGCACTACATCACAATATACTTAGTATTAATTCACATAGACCACACAAAAATAAAACATTTGATGAATAAACTTGTGGCTAGGGGTATACTTATGATATGGTTATTGCTTCTCCAAGAGTTTTATATTACAATTATGAAAAAAATAGGAAAGGATAATGCAGTAGAAAAATTTCTTGTAAAACTTCCAACAAAATTAACAAAGGATGTTGTAGATGATCCATTTCTTGATGAATACTTATTTTTCCTCTTTGCATAAACCTTGGTATGTAGACATATCTAATTATCTAGTTTCAAGGAAAACACCACCACATCTCTCACCAAGGGAGAAGAGACATCTAGTTGAGAGAAGTTTTCCTTATTCACGGATAACTGGATATCTATTTCACATAGGGCCTAATAATTTAATGACGAGGTGCATTAGGGAAGATGGAGTCTATAAAATTCTAAAGGCATGTCATGATGAACCTTGTGGAGGACATTTTGTAGCTAAGAGAACAACTCTCAAAATATTGAACACTAGCTATTATTGGCCCACACTTCACAAGGATGTAGTCCAATATACAAGAAGGTGTGACAAATGTCAAAGAATGGGATAACCTACTAAGATTGATGAAATTCTACTCCAGCCACAACTAGTCATTGCACCATTTGACAATTGGGGACTGGATTTTATTGGTCCTATAACACCTACACCAAAAAAAAAGGAATATATCTTGGTCTGTGTAGATTATCTTACAAAATGGGTGGAGGTCAAAGCTTTGCAGTTTGCAAGGGATGAATTTTTTTCTAGTTTCTCTATTAAGATATCTTTACAAGGTATGGTGTTCCTAGGGAAATAGTAATAGATCAAGGGCCTCAATTTACTTTAGATCTGATCAATAAATTAGTACAAGAATATGAGATCGAACATAGGAAATCTACACCTTAACACCCCTATAAAAATGGTCAAGTGGAGGTTACCAACAAAGAAATAGAGTATATTCTTACAAAAATAGTACAGCTCCATAGGAAGGATTGGGCAGTAATGCAACTTGAAGTAGTTTGGATTGACATGAAAACCTAGAAAACTACAACATGATTCACACCATATGAATTGGTATATGGAAAGAAGGTTGTCCTTCCAATTGAGTTTGATTACAAGAATCTCAAAATGATAATTCAATTAGGAATGGATATATCAAAAACACAAAGGGAGAGGTTGCACAATCTCAATGCTTTAGATGAGATACACATGGAAGCAATTCATCAAACTAAGATTGTATAGAAATAGGATGTAGTGACATGACCAGTTTATCAAGAAAAAATAGTTTATCATTGGTAACTAGGATCTAATTTATGATTCAAGGTACAAAAACCATAAGGGAAAGTTGTAGACATGATGGCTAGGTCCATATGAAATTTAGAATGTTTTTCCCAATGGAGAAGTTCAATTGACAACTATTGATGTGATAAAGTTTTCACTATTAGTCAATGGCCATCGATTGAAGATCTATAAGAAGCCACTACAAAAGGATGATTTAATACACACTCTTCAAAATGAGTTTGAACTAGAATTACATGATCCATCATCAAACAAAAGCATTACATCAAAAGAAGTATCAACAAATGATCCAGTCAAGTTACCTACTGATGTTTCCTAAATATAATTCTAAACTATTTATCACATACACACACATGTAAAGGTGGCAATCAATAACCTTTATCCTTTTGGAACTATAGTAAAGTTCACGGGACTTGCAACATCACGCCCCAAGGCACATCATTCACATGGGACCTATTTCTTCAACAACCTATAGCATTGCCACATTACATTTATTCCATGCCTATAACACTCACCATCTATTTTCATCTCATGTAGTTTATTCATACCATTATACATAGCCACTACCACTTACTTTCATATAACCTGTACAATGTAATAAATCTCACTCTTCCATCACGTAATTTTCACAACATTTTATTCACCACTCCCAACTCTTCACACATGCTATGTCTCATGCTAAGTTCATTTTTCATCCATTACCACCCACAATACTTCACTATCAAATCATATCATTTCAAAACTTTCATCATGATGCATGGTGGCATTCGGTCATCTTCAAATGCACCAAAATTCACTTCACAGTATCATAACAGGCAATTCTCACATTAACTACCTATAATTAACATTTAAGCTTGCAAATTTCATATACATTTATAATTCATGCACACATTTGCAACTTCATGTTTTGTAATTCCAATGCTTAATATTTATTATCCTTGACCCTCCTGTACATGCTATTTGAAGACAAATAGAATCATTAAGTTGGGGGTAGGGGTAACCAGAAGGTCTTTATTATTTTTAATTTATTATCTATCATCAAGAAAATGATAGTTTCAAAGAAAAAGTATTCAGAGTTAAGTGGAGGTTATTTATGAACCAAATAACATAACTAGCAAAGGTTATTCAAAAAAGGTAAAATAAAAGAAAACAACATAATTGATTGAATTATAATGGGAAGGGATATTGTGAGAAGAGAGCTCGCAACTCACAATTTGATGTTAGAAGATAGGAAATTCTTATCTTCCAACATGTAGGTTGGTTGGAATATTTTCTCAGACTCAAAGTATAATGAGCTCATGACCCAAATATTTTCCATTACTTTGCAAAATGATGAAGCTATTGTAAGGGGATTGAGGGTTGATGCCTCAAAAGCATCCATAATAGAGGTATCAAGGCTGCCAAGAATAGGAGAAGAATTCCTAGTCAGGGTAGATGCAATTTCTTCTAAAAATGAATTTTCATTACTTGGAGAAAATTTGGATTCTTCATCACAAGGTACAAAATGTCTTTCTTTACTTTGGCTATGGGCCTTGTTTGATTCATATATTGTTAAATACTTGACATGTGATGGAAGGAATCCATTGCTGTATACTGTACATTTTAATCTCCTTATCCATCTATGTCATCAAAGAATGGTGAATGTACCCAATATTTTGTATAATTTGCTAAAGAAAATGTCAATCGAGTGTAAAAATAAGAGGAATCAGTTTTATCTTTCACTTTTTTTTTTGGTCACTTTACCAATTAAAAGAAGTCTAAGAATTCAATTCCCTAACATATCTTGGGAGGATTTTCTAGCCAATAACAATGTTAAAAACATTCTCCCAAGAAAAAATGCAGAAGAAATGGGTGAAGAGCAAGAAGTAGAAGAACCTTACATAGCTGCAACAGAGGGAGACATACCATTTGGTTCCCCTAATGCATCATCTACAAAAAGCATAGAGGAAACTAAAGAACATGAAGAGAAATACACTCAAATTGTAACTTTTTTTGAGTAGCCTATAGATGAAGGGGAAACAAAAACCCTTGCTTTTGTTGAGAGCCCTATTAAGCCAAGAAAAAGAAAAGGTGTGGCCTCTACTTTCAAACCTAGGAATAAATAGAGGAGGGCCACACAACAAAAGAGGAAGTCACATCACCTGAGAAGGAAAGGGCATGCGAAAGGGAAGGATAAAAAGAAACAAGAAACTTTTGTTGTGGTGGAAACTAATAGATTTTGGTGAAGAAAATGTTCCTGATAGTGGTATAAAAACTCCAATTTTGTAACCTTTATACATGAGTAGCACTTATGATTTAGATTCAAAAGATATTTTTGGATAAGAAGAAGACCAAACCTCTAGGAACTGTTGTTTCAGAAGGGTTTGTGTAGTTAGAGGAGGTGGAAGAGGAAAATTTTTTAGAAAAGGAAGAATGATTTCTTTTGGAAGGGAAGAATATAAGCAAGGAAATGTAAGAGGCCTTGCAGAGGATAAAAGACCTAGAGGAGCAACTCAATATTTACCAACAAAGGGAGACTAACAGGGATGCAAGAATCAGAGGATTGGAGGAAAATTTGTAGAAATTTGTGCAAGGATAAGGGTTGGAAGTATTGGAAAAACTTGCCATAATTGAAATGAGTAGAAGGCTTCAACACCTTCAAAAACTAACTGAATATCCAAGAACACCCACTATTCCCACTATGGTGACACTCAGTGTTGAATTGTGGAATAAAACAAGGGAGTTTTCTCAGAAACAAAGAGATTGGGAAAAAGAGAAAGAAAAATTACTATCCTCACATTCTAGAGTGATTAAGAAGCAAGAAACATAGATCAAGAAATTGAAAGTGAAGATAGAAGTATTGGAAGATAAAAAAATTTAGTTGATGAGGTGCAAACCTCTTGCCAAGGTTTACACTCTTTTTTCAAGAAAAAATTCTTTATTTTCAATTTAGCCAAATAATTAGGAACTCCCTGTTGCAAGTATGAATGAGTATGGTGGTTTTTTCATTGATTTCAACACAATACAGGTTATTAAAGTGAAAGGAATCAAGTGATATAGGTGGTACATGTATGGTTTAGATACTGTAGAAATGTTGTGATTACATGAAGCTATCTTTATGGTGTTGTAAGTGTGCTGATATGATGAGTTATCAAGTGCTTCTGAGAAAATTGATAAACAATGAAGACAAAATTGTGTGTGTTCTGAATGTGCTCCGATAATGTGCTTTGCATTTATTCTATGTTGATCCTATTATTTTGTGGATTTTTAGTGTTGTTTATGGCCATATTTAGGTGATATATCCTGAGTTATAGCTTTTGGGTTCATGAAGAGTGAAAGTTGTGTTCTTCGGTTTGTGAACTGATCTGGAAAATTTATTTATCTATGGATTGGGAGAAATGTTTTTTCTATGTAGTCCTTTGATGGTTTGTCTAAGATCTTGTGGATCTGGAAGAAGGTTAATAATGGTGTTATTTGTGTCTTGGCAAAAGTGTTTGTGGTTTGGTGGTCCAAAAGACTAGTTCTAGAGTTACTATATGTGTTTGCACAGTCCGGTTGGATTGATGGAAAGTGTTCTTTGCATGGAAGTTGTTGCAATTGATCTGAATGTATCTGAAGGCTTCTAAGAGGTGTTCAAGTGTATGGTGAAGTGTGTTATGTGGCCCACATTTTTTCATTTTTTTGTGAATGCACGTACTTCAATGTTCATTGGTGCTTTCATTAGGTTTGGCTGACTTGGTGTCTACATGTTACATGAAGGATACGTACCAATTAAGGAAGTGTGTGATTGATCCAAGATGTTGTTTTAGGTCCTGGTTAAGAATTTATTTGGTCCACTCTCATTCTTATCCACCACGGGAATGTTGAGTCACCGACCTAATTTGAATTTGTAAAATGAAGAATGTGTAGCCGACCTTGGAGAAAGTTTCTAAGATCGAAGATGGTATAAATACAAGTCAAGATGTTGTGAATTTAAAGACACAACAGGTACAAGTGAGAAGCGAAGCAGGTATAAAAGATTATGCGAAAGTGAATTAAGGAATCAGTTATTTAATGTGTTAGATTCCTGAAAGCAATGAGTTGATGGTGTCTGCAATTCTCTGGTTAAGGATACGAATGTGTGGAAGTTGTTGTGGTGGATTTTTTGTTATCCTTGTTTATATGTAGGAAGTGATCCTCCCTTCTAGATAGTGAGTCCTATCTATAGGTAGTGAGCCTCCCTTCTAGACAATGAGTCCTATTTGTAGGAAGTGAGCCTTGTATTCAGACAGTGAGTCCTATATGTATGCAGTGAGCCTTGTATCCGGATAGTGAGCCCTTTGGCAGTGAGCCTTTGTATCTGGTTTTGCAATTACTATCATATTGTGAGTTAATCCTCACCATGGTTTTTCCCTTATAGTATTTTCCACGTAAATCTGGTGTTTCTTGTGTTGATATTTCTTTCTGTTATTTGCACTTCATGCTCATACTTAATAAAAAATTAAAGTGGATGTGGAATTAATAATTATTTGAGATTTGTGAATAAGATTGGTGACAACTAATTAACCCCCCCTCTCAGTTGTCTTGTGCACTTCAACAATTGGTATAAGAGATTTGATTCCTTGGAGAAGAGCTTAACCACTTGAGGTAGATCAGATGGTGCACAAATTTTCAATCCCTGTGTTTGATGGAGCTGACTACAATGACTGGAAAGTACAAATGAGAGGTTACATGATCTCTATTGTTTTCAAGACTTGGAAATCTATCGAGAAAAAATATGTCAAGCCAACAAGTGGTCCTTCTTTTGCAAATGAGGTTTTTTCCTATGAGGAAAATGAAAAAAACAAGGTATGCAATCTATAGTTATTTATCTAAGACTGAGTGGACAAAATTTATTTCATTAGGCATTGCTTATGAAGTATGTGAAAAGTTGAAAGATATCTCTGAAGGAAATGATAGAGTCAAATTATCAAAGAAGCTAACAACAAAGTGTAGATATGAGAGCTTGAAATTTGAAGAAGGTGAAGACATTGCAAGCTAATTTCAGAGGGTTGATATTGCAGAAAATGAAGTCAAAAATCAATTTTGTACTCTGATAAATGAAGATGCAATAGAGAATATTTTGATGACCCTACTGAAGAGTTAAAGTGACAAGGTCTCAACTATTGAGGAAGTGTATGATCCAAATAAATTCACTAAAGAACAACTATTTGACACCTTGACCGCATTTGAAATGGGGAAGTTTGGAAAAGAAAAGGAGAAAACAAAAACAACCTTCAAAGCCACTAAGATAGAAGATGATCCAGATAGTGATGGTTCAGAGGAGTTGGAGGAAAAATTTACAAGGAAACTGAAGAAAGGTATTGGTAAGTACAAAGGTATGTTACCCTTTAAATGTTTTAGTTGTGGAAATATTGGTCACTATGCTTCAAGATGTCCAAATAGAGCCATACACAAAAATAGTAGAGATAATAAAGACAAAAAGGACAAAAAGTTCAAGAAATTGTATTATGTTAGAGAAGATGCTGGAATTTATGATGATGAATCTGATTTTGAGGATGATAGAGATGAATTCTTATTTCTAGCCTTGGAGAATAAATCTATGTCTACTAACCATGGAATATGTGCAAGGGAATGTGGTTCGAAGAACAAGAAGGATGAGATGGAAGGTACTCTGGTTATTGCCTTTCATGCTAGACAATATGAAGATTATTGGGTAATTGATAGTGGCTGCTCAAATCATATGTCCAAAGACAAAAGTAAGTTCACTAAACTTGAAAATTATGATGGAGGATTAGTCATGTTTGGAGATGATTCTGGTGCAAAGATTGTTGGAAAAATAACAATTAGTTTTGATGGAAAACACAGTACTGATGATGTATATTATGTTAAGGGCTTAAGGCATAATCTTTTGAGTGTTGGAAAAATGTGTAGCAAAGGATTTAAACTTGTGTTCCAGGAGAATACCCGTGAGATCAGAAAAGGGTTCAGAACTGTGGTAGCTATAGGAGGAGCATATGGAAACATTTATCAACTTAAGAGTGTTGATGGTTAGTGTTTTGTGTCTAAGTTAATGAAAGTTGGTTGCGGCACCGAAGGATGGGACATGTAGAATTTGACAATTTGATCAGGATCAGTTCAAGAGAAGTTGTCAGCGATCTACCTAAAATTACAAAGCCTACCAATACTATTTGCAGAATTTCTCAATTGGGAAAACAAACAAGATGCAACTTTAAAGGAAAAGAACAATCAACTATCAGAATGTTGGAATTAATTCATATAGATCTTTGTGGTCCCACACGAACAAGAAGTCTTAATGGTGATAGGTATTTTATGCTTCTGATTGATGATTATTCTAGAATAACATGGGTTACTTTTCTTAGGGAGAAAGATCAAGCTCTAGATAGATTCAAAGTGTTCAAGGAAAAGGTAGAGAATGAAGTAACCCTGAGAATCAAATGTTTAAGGTCTGATAGAGGCGAATAATTCACCTACAGTGAGTTTAATGCATTTTGTGAAGAGCATGGTATAAAGAGACATTTTTCTACTCCTAGAACTCCTCAACATAATGGAGTTGTAGAGAGGAAGAACAAAACTATTAAAGAGGCTGTAAGGAATATGATGAAAGAGGAAAATGTACCTGATGTATACTAGAGAGAAACAATCCACCCTACTGTTTATATTCTCAACAGAGTTCAAATTAGAGGTAACAAGACAAAGACACTTTATGAACTCTAGACTGGTAAGATTCATACTGTTAAGTACTTTAAGGTGTTTGGAAGCAGATGTTATATTAAAAGAGACGATGAGAGCCTTGGAAAGTTTGATGCAAGATATGATGAAGTTATTTTCCTTGGATATTTAACTAATAGAAAAGCGCATAGATGCTACAATAAAAGACCGAGGAATATAGTTGGAAGTGAAAATGTAAAAGTTGATGAAGATATGCACAAACCAATTGAAATAAGCGAAGTTGAACCAGATGAACCTATCCAAAGACAAGTACAAGAAGAGAATGAGGAAGAAAAATAATAGATTGAATAAGAAGAGGCTCCAAAACTTGATCCTAAGACTCCTAAGTATGTACAGAAAAATCATCTAGAAGAATAGATAATTGGAGACAAAGGAAAAGGTGTAACAAGAAGAAGTAAAGTGATAGAAACTAAGGTAAATTTGTGCCTACTTTCTAAGATAGAACCTAAAACAGTATGTGAAGCATGCAAAGATGAGAATTGGGTGAGAGCAATGAAATACGAGTTGCAACAGATAGAGAAAAATAAGACATGGGAATTGGTTCCTAGACCTGTAAACAAGAATGTAACTGATACAAAATGGGTGTTCAGGAATAAGCTAAATGAAGATGGTGAAGTAGTAATAAATAAAGCAAGGTTGTGTGTAAAGGTTATTCACAGGTTGAAGGAATAGACTTTTAGGATACATTTACTCTAGTGGCAAGAATGGAGGCCATCTGAATGTTCTTGGAATTTTATGCTCACAAAGATTTCAAAGTATACCAGATGGATGTTAAGTCTGCAATCCTGAATGGAGAATTAGAAGAAGAGGTGTACATGGAACAACCAGAAGGATACCAGTTATCAGATAAACTGAATATGATCTGTAAGTTGAAAAAGGTACTATATGGACTTAAATAGGCTCCCAGAGCATGGTATGCAAGATTGGATAAATATTTGACACAACAAAGGTTCAACAAAGGATTTGCATATAGTAATCTCTATTTCAAAGTTGAAGGAAAAAAAATATTGATAGTGGTTGTGTATGTTGATGATATTATCTTTGGAGGAAATGAGGGTATGTGCAAGAAATTTGCAGAGGAGATGCAAAAATATTTTGAGATGTCTATGATTGGTGAGTTGAATTTATTTCTTGGACTTCAAGTGAATCAAACTGATAAAGGCATATTCATCTCAAAATAAAAGTATGTTAAAGAATTGCTGAAGAAGTTTGAGATGGATGATTGCAAACCGGTCTGTACCCCTATGGTGACTAGATGCAAACTAAGTAAGGATGATGATTCTCCTGAAATTGATCAAAGCATGTACAAATCTATGATTAGTGGACTGTTATATCTTACTGCTACTAGACTGGATATCATGCATGTAGTATTTTTGGTTGCCATATTTCAAGAAGAACCTAAAGACACACATGTTATAGCCGTGAAGAGGATATTCACATATCTAAAAGGCACTCCGGATTATGGCCTGTGGTATCCTAAGTATATTGATTTCACTTTGACTGCTTACACTGATGCAGATTGGGTTGGTTGTGTGGATGGCCGAAAGAGTACAAGTGGTGGTGCATTCTTTCTTGGATGTAGATTGGTTGCATGGCTAAGCAAGAAATAGGATTCAGTTTCGTTATCCACTGCAAAGGCTGAGTATATTGCAACAACATCTTGTTGTACATAGGTACTTTGGATGAAGAAAATATTGAAGGATATAGGTGTGATGTGTGATGAGCCTACCCTTATCTTATGGGATAATACAATTGCAATAAATATTTCAAATAATCCAGTAATGAATTCAAGGACAAAGCATATATCTATCAAATATTATTTCTTAAGGGAGAAGGTGTTGGAGAATGAAGTCAGGCTTGAATATGTGCCTAAAAAGGATCAAATTGCAGATATATTTACTAAGGGTCTTTCTAAGGATACTTTTGAGTATCTCAGGGAGAAGTTGGGGGTTACTACCCCTCCTTCTTTGAACTAGGTGCACATAGAGGTGCACCAGTCCAATGGATCTATAAACTCATCATCTATCTGGACTAATGATTGGGGTCTACTCCTCAGGGGGAGTAGAGAGTATCATTATTGATGTATGATGTATGTGTTGTCATGGGTGCACTCCTAAAGGGGAGTGATAAAAAATTTATGGCTAAAGAATCAAGTAAAAACTTTTCTTTTCCATTGATGTCAAAGGGGGGAGAGAATCATGTGAAAAAGCTTATCTATATCTCATAAAGCTAAAAGGAAGAGAGAATCTAGCAAGGAGAAGAGAGTGCATAAATGTTGTGTAGGCTGTCTAATCTAAAAAAAGAAAGAAGCAGGAGAGTGTGTATGTTGTCCTTGATGGTTTTTCACATCATGTGTTTCCATCAATTAAAAAGGGGGAGATTGTTGCAAGTATGAATGAGTATGGCGGTGTTGTCATTAATGTTGTCATTGATGTCAACACAATACAGGCTATTGCAATGAAAGTTATCAAATGATTATAGGTGATACATGTATGGTTGAGATACTATAGAAATATTGTGAGTACATGGAGCTATCTTTATGGTGTTGCAGGTGTGCTTATATGATGAGTTATCAAGTGATTTTGAGAAAATTGATAAACAGTGAAGACAAAATTGTGTGTGTTCTGAGTGTGCTCCAATAATGTGCTCTGAATTTATTCTATGTTGATCCTATTATTGTGCAAATCTGTAGTGTTGTTTATGGGAATATTTGGGTGATATATCCTGAGTTATAGCTTCTGGGTTGATGAAGAGTGAAAGTTGTGTTCACCAGTTTGTGAACTGGTCTAGCAGAGTTGTTTATTTATGGACTAGGAGAAATGTTTTTTCTCTCCAATCCTCTGATGGTTTTTCTTAGATCTTGTGGATCTAGAAGAAGGTTAATGATGGTGTTATCTATGTCTTGGAAAAAGTGTTTGTGGTTTGGTGTTCCAAAAGACTAGTTCTAGAGCTACTATGTGTGTTTGCATAGTTTGATTGGACTAATGGAAAGTGTTCTTTGTATGGAAGTTGTTGAATTTGTTGAGGATGTATATGAAGGATTCCAAGAGGTGTTATAGTGTATGGTGAAGCATGTTTTGTGGTCCACACATTTTCATCTTGTTGTGAATGCACGTACTTCAATATTCATTGGTGTTTTCATTAGGTTTGGCTGACTTGGTGTCTACACGTTACACGAAGGATAAGTATCAATTAAGGAAGCATGTGATTGATCGAATATTTATTTTTAGATCTTGGTTAAGTATTTATTTGGTCCACTCTCATTCTTATGCACCGCAGTAATTTTGAGTCACCTAGCTAATTTGAATTTGTAAAATGAAGAATGTGTAGTTGACCTTGGAGAAAGTTTCTAAGATCAAAGATGGTATAAATAAAATTCAATATTTTTTGAATTGAAATAAACAAGAGGGACAAGTGTGAGAAGCGAAGCAGGTGTGAAAGAGTGTGTGAAAGTGAATTAAGGCAACAATTCTTTAATGTGTTAGACTCCTGAAAGCAGTGAGTTGATGGTGTCTACAATTCTTTGGTTAAGGCTACAAATGTGTGGAAGTTGTTGTGGTGGATTTTCTGTTATCTTTCTTTATCTACATGAAGTGAGCCCCCCTTCTAGATAGTGAGTCCTATCTATAGGAAGTGAGCCTTGTATTTGGATAGTGAGTCCTATTTGTAGGCAGTGAGTCCAATTCTGGGTAGTGAGCCCTTTGACAATGAGCCTTTGTATTTGGTTTTACAATTACTATTATATTGTGAGTTAATCCTCACCATGGTTTTTCCATATAAGGTTTTACATGTAAATTTGGTGTTTCTTGTGTTGATATTGCTTTTTTTTTAATTTTCACTTCATGCTCATACTTAATAATAGATTAAAGTGGATGTGTAGTTAATAATTGTTTGAGATATATGAATGAGATTGGTGACAACTGATTCACCCCCCTCTCAGTTGTCTTGTGCACTTCAACACTCCCCATTGCTATGAATTCACAAACATTGTTTTTAAATTTTTCTAGCAGTCCATGCTAGAGATATAAGATCAGTTATGTGACTTTTATTTGCACAACATGATTCTTTCCTATGACACTACATGAAACTCACTCATATTTGTGGGGGATGTTTATCTTAGGGCTTTAGCTTCCTATATTAGGAATGAAAATCAAATGGGACATGTAATACAAGAATATGAAGAAAAAGAGGTCATTCCATCTACACTTGAGAGAAGAAGAAACATATGTAGATGCAATGGTGGGGAAATGGTTAGACATCATAGAAAAGGGAGGAGTAACAGTTAAATTAATGGGATGTAGAGAAAATAATTACAAGATATTTAAGGAACTAGTAGCAATGAAAATCAAGGAGGAACTTGACTTTTCCCAAAGAAGATGGAGAGAACTTACCCCAAATATTAAGAAGAAGGAACCTCACTCTATTTTCAATTATGCAACAATTGAAAGATCAAACAAGTACATTACAAAATCCTTGAAAAGTAGAATTGATTGGCTTCCTTTCCCTTTTCATCCTCCTCTCCTCCTATTCCCTATACCACATTGGACATGAAGGAAGCAAGAGGAAGTTGCAACAAAAAACAATAGGTAGGCAAAGATCTCAGACCAACAAGGTTTCTACTCAAAGTAGGGAAAGGGAATGACCATAGTCATGGATTACAGAGAGACTACATTACAATATAACCTTCGACCATAAAGATTTATTGAGGACAAGCGAGATATTTAGCTGGGGGAAATGATGGGGTACAAAATTGAATATTTTCCTATTGTTGTTTCATAGTTTTTATCATTACTTTGTGTTAAACTTTAAAAAATTATCAAGACCTTTCATACCTTTCATATACTTTTAAGTAGTTTTAAGCATTTGGAATGGAAACATATTATGTTAATATGTGTATGTATGAATCATGAATATCATGAGGTTTGGTAGGATTCTATAATTTAAATTATGGTTGTTAATAATGAGAATGCCTTAGGACATAAGACTAACATTTTCAGTGAGACATCTGTCAACCCGCAACAACAGGCTTTCTAACCTATAGCATAAGGACTACAATTTGTTACAAAGAAGGATTCAATTATCTACAACATGATCATTTTCAAAGGAATATGGAGGTGATCATTTAATGATTGTTGTATGAATCATCAAGCATTATTTGTATCTTTCAATAAGACAACTAGAAGAAGAAGTCTACTCTCAACTGGACTGTGAATTATGACAGAGCACGTTTTTGTTATAAATAATTAAGTTTGTTGGGCATAGAATTCTTGTTTTATTTCCATACTCTTGTTTTAGTAGTTATTAATTTCCATTTTAAGACTCAATCCTCTTCCCATTCTTGAGAAAGAGTTGACATATGTTCTTTAGTTTGTTTTCACTTCATGAATAATGGGACTCCCTCATAGACCCTATATAGGGATACCCTATTGAGGAGGATATCTAGTAGTGTTAGAATGGTAGAAGATAATATGTGTTTTATTGAACAAGATTTCCAATAGATTTTTTGCTATATTTTGTGTAATATTTATGTTTTAAGAATACAATAAAAGAGAATTGATTTGATAATATGTTTTGTTGAGTAAGTGAGTGATTGATAAAATCTTGTTGAAGCATAAAATCAAGCAAGGGCCACTTGAGGTAATGTTGAACCACTTCAATTTAAGTTATTGGATTAGATTATGTATTGTGAGTTTAATTGATAGTTTCCAATTTATGTGATTATGAATAAATGTGTTACAATTCTTGAATTAGAATCGATAGATTGATGTTTTTTTATGCTCTGGAGGTTAAAATAAGTTAGGAAACACTACAACATAACAATTAGTTAGTTGTAATGAACTATGAATGCATCCAATTGAAACAAAGTTCCTTCCAAACACCCTTAGCAAGCACCATAGCTCCTCTTATCATCTTGCATCCTCTATTCAATAAGACAATCTACACACTCACATCACTCAACTTACAAAAATAAATTTCACTGCCAAACTAGGGATATATTGGACATTGTCAATCCCCTTCACTCTACCATATGGGAATGTTATCTTGACTCTTCCACAACCAACAATCTTCAGGTGAGATTCATCACCTAGATATACCTTCCCACCATCATAAATTTCATACTTAGAGAAACAATATCAATTTGAAGTCATGTAGAAAGAAGCACCTGATTCTATCAGCCACACATATTGTGATGCATGTGTTCCCAAGGAAACAACAAAAGTCATCCTGAGAGGATTTGTCAAAGTTAGAATTAGAGAACGACTTCTTTTTCTCCTCCTTTCACTCTTAGTGAAAATGACTAGATTTTCCACAATTATAATATATCACCTTTATCTTTCGAGGAGACTTAGATCTCCCACAAGATTAGGATTTTGATTTTTCTTGCTTCATGTTCTTTTTTTTTTTCCCTTTTCTTTTGTTCTTCCTTGAGCTGCTAGAGCCTCCTTAGCCATTTCAAAAGTTTTTCTTTGTATCTCTTCAAATAGAATTGATGAAACTACTTCATCCATCTTAAATGTGGTAATGGTACTTCCAATAGCCATAAAGAGGTGGTTCCATGAATTTGGCAGTGAGCACAAAAATGTCATGCAATGAACCTCCTCCATTTTCACACCAACAAAGCTCAACTGAGCAATAAGTATGTTGAATGCATTCAGGTGATTAGCGACAAATCCTCATTCCTCTATCCATAAATAATAGATCTTATTTCATAGGAACAACTTATTTACCATGGATTTAGATTGATAAATCTAAGCAAGTTTCTTCCAAATAAGTGCAACAGTCTTCTCTTCATGGATGTTTAGGAGTATTGAATCAACCAAAAAAAGTCTTATCAAACCCTTAGCCTTCTGATCCATTATATCTTAATATTCTTGTTTCATGCTTGATGGAATAGTTCCAAAAACAAATAGCTTCAAATCATGGTCCGCTAGCATGTATTCAATCTTGAGCTTCCGCACCTCAAAGTTGCCTCCATTAAATCTATCTATTTTAATTCTACCAAATGTGCTCAACGTCTCCTTCCTACAACAAGGATAAATTTTTTTATTACAATAGAATCTTACTGAAACAAGATCAATATAGAAAACTCTTTACCCATAATAGGAAACAAAGGTGATCAAGCTTTGATACCAACTGAAAGGAAGTCGGGTATATGGAAAATATTCCTACACCAATCTATCAGAGGAGAAAATGTGCATTTTTAAAAAACTTCAATCCCTTATCTAGTTACAATAAAGAAGGTGCACATAACAAGTAAAGATAAACAACAACACATGTACAAGAAAACACATAACAACAAATATACATGGGAAATCTCTTACAATAAACAACCCACACTCCAAACACACAAATCAATCTATATTATTCAACAAAAAAGGTTACAATATAGTGTTAGAGAAATTCTCTTCAAGAGTATCACACTACAACAAGAATCTAAAGCAATTCTGACAACATAATGTCATCTCAACAATTATCAAACTTGTCATATTGAAAATACACTAAGGCATCAAGTATTTATAACACTTCAACATAGAAAGAGGGTGCCAAAACTTTTCATAATCAAATCTGAATCCCAAGTGTGAACATGAGTTCATTATGACATGTTGTCATAGTCAAAATCGATAACTTTAGGCTTTTCCTATTTCTAACACATGTCTCCTCAAAATTAGCTTCCACTCAACATGCAAGGCACCTATACACATGAAACTACCATATGTACACTTAGGTGCCCCCATAAAAGTATTTTGATTTCCCTAGTGTGAAATAGAAACTACCATACATAACTCTTATAAATGTCCTAACATGTCATAGTCTATCATAGTCATGACATACCAACTTATGAAAAAGGAATCAAGTTAGCTACAAATTTAGGACCTCCAAAGTGGGACACCTACCTCCACAATTTTAGCGTATAAATTGCACATGTCACCTTCCATTTAGGATGCCACCTCATCGGTAGGTCCCACAAAGTGACAACAAATTTGGTAGGAAATAAACTTAGGAAATAATTAAATAATCATTGAATAGTAAATTAAATGCTAAGACTCAAAGGTTGAGACACCTTAATCATAATAGGAATATGGAATTTAATGATGACTTGTTCCAAAATGTCATTCTATATTTGGGGTTTATATTTTGGTACATAACTAGCAAGTAATATGATTTTCATTTGATTCTAGTAGACATCTATGGTGTATTGGTGGCTAAGCTTGTTCGAGTAAACATTTTATGTTGAAGGAAGCTAAGATTTTTGGTTTATAGTAGTGGTTTAAGCTATGGTTTAAATTTAGTCTCTCTTTTTTAAATTTTGTAAGAGTTAATGCTTGGTGACTATATTTTTATACTTGTTTAATATAATTTTTTTTATATCTTCACACTCTCTACAATTTGAGATCATGTTCCTTCATACTTATACTATTGTTGTTACATACAATTTTTTATATCAATATTTGTTATTTAGCTATCACTTTTATTATTATTATTTTTATATCTTTTTTTTTTGAATAAAGAGGGTAATTTTTTTATTGCATCCAAAAAATCACTAGTACAAAGCAATCAAGGTCTAAAACATGCACCTAGAGAAATAGCCAAGAAACCCGAAACCAAAAAACAACCACAAAAGAGAAAACACTTAATAGGAGCAACCAACAAAAAAATCATCCAACCATGCCCTCCAAAATTATCCTCTCTAAATCTTGGGATAACTGCTCCCAGCCTTCAACCTATCAGCTACCAACATGATCAAAATCCCATTTGGCCAAACAATAAACAACCTTGTTCCACTCTTATGGAATGTTAGTAAAGGAAATAGACTCAAGCATGGAACTCAACCATAGAATATGCCTAACAACAAAGGAAAGTTTCTAATTAACTCCATCCAACTTTTTATTAGTCAATAAACTCACAATGATTTGAGAGTTTGATTCATAGATGATCTTCCACCAACCAAGAGCACAAGGTATCTCAATAGAAAAAAAATTGACAAACCTTCCATGAAGTTATTGCTTTGTTGCCCCTTATAAATGGAAAAGTAGAAAACATCCTTGCCAAAGCCATATCTTCCAATTCCACCAATCCCAACAAGCCCAGGATTACCCCTAGAAGAGCCATCGATATAGATCTTTAAGACATCTACCAAAGGAAAGAACCAACCACCATTTCTTTGAACCTTATTTTTGGCATGGTGACTCCTTTGAACATAGAAAGAGTCAAATGCTAGACCATGCAAGCTCAAGCTATTCACAATATATTCATCTCCCCTCTCCAAAGGAAAAGACACTTCACATTTAGCTTCCACAATCTCTTGAATCATACCAACAACTCTTTGCCAAACTTGTTGAATCATCAACTTACTTCCATGAAAATCCTATGAATCGTCTCAAGCCAAATCTACTAGAGGATGAAAGAATTTCCAATATTCCAAACAATATAGAGGAAAGAATAATGTTTTGAGGGCCTCCCTAGACTATTCCAAAATTCGACCAGTGAAGAGGCATGAACATAGGGATGTCTCTAGATACCCCACCAAAGGTGCCAAATAAGCTTGGTGAAAGGGCATCGGAAGAACAAATGGGATGAATCCTCTTCACTACAACCACAAAGAACACATATAGATGGACCCTGAAAACCCTTCTTTTGAAGATTATCCCAGGTTAAGCATCTATTCTAGGCTAAAGTACACAAGAAACAACTACGCTTAGGCCAGGAAGACTTATTCCCGATATTTTCCACCATGAAACTTCCAACCCCCTGTACTTCTAACAAATAAAATCCTGATAACCACTAGCCATTGTGTAGACCCCCTTAGGATCAGGGATCCAAGCCAAAATATCCCTCTCCCTATTAAGCTTCACTCTCTACCAACAAGAATATTTCTTAGATCAATAGATTCTCTTCCAATTCCTCGACATGCCACTCACTAGGGTCCTTCCATCTAGATACTTTGACATGCCCATAGACTTGAGTAGATTTGAAATCCTCAACCAAGACCAAACAACCTCCAAGAAGCACTAAAAAAGATCCTACAAATTAGGATGTCTAGTCATGATTGAGGAGAAACCATCCCAAGGGTCATACAAAAAAAGAGCATCAGACCCCTATTGCTAATCCAGAACAAACCATCCTTGATCAACTTAGCTCCCTTTTTAAGTGTTTCCAAAATCACAGAGCCTTTACCCAATAGTGGAAACTGAGGGAACTCCTCCTACACCACCCCCTTCAAGTATTTGTTAGAAATAATCCTAGCCTAGAAATGGTCTTGTTCAATGCACCATCTCCAATATAGCTTGGATGATAAATCCAAACCAGTAAGACTAGCTACTGCAACCGAAGGCCTCCAAACTATTTCAGTCTATAAACAGTCTCCCACTTAACAAGACTCCACTTTGAAAATGCCATGCTACCAACCTATGAAAATTACATAGAGAGAGTCCAAATCCTTAATAAATATTAGAGGAATCACTTGAAGCATACACCTATAATTCGGAAGAGCCTGCACCATCGAGTTTAGAAGCAACACCCTCCCCACAAAAGATAACCACCTATGGTTGTAGTTATTCATTCTCACACGAAACTTGTCTAAAATAATTTACCAAGAATCTATGGAAAGGGTACTAGTGGAGAGAGGGATATCAAGATAGGTCAAAGGAAAATAACCAATCTGAAATCTCAGAATATGGGAAATCCACCATTGAATGCACACATGAGTGTTAAAAAAATATATAGAAGATTTACCTTCATTGATATGTTGGCCTAAAGATGCGAGGTAAATGTATAACACCTTGCAAAAATTAGTAGATCCTCTGACCTTAACCACACCCATTAGAGTGATATCATCCACAAATTGAAAATGTGATTGAGAAGGCAAGTCGTTACCCCATTTCCACCCTTGGACCAAACCTTGATTAACATGACTCTTAATAACTCTCCCTAGGCCCTTAGCCAATAGAATAAATAAGTAAGGAGATATAGAGTCCCCTTGATGAAGACCTCTAGATGCCCCAAACAAGGTGGTAGGCTCCCCATTAGCGAACATCGAGAAGGAAGTGGTCGTGATACAACTCATCACCCACATTACCCACTCCTCAAAAAAACCAAAAGTACCAAGCACTTTCCATAGAAGAGACTATTTGAATATGTCATAGGCTTTTACCATGTCCAATTTGATAAACAAAGATTTTTCTTTTGAGGCTTCCATGGAATGAATAGTTTCAGCCGCGATGATCACTCGATCCAATATTTTCTTGTCAGCCACAAACCCCCCCTATTCCTTTGAGACTAGCCTGCTAATCTATAGCTTCAATCTTTCTGCAATCAACTTAGAAAAAATATTGTAGACCACATTAAAAAGGGCTATGGGCCGAAAAAACTCAATGTATCAACTCCATCACATTTGGGAATGAGGGAAAGAAAAGTAGAGTTTATATCCCACAACATCTATTTATTCCCCTGGGATTCACACACCACCTCTAATAAATCCAAATTTGTGATTTCTCAGAATTCTTGAAAGAATTATATTAGAAACCCATTGGGAATAGGAGCTTTCTCTTTCTTCATCTAAAATAAGCAGCCTCCAATTCTTCGAGGGAAATTAAGATCATGAGGTTCTCATTCATTTCCATAGAAACTAGAGAAGGAATACAAGCAAGGATATGATTTTATTCCTCCATCACATAAGGGGAATCCTCCCTAAATAAAGAGGAAAAATACTAAAAATAATCACTAGAGATATCCCCTAGAGAGGTCAAATGATCACCCCTAGAGTTCACGAGATATGGGATCGAGTTATCATGTCTCTTGGCCTTCATAGAATTAAAGAAAAAGGTAGTTTTTCTATTCGCTTTCTGCAACCCCTCAACTCACACCTTTTGTTTCCAATAAATATCCTTTGTATCTCACACTCCTTTAGAGCTTTCAAAGCCTTTGAATCCTCCTTGAGAGATTCATCAAAAAGGACATACTCCCTAATCTCATGAGTGATAGCATCCAAACTAGCCTCAATGACAACCTTAGCATGGGAAATATTGCCGAAGCACTGTCTATTCCACCTCTTGAGTTGATACTTCAAAAACTACATTTTCTTGATAAAATAATACATTATCATGCCAAAAGCAGGTCTACCATGGTGCCACCACTCAGCCATATGATCCTATAGAGAGGGTTCTCGCAACCACATATGTTGAAACTTGAAAGAGGGATTACAAGCAACACAGGCTAATGAAGATGAAATCTTAATTGGTCAATGATCCAATGTAACATAACTGGTGTTCAACCCAAAGTATTGACGATATTTTTACCCACATGTAAAAAACACATGCTTGCAAAATATAGCAATAAATTTTTTCTTTTATAATTCAATAATAATGCACATTTGGAATAAACCCATTCAAAACTTCCATTGTATTTCAATAATAAAAGATGCATATTCAAAGTTAACCCCATTTCAAATTTCCATAGCATTTTCATAGTGTGTATTGTTGGAAAAACAAGGGTAGACAACTGAGAGGGGGGGTGAATCAGTTGTCACAGAAAATATACTTATTAAACTTATTCTCAGATCTAATAATTAAACATGAAAGAAAAAACCATCACCACATCAGAAACACACATAACACCAAGATTTTTGCGTGGAAACCCTGTTAGGGGAAAAACCATGGTGGAGGTTAATCCACAAGTTTATACTCTATTAAGAATATAGTAAATAGGGAATGCACATGCATTTAGGCACACTGCCTAGAGCTCACTACTCAAATACAAAAAGGCTTACTGCCCAAAGGAAGACACACTGTCATACAGTCACATTTGAATTAAATCCATCTGAGAGATTTTGAACTGAGAAGATAGCATCTTCTAATGCCTGATTACAGTTTTGGTTAAGCATATGAACACTCTTTCTTCTACTCACTCTTCTTCACACTTTACTTCTGCCTTCAAAATATCTAAACTTTATTCACACATAGCACTCACACTTCACACATATCGCATCTCACAAATGATGTAAAAAATCACTCATATATATTTGCAATCAAGAATAACATCAATTGCATGTTGGCTTCAATAAAATATGAAATGACTACAAATTGTCGGCCCAAAACATAAATGATTATTAATGTGAATCAACCAATGCTGGCCACAACATAGTGAGGATCCAAAACAACATCCTCAAACATGAAACATCTTCAATAATTATTCCTCGAAGATCTACAACACGCTACAATCACCTTGTTGGCCATGAACATGAAAAACGTGAACATGCAAAAGAAAATCACCAATCACGAGCACAATGATCAATGTGGATGTATAAAAAAATAGAGCACGATCTAGAAAATATCCACAAGCATCATGAATCACCTGAGAAGTATCCACAACAACTGAACTTACTAGAATTACATCACCTGCTTTCAGGAGTACCAACTAAAGCAACAAAAAAACTATCAGAACACAGATACTCATAACTCGATCAAATCTTCATGTAGATCTCTGAAACTTAACATGGATAAAATAGATATACTCAACAAACCCTTTAATCCACAAAATCTGATCACCAACATACTGAGCTAGCCAACATACTGAACTTCACTTCACCACTGACAACCTGCAACTTATTTTATTACAATTTTCTCAATATCATCAAAATATACAACCTCTAATGCATTAATGCCAATAGTGTTGACATAAATGACAACCACATATCAGCAACATCCAACAATCTCCCCCTTTGGCATTGATGGCAACACATGATGTGAAAAACACCATCAACAAAATTTTCTCTTAGCACTCACTCCCCCTTAGATTTTGACTCTTCTCCTCAGATAATTCACAATTTTTTACATGACTCTTCTCCCCCTTTGACATCAATGACAAAGATAATGTGTATCTTTCTCCACACAAGATTTGAATCCACATATCTGAACATCTGACTACTCCCCCTGAGTAGCAGCCACCACAACATCAATCTGAATCACAAGATATAACTATGAAATGCATGAACTGATGTAAGTCGTTGCATCTTAATTCTGATTAGGAGGGGTAATTACCCCTAGCTTCCCTCTGAGATACTCAAAATTATCCTTAGGAAAGGGCTTGGTAAAGATATCTGCAATATGTTCCTTAGTAGGAACATAATCCAATCTGACTTCTCACTTACCTTCTATCTCAAAAAGTGAAACTTGATAGATATATACTTGGTTTTTGAATGCAACACCAGATTCTTAGAAATGTTAATAGAACTTGAATTATCACAAAATATAGCCATAGGTTAATCATACACAACTCTGATATCTTTCAACATCTTCTTCATCCATAATACTTGAGTACAATTGTTAGCAACAACAATATATTCTACCTTAGCAATAGATAAAGAAATAGTATTCTACTTCTTACTTAACGATGAAATCAACTTATTTCCCAAGAAAAATGCACCACCACTAGTACTCTTTCTATCATTCACATATCCTACCCAATAAGCATCAATAAAAACACTCAAAGTAAAATCATCTTCTTTAGGATACAATAAGCCAAAATCAACTGTCCCCTTCAAGTATCTGAAAATCCTCTTCATAGCAGTCACATGAGATTCCTTAGGATCAACTTGAAATCTTGCAACAATGCATACGACATTCATGATATCAGGTCTAGTTTGAGTCAAATATAGCAATCCACCAATCATGGATCTGTATCTAGTCTGATTTGTCTTAGGAGAATCATAATCTTGTGTCAACTTACATCCAGCCACCATAGGTGTACCAACTAGCTTTGAATATTCCATACCAAACTTCTTTAGTAGTTCTTTCACATACTTGGACTGAGATATAAAAATCCCTTTATCTAACTGAGCAATTTTCAATCCCAAAAAGAATTTCATTTCTCCAATCATAGACATCTCAAACTCACTCTGCATCTCATCAACAAACTTCATGCACAAACTATCATATCCTCCAAAAATGATATCATCAACAAATACTTCAACAATCAATTCTTTATCATGATCAATCTTGAAATACAAATTAATATCAGTAGTACCTTTGTTAAATCCAAGCTTCAATAAATATTTATCCAATCTAGCATACCATGCTCTTGGGGCTTGCTTAAGTCCATAAAATTCTTTCTTCAATCGGAAAACCATATCTCCCTGATCAGTCAATTGAAATCCATTAGGATGCTCAATATACACATCTTCTTCCAGTTCACCATTTAGAAATGTTGACTTGACATCCATTTGATAAACCTTGAAATTTTTGTAAGTAGCATAAGCAAGAAATAGTCTCATAGCTTCAATCCTAGCAACATGGGAAATTTTTTCTTCAAACTCAATTCCTTCCATCTGAGATTATCCTTTATACACTAGCCTTTATTTGTTTCTAACAACTTCACCTTGCTCATTTAGTTTATTTCGAAAGACCCATTTAGTTCCAATTACATTTTTTTCCTTAGGTCCAGGAACAAGAGTCCATGTATCATTCTTCTCAATTTGCAATAGCTCTTCTTTCATTGATTTCATCTAATGTTCATCTTTGCATGCTTCATTTACACTATTTGGCTCAGTCTTTGATATCAAACAATATTCTTCTACAATTATTCTCTTAGTTTGAACACCTTTGTTCGTATCACCTATAATCTGATCTTTTGAATGATTCCATCTGACATACCTTGGAGTTTTAGGATGTTCTTGAACTTCAGGCTCTTTTGATCTCTCTTATGCACTTTCACTAGTTCCTTCCTCTTGGCTTTCCCGATTCACTAGAATGATCTGCATTTGATTCTGAATCTGAATTAAACTGACATTTTGATCATCTAAATCATATCCACAGGTTTTGGACGGTCTAAGTGTGTCTTCATCAACCTTGACATTAGCACTTTCAGCTACTTTCCACAATCTCTTGTTGAAGCACCGGTAGGATTTACTTTTAGTAGAGTAACCAAGAAAGATTCCTTCATCATTCCTATCATCAAACTTTCCTATATCTTCATCTCTTTTGATATAGAATTTAATCCAAATTTTTTTGAAGTATCTGACAATAGGCTTATGACCAAACCATAGCTCATAACGGGTCTTACTAGTATCACCTTTGACATATGCCTGATTGAGAGTATAAACAATAGTACTCATAGCTTCTCTCCAGTAGATATGTAGGACATTTCCTTCCAACATCATAGTCTTGGAAACATCTAGAACTGTCCTGTTCTTGCTTTCCACAACTCCATTTTTTTGAGGGGTCCACAGGGCAGATAATTATCTCTTTATCCCATTCTCTTCACAAAAGGAATTAAAATCACCATAAATGAATTCACCACCTCTATCTGATCTCATACATTTAATCTTTATACTTGTCTCTGTCTCAACCTTAGCCTTAAAAATCTTGAATTTCTCTAGAGTTTCATATTTTTCCCTTAAGAAATCAACCCACATCAATCTAGAATAATCATCAATGAGTAACATGAAATACCTGTCTCCTTGTAAAATTTTGACTCTAGAAGTACCACACATATCAGTATGCACAAGCTCCAATACATCATTTGAACAATGTTGTTTGCTCCAAAATGAAACTCTAGTTTTCTTCCCCAACTGAAATTCCTTGCATATGGTATTAGTAGGCTTTACCAACTTAGGAAGATCTCTTATAGCCTGAGTAGAACTTATCTTGATAATATTGTCAAAGTTTACATGACATAATCTCCTATGCCACAAACCAACTTTCATCAACTTGAGCAATTAGACAAATTTTACTAGCAACACTGAGGTGAAATATACTACCTTTTGTTTTTGTACCTGATGCAATCATATTTCTAGAACTCCCCAATATTCTACACTTTCCATCCTTGAGTTGAAGATTTTATCCCTTTTCAACCATCTGTCCAACACTTAAAAGATTTTGCTTCAAACCTTCCACATATAAAACATCATCAATATTATGCTTACCATCAAAATAAATGGAACCTCTACCATGGATTACCCAACTTTATCATCACCAAATCTTACAACACCACCACCATACTTTTCAAGACTCACAAATTTACTTTTATCACCTATCATGTGATGAGAGCATCCACTGCCAATCACCCATTCATCCTTTTCTTCAATTCTGGAAGCTAGAGCTTTCTCCACATTCATGCAACTACCAGATTCAATAGGTACACGGTTACTTTCCTTGGTAGCAATAAATACAAACTCATCTTCACTTACATTCCCTTTATCAGATTCATCATCTATCATACCTTCATCAACAATAAAATAACACTTCCTTTGGAATCTAGGCTTGTTAGGTCTTGGCTTAGGAACTCTTTCTGGACACCTTGAGGCAAAATGACCTATCTTATTGCATGAAAAATATTTAAGAGGCAATTTCCCTTTATACTTACCTTCTCCTCTAGGTACCCTTTTGACAAGAAGTGCTTCAAGCTCATCTAATTTCTCTCTTCTTCTTCAATCTCTCTCATTTCCTGCTCATACTTGAATGAGTTTTTAGAGGAAATTTCTCATAGATCATATCTCTGCTTATCCTTTCCAGAGGTAGTAGCTTTGAATGCAGATTCTATCTTAGGAAGAGAATCACCAAACTCACTTAACTCAAAAGCAGCAAGCTTACCAATCAACATGTCTCTGGTTACATTTGTCACAATCTAGATCTCCTCAATAGCAATAAATTTGTGTTTATATGCAATAGGAAAGGATCTAAGCACTTTAGCAATGATATCTTATTCTTCCAATGTTCCACCAACACATCTGATATTACACACAAGTTCATTCACTCTCTGCATAAAAGCAGTGATGTTCTCATCTTCACCCATTTTCAATGTTGCATATTTCCTTTTAAGACTTTGTAGCTTAGCCATTTTCACATGAGTATCACCTTCATACAAAGTTTCCAACTTTTTCCAAATCTCATAAGCAGTCTTCAGATCCATTACATTTTTCATTTTAGAATCAGTCATAGCACTCAACAATGCTTCCTTAGCCCTGATATTATACTCGACATCTTTGATTTCACCTGTAGTAGAAGGAAAATTCTATGGGATGATATATCTATTCTTTGTAATGTTCCAATAAGGTTCACCAATGCATCTCAGGTGACACTCCATTCGAGTCTTCCACAAAAAATAATTTGTTCCACCAAATCTCACACTATCCTTATTATATGTCACCATCTTGGATCACCTCAAGCTATTAAAATTCTTCCAAGGAACCTTCTCTGATACCAATTGTTTGAAACACAAGGGAAGACAACTGAGAGGGGGGGGTGAATCAATTATCACATAAATTATACTTATTAAACTTATTCTCAGATCTGATAATTAAACATGAAAGAAAAAACCATCACCACATCAAAAACACACATAAAAACAAGATTTTTGCATGGAAACCTTGCTAGGGGAAAAACCATGATGGAGGTTAATCCACAAGTTTATGCTCTATTAAAAGTATAGTAAATAGGGAATGCACATGCATTCAAGCATACTGCCTAGAGCTCACTACTCAAATACAAAAAGGCTTACTGCCCAAAGGAAGACACACTGTCTTACAATCACATTCAAATTAAATCCATCTGAGAGATTTTGAACTAAGAAGATAACATCTGATGATGTCTGATTACAGTTTCGGTTAAGCACATGAACACTCTTTCTTCTGCTCACTCTTCTTCACACTTTACTTCTTCCTTCGAAAGATCTAAAATTTATTCGCACATGGCACTTGAACTTCACACATCTTGCATATCGCATCTCACATCTCGCATCTCACAAATGATGTAAACAATCTCTCATATATATCCGCAATCAAGAATAACATCAACTACATGTCAACTTCAATAAAATATGAAATAGATACAAACTTTCGGCCCAAAACATAAATGATTATTAATGAGAATTATCCAATTTTGGGTACAACATAGCGAGGACCCAAAAAAACATCCTCGAACATGAAACATCTTCAATAATTATTCCTCAAAGATTCACAACACGCTACAATCACCCTGTCGGCCATGAACATGAAAAACATGAACACGCAAAATAAAATCACCAATCATGAGCACAATGATCAATGTGGACATAAAACATAGATAGAGGATGATCTAGAAAACATCCACAAGCATCATGAATTACCAGAGAGGCATCCACAACAACTAAACTTACTAGAATTACATCACCCTCTTTCAGGAGCACCAACTGAAGCAACAAAAAAACTGTCAAAACATAGATACTCATAACTCGATCAAATCTTCATGTGGATCTCTAAAAATTAATGTGGATAAACTAGATATACTAGACAAAAAACCCTTTAATCCACAACCTATGATCATGAACATATTGAGCTAGCCAACATACTAAACTTCACTTCACCACTAACAACCTACAACTTATTTTATTACAATTTTCTCAATATCCTCTACATATACAACCTCTAATGCATTAATGAAAATAGTGTTGAAATCAATGAAAACCACATATCAAAAAAATCCAACATGTATTACATAATTTTTAAGTAATGGTTATCTATTACATACTCACATATAATGATAACATTTTTCCAATTTACAATTCCCATAGAGATGGATACATGAGTACATAGCTTCTAAGAGCTTACTATTACAGAGACACAAATGGTACAGATGTTCTCATTCATTGGTGCATACATTCTAGTTGTCCCTAATACTAGCACATACATCTTCAAATCTTGGTCAGCAACTGCATGAGGAGAAGCATCACTCAAGTTATTTTTCATCAACCACAGACATACTGTGGTCCCTCGCACATCTACCTAACTATTAATATGGCCCTACCTTTCGATGAAAGAGATTGGTTTGATAACCCCATAGTACTGGCATTCCTGAGCATAGTGTTGTGTCCTACATATCTAGAGCTACCATACCTTAGTTTCCTTGCCTAGAATGCAATCATGGATCACAGTGAACTTGGTTTACCCTTTGACAAAAGAGATTGGTTTGATGACCTCATAATACTGGCCTTCCTGAGTATAGGGTTGTGTCCTACATATCTAGAGCTACCATACCTTGGTTTCCTTTCCTATAATGCAATCATGGATCACAATGAGCTGATAGTGTAAACAATGGCTATTTACTCTACTTTGGCCAAATAATTCAATACCTAGTACTTCAAGTGCAATTCATCTAACCACCCACTCTTTAGCTTGATTTGTTTTTGACCATAATCATAACATACATTCACTCTAAGGTGATAAAATAATAAAATGTTCAAGGTATTTCCCTTAACCATGGATTACCGTAACCCTAGGAACATCCAAGTCCATAACGAACTGATTATCTAGGTTACACCCTTTCCCATGGATTCCTATAACCCTAGGTATAACACACTAATCATACATGCACACATACTAGTTTCTAGCTAGGTTATCCCCCTTTACCATAGATTATTCTAATCCCAAGAATAACCTAATTAACCACCCTGGGTAATCATAATGTCATAACATCAAATGAATCTAGTCAAAAGTATGATTACAACATTAAGTGCCTTCTTTTTAGAAGTATGATTTTATCAATAAATGACCTCATTCAAAAGTGCAGTCTCATCAATAAATGACCTCATTCAAAAGATATAATCAACAATCAAATGATCAATCAAACCATATAGGTTAATCCCAACCTATTTTCTTTAATCAATAATCAAATAAAAAACCATACCAAATAGGTTATTCTCAATCTAGGGTTTCAAAGAAAAGTGATGTAATGATCAAGTGATCATAAAAAAATCATAAAACCTCTCTTCCAATATACCTCAAATATTCATATGTTTACCATGTTCACTACATTTATATATAAACTGGATGATATTAGCTTGAGAAGGGTTTGTTCTTCTACACCTACAAGTCCTCTTCTCAATACGACTATTGGTTTTCGAAACATGAGTCCTCTTCTAGAATTTTGTAAATAGGAATAGAATCCTAACCAGGTATAAGATTATAGCATAATCAAAAAATATATTTTTCAACCCCACTATTGAATATTGATATGAAAATCAAAGTATACATCCCTACCCTAGGGAAAATAACATCTTCCTACTTCAAGGAGATATGAGTAATCCATCAAGTATAGATTATCATCATGGTTTGCATAATATTACAAGCTATCAATGATGACATGTCTATCATGCCATCATTCTTGTTGTATTACTAACCTCCTTATCCACAAAGTTTTACCTAACATTATAAACTAACAAATCAAGATGGAAACATATTCCTTATCTCACTTTTCATTCCATATCCATATAGACTTAACAAACTAAGTATAGTTCTAATAGAATAAAAGCGACACATGCTTCAACATAATATAAATGTATTCCCAAATAAGAGAGTTTCACTAATTCGAGACTCAATCAAGAATCATGCAAGAGTATCCATGCTAGGTAATAACAAGCATATTATGCATTCAAAGATTATTCCAAAACTAGGAAATAACTAAGTTCATAAGAACACACATATCATGCATTCTAAAAAGAAATATTTTCCAAACAAATGCTTTTACAATCAAATAACCTTTCAAGCATAGATAATGGAGGAATATAAATCAATATTCCTAGATATTAAGTTCCAACTTGATAATTCTTTTTTCAAATCATAACCTTCACCACTGCAAATGGTACTTCTCCAAAGTTCAACTAATCTCCAAACACTAGCCTCTTATCATTTCTCTCAATAATACAATTGCAAAAATAACAAAGCAACACACTAACTCTCGAGCTCTCTAGTTCACTTGCACATAAATTATAATAGAATAGCAATAGAGAAATCATAACGAGAAGTATAAAAAATGATAGAGAGAGAATCTCAACATATACTAAAATTTGAGCTTCCAAAGGCTACAAACAAGCTAACAGTTCTACCACCTTCCTATTCACATGCAATGACTCAACTGATTAAAACTCTTAAATTGCAACACATGACAATCCTAATATTTCTAATAGCTGAGTTGACTTTATTCTTGAGACAACAAGACTCAATTTATTGGGTCAAGCACAACAATGCAATGCTACAGGTTTCCTATATGGTTTGTAAGTTGACTACCCTCTCAAACCTCTACCATCTATGCATTGATTGAGTTTCATAGTTATCATATGTCTGAGCATGGTAAAGACTAGGTCTCAAGCTATTATTTTGTTGTGTGTAAGACTTCAATTTGGTTTATACTACTTATGAAGGTGCTTCACTTTATACCTCAATTTCCATGCTTCATTATAGTGCTTTCTCAAGCACTTTTCTAAGAATATTATCCACTTAGCATTCAGACTTATTCTTCCATCATGGCAAAACCTATTTACTCAAACAATGGCATGTGGGTTTGAAATATTAGAATATTTAATATATATGCAACATTTCTTTTACAAACTCCCTTAAGCGCTGACAACAACATAATGAATAATGATTTCATACATTACTTATGTGTTGGTTCAAACTTCTTTCTCAAGTGCATCATGCATAGTACTCACTTGGAAATGCATTTAATGTGTTGTTTGACTTCTTATTACCATTAGAAATCACACCTTATTTCTATGTGTCTTAAATTCTCATAACGCGCTAAGTTCATTGCAATGTACTTTTAAATACATTCAATATTATTTATACGTTGATCATTTTTCTTTCATTCTTTAGCACTATATATGTGAATTGCCTTTATAATTTCATGTGCAACATGTATAGATTATTGTTGGATTTCATATCATCTTTTCACTAATATAAGGTCACACTACTTATGCACTTAAATTATTTTATATTATTTCAAATATAACCAATATATATATATATATAGTAAATAGTGCTTTTCGTTATTATATATATTATCATATATATATATTTGCATATTAGAATTCTTGGTCAATATTCAAATATATTAACATTTATATACAACACATTATATATATTATATTGCCACATCATCATTATATATATATTAAATAATCATTTGTCAATCAAAAACATATATGTTCCAAAGGTATTACGTGTATTAATACATATATGTATGTATATATTATCAAATATGCGCATATATACATATATATTAATTTATATAAGTATAACATTATCTAATATTTAATAATATTAGTCACATATATATTCCTCTTCATCAATGAGTAGATACACAAAATGTGTACATTATTTCATAAACATGCAACTCATATCCCCATGCATATTATGTAATCACATGCATAAGTTAACATTCATACATATATACATATATACATTCGATGTTATATACTTATCGACATAGATATAAATATGAATGCAAAAAGAAGTAAATTCTCTCGACATAAAGACAATTACATTTTCCCAATCAAGAACATTCAAAAACTACATACCTACACAAAATATTCCCAAACCAAGATTGAAGATTACTTACCATTTCATGACTATCCTGACTTGAATAAACCAATTAGGGTACGAGTGTGTGTATGCTCAGTTAGGCTTATTAGGGTTACCAAACCAAGTTCTTCTCCTGAATGATACTCCCCCTCTCATACCTAAGAATTGACTCCTTCCTACATCCAACTTAGTGCATCACAAAGGTAGTTAGTTGTTCACATAAAATTCATTTGCATTGACAAAGCATTAAAGTATTCACATTGTAATACATATTTATTCATCACATTTTCCATTAGTTTAAAATATAATAATTCCTTCAAAAGTAATAACATCTTAATGCATATTTCATTATTTCATTTACCCATTAAACATATTAAGGTCACAATTTACATTTATCCTCATATTTACTCATGAAGGTAAAAATAACCTAGTAACTGAGAAATGGGGTGTAACATACTTCCCCCCTTGTGAATCATCATCCTCTACGATTTAAAGCACTTAAAACATATAGATAAAGTCAAATAAAGGTTTTAATTTCCATTTTCCAAATCATGTAGGAAATAAGTAAATATCCAAATAATATTCCCTCATAGCACAACCCTTTGCAATCTTGTCCTTCCTAGACCTTACGTTGAGTGACTCTGCTATCAGATAGGGAGAGCTTTCATGCTTCAAGCATGCTTTCTCTCTAGAGAACTACTCAACACAATTACATAATAAGTTCAATAGTGATTGCATCCTATGTGACACCTATACCATAGTGACTGGAGAAACACGTTCTCATTGGCTAACAAAAAATTATCCTTAGTGTAACCCAAGTGGAAAAGGAATGTCAGTGCATTGCACACAACCATGGTTCCCATCCTTCCCTCTGGTTTTTACATCATCAGATAACTCAGCAGTGATAAATTTAAGAAACCCCCCTCAAAAAAAAATTTAAAATCCTAGCGGATCTTTCATTTTTTGGGGGAAAAAAAATAATTTCTATTAGTAAATCTTTCCTTTTTTTGAAAAGATATTAATTTTATTGGTTTTTTTTTCATCAATAAATTTTTTGTAGAAAATATTAGCAAATCTTAAATAATAGTAAGATTAATTAATTATGATGGTAAATCCTTCCAATCTAAAAAATTAATTCTTATGGAAAATTAGGGGCCTAAGGGTGGAAATTATCGATGGGTTTGAGGGTAGATTATAATATTTAACTTCCACCATTGATTTAAAATATAATATAACAACCCTCATTGTATTTCATGAGTTGAAATGTATCTATGATCTGTAATACTCCTAGGGTCTAAAAATGCTTTTGGATCATTGATATTAGAAGATCAACAATCCAAAAGTTGTTTTGAGCCCCATAAGAATTACAGATCACAAGTAGATTTTACCTCACAGATGAGGGCCGCTAGATTATATTATAAATCAATTGGAAACTAAATATTGGAAATATGACCCTAAATCAACTAATAATTATGATACACTATTGGTGAATTAATATAGATTTCTACCATAACTTATAAAATTTAGGTGAATCTGATCTAATCATGTATCGAATATTGTGGCAATTTTTTGGATAAAAAAATATTATAAAATAAATTATTTGGTGATTTATATAAGACTAAAATATATATTTTTTAAAATGTGGCGATTCAAGTCACGTTACTGTTTAAAATATTAGCCAATTTTTTATTCCCAAATTTCAACTATTAGCCAATTGGCGAATATTAGCCACTAAAAAAATCACTGCAACTCAGAAGCCAAGACCATCCATCATTGACACAAACATTTAACTTTAGGAATAATAGTACTACCCTTGACTACTGTCCATATTGAGCATAAAATTTCCCTTAGACATCTATCAATCCTAAGCTTAATAGTATTGCTTCTTATTTCAAACTTTGTATCAACAAAGTTTCCTTGATCATTTTGATCTATTCTCCCATTTATGACAACATTTCCGGTCTAAGGTTATTCTTATTCCCTAGCTTATCCCAGCTTATAGGAATTCCACCCTTCCTTCCAAATAATGTTTCAATGGATTAAATTTAAATGATAAGAGTTTATTGCAATAAAAGTATTTACAAATCTTCCAAGATTTGGTTTATCCGTTTTTGCCTAACTAGCCGACTCAAAGTAATGATCATACACTCAATTGAATTTTTCAACAAGGTGATCATGGTTAGCACAAAAACTTAATGTTACCACTGTGTCCCTAATCTAAGATAGCCTTCTCAGGAACATTAAGCAACTGCTTTAAACACAATTTATTGTTTATGACTAATATCCTATAAATCAAAAATTTCAATCAAAGTTGGTTACCTTGGTGAGTCTGTCCACCATAATATTATGCTATTTCCATCGACATAGAAAGTTCAAAGCTATTCTAATGATCTAACACTTCCTCACTAGGATTTTATGAGAGTATACAAGTCCTGTTGATGATGACATCCTATCTTCATCCTTTGGCATACTGGACAACAGCTTGCTACATACCTTGCAACATCTTACTCGATTTCCTTCTAGATTATAGCGGTTCCATATTAGTTAAATAAATTTTTCGTTCTAACTATGAGTACTGAAGATGACATCAATTTACCTCATTTCATTCCTTAATCTCCTAGAAAATTGGTACATAGGTTCTTTCTCCGATTCATAATAGTCCATCCCGACTAAGTGAAAGCCCTCTTTCATGGACTTATGCCACCTTTAATTCTCAAAATATAATGATTTTTTATTATTGTGGAGATATAACTCCTTCATCTTAGGGCATCCATATCTTGGATTTATTTCAACCTTTAATTATTCCCAAAATCGTAGTATGATTTTAGTTCAATTCATCTCTTCTAATGAGAATTTTATATTAATTGAGTATCAATTCTCATTAAATCATGGTAGTTTGATATTATCTTCCAAAATATGTCTAAACCATTAATGCATAAATAAGCACCAATCATGAACATTTAATGATAACTCAAAATATTGAGTACAGAAATCTTCCATTTCCTATTCATTAGGTGATAATCTTGCCTTTCAAGATCAAGCATACTGCCTATCCTTTTCCAAAGCATCAATGATAATAACAAATTAATCTTTTCAAAACAATACATATAGAATTATGTTGTAGATATTTCACTTTTATTGGTCAAAAGCCTCTAAATTTTCTTGACCATTCCAAATATTTTTCTATTAGTTACAATACCTTAACCTTCACATTCAATAACCTTGTTGTGGTCATGTTGTATGAAACTTTAGATATATATTTTTTGAATCATGACTTATGAAGTATCCAAAAGTTCTCCCAGATTGAAAATACATCATTAAACATTGAATAGGGCACTTATCTGAGTGCATCTACTCTCCCTCTTTCCCCATTAGTGTTTCCAAGAATTAGGTCATCTCAAGGTTGAACTCTTAATAATAATGTTCGAATTGATTTAACATTCCTTGTTATTGGCTTTCTACAATTGAGTGATTGTTTCTTGCCTTACTTACCTCTACTAGGTATACCTTGAATATACTTTTTGGTTTCCAAACTGAATGCGTCATCACCCTCTAATATCTCGGAATTAGTAGCTGGATCCATAGTAACGAGATCTAATGAATAATCAACAACTTTTGTAATTAAGATATATTCTAACATTTAATTCCAATTCTCTTTTCCATGTATACCAATATCCTTTTAACCATAGTAGAATAATATCCTATATTTGCAAATCCCCATTTGTTTATGTGTTAAATGACCTTGTGTGTCGATCCCTAGGACAAATGTGTCTTTACCTTTGTGAGTGGTTTCCATTTATGACCTGATCAGGTCTCTAACCATTTATTCTTTTGAATTGATAACATAGCCTCCTTCCTTATCCAATTTCCCATTGAAACATCTTCAAATGATCATTTAGGGGACTAAACATAAGTTTACCTTAGTAGACAAACTGGTAAGTTCAATTTGAGCTACAACCCAAACTATGCTCTAACTGATCCCTTTATCCAAATTTCCTGATTTACGTTCCTTGCAATCATCTTACAAGTAATTTTTTCCCATTTTTTGGTAATTTCGTTTTCTCATAACCTTAGATACTCTAAGGTTGTTTGGTTTCTTTCTCCCATTTTCAACTTTGAGTTTTGACCCATTCTAGTTGGTGGGTTCATGTCAGCTTTTATTCTCCATAGGTTGCTTTTTTTTTTTACCATTCTAGTCTCTACCCTTTATTCTAAGGTATCAAATTTCATTCTTGGTTATGATTATCATTGCAATATTTCAACCTTGTTTGAGTCAATATTATCAAAAGTTTATGCTACCTCTTGGATACCTCTCTTGTTGATTTTGTTTCACAAAATTTTGACTCTCTACTTCAATTGAATTTTACAATTTATGCTAACAAAATTAGTTTCTCCAACTTATGCATTCATACAAAGAGACATAATCCATATTCGTACTTCATAGTATCCTTATTGAATCCAAAATCCTTGACTCCTTGCGACTACACGTTGCTATAAAAATGAGGGTCCACTCACCCTCATAGTTATTTAAACAACTTTGTAGGGTGAAGGTACTCATTGCTAATCATTCACATCCTTCCTACTAAACCTTGTTGCATATATTCCACAACCAAGGGTGTCTTGTAATGAGTTGTTGGTTTAGGATTTTCAACCCTAGGGACAATTCTTTTTTGGTCCCAAACTTACACAAATTTTCAAAAATTTTGATTTCCTTATTTTTTCCCTTTGTTCTTTTCCTCTTGCCCTCTTAGCATAAGAATTTTTTAACCATTATCTACCGATAAGGTTTACATATTACTTATGTAATGAGCTCATAGGTTCTAGTGCTAAACCTGGTAACTCTGATACCACGTGTAACATACCCAGTGTTTAACCCAAAGTATTTACCATGTTTTGACCCACATGTAAATAACACATACTTGCAAAATATAACAATACTTTTTTTCTTTTATAATTCAATCATAATATGCACATTTGGAATAAACCCATTCCAAACTTACACTACATTTCAATAATAAAAGATGCATATTCGAAGTTGACCCCATTTCAAATCTCCATTTCATTTTCATAAAGTGAATTACATAGTTTCTAAGTAATGGTTATCTATTACATACTCTCATATAATGATAACATTTTTCCAATTTACAATTTCTATAGAGATGGATACATGAATACATAGCTTCTAAGAGCTTACTGTTACATAGATACAAATGGTCCAAATGTCCCAATATTGGTGCATACATTCTAGATGTCCATATTCCTTGGTGCATACATTCTAGTTGTCCCCAATACTAGTGCATACATCTTGAAATCTTGGCCACCAACTACACAAGGAGAAGCATCACTCAAGCACTTTTCTCCCAACCACAAAATTATTGTGGTCGCCCACACATCTACCTAAATGGTAAGATGGCCCTACCCTTCGACGAAGAGATTGGTTTGATAACATCATAATATTGGCCTTCTTAAGCATAGTGTTGTGTCCTACATATCTATAGCTACCATACCTTGGTTTCCCTACCTATAATGCAATCATGGATCAAAGTGAGCTGATAGTGTAAACAATGGCTATTTACACTACTTTGGCCAACAGATTCAATACCCAGTACTTTGAGTGCAAGTCACCTGTCCACCCACTTGTTAGCTCAATTTGGTTTTGACCATAATCATAACATACATTCACTCTAAGGTGATAAAATACCAAAAATTTCAACAAGGTAACTCCATTAACCATGGATTACCCTAACCATGGGAACATCCAAGTCCATAACAAATTGATTATCTAAGTTACACCCTTTCCCATGGATTCCTCTAACCCTAGATATAATACACTAATCATACATGCACACATACTAGTGTCTAGCTAGGTTATATCCCTTTCCCAAGGATTATCATAATCCTATGAATAACCTAATTAACCACCTTGGGTAATCATAATGTCATAAAATTAAATGACTCTAGTCAAAAGTATGATCAAAACATTAAGTGCCTTCTTTTCAGAAGTATCATTTTATCAATAAATGACCTCATTCAAAAGTATAGTCTCATCAATAAATGACCTCATTAAAAAGATATAATAAAAAATCGAATGACCAATCATATCATATAGGTTAATCCCAACCTATTTTCTTTAATCAATAATCAAATAAAAAACCATACCAAATAGGTTATTCTCAACCTAGGGTTTCAAACAAAAGTAATGTAATGATCAAGTGATCATAAATAAATCATAAAACCTCTCTTCCAATATACCTCAAATATTCATATGTTTACCATGCTCACTACATTTGTATATAAACTGGAGGACATTAGCCTGAGAAGGGTTTGTGCTTCTGCACCTACAATTCCTCTTCTCAATACGAATATTGGTTGTCGGAACATGAGTCCTCTTCTAGAATTCCATGAATAGGAATAGACTCCTAATCAGGCATAAGATTATAGCATAATCAGAAAATACATTTTTTAAACCTACTATTGAATATTGATATAACAATCAAGTATACATCCTTACCCTAGGGAAAAGACTACCTTCCTACTTCGAGGAGATATGACTAATCCATCAAGTATAGATTATCATCATGTTTTGCATAATATTACAAGCTATCAATGATGACATGCTTATCATTCCATCATTCCCATTGTATTACTAACCTCCTTATCCAAAAAGTTTTACCTAGCATTATAAGATAACAAATAAAGATAGAAAAATACTCCTTATCTCACTTTTCATGCCATATCCATATAGACTTAATGAACTAAGTATAGTTATAATAGCCTTAAAGCCACACATGCTTCAACATAATATAAATGTATTCTCAAATAAGAGGGTTTCACTAATTTGAGACTCAATCAAGAATCACACGAGAGTATCCATGCTAGGAAATAACAAGCATATCATGCATTCAAATATTATTCCAAAACTAGGAAATAACTAAGTTCATAAGAACAAGCATATCATGAATTCTAAAAAATAAATATTTTCCAAAAAAAGGCTTTTACAATCAAATAACCTTTCAAGCATAGATAATGGAGGAATAAAAATCAGGATGCCTAAATATTAAGTTCCAAATTGATAATGTTTCTTTCCAATCTTAGCCTTCACCACCATGAATGCTACTTCTCCAAAGTTCACCTAATCTCCAAATGCTAGTCTCTTACCATTTATCTCAATAATACAATTGAAAAAATGTAACGCTCCACCACGTAACCCTAGAGGATGATGCAAACACAACAAAAGCGTAACAATTTTTTTTAAAAAGTGCAATAATAATAAGTAAAGTGAACTACACTTAACACATACATCCTCTAAGGTACACGACATCGCTTACATTTGTAACCCATATCATACAAAAGGAAACTAATCCATAGCATACAAATTATACTCATGAAATAAAGAACATAGATCCATTAACATTAAACTCATTTCAAAAGATTACAAAGTACATAATAAAACCATTCATAGATTGTAATCATTCAATATAGCAGTTACAAATCTCATTTCCAAAATGAGGTAGATCATACAACAATGTTACAATTACAATGATACAAGGATTCTCCTTGAATACAATCGAGGATTAGTTCATGTACAATAACATCCAACTGATCCAATAGAACACAAGAGATGGTACAAAGCGACTGGAACACACAAGCTCTCCAATCTGGAAGATCCTGCCATCACGAACATGAAGTGGAAACCCAATAGTGTAAGGTGAATATTCCACCTAACCAAGTGGTACCCAGAGGCCCACCCCCCATGCTAGGAGATAGTAAAAGGGATTCCAAAGAAAAACCAACAATCTCAAGACACAAGAAATCACAAGACTAAACTATACAAGTACAATACATAATATGAAGGTTACATTGCTTCTAGAGTAAAAGAATCAAGTACATCAATTGAAAAATACAAACTGTTATCATAAGAGGAGTGTCATCACAAAGTAGCATTGGTTACCTTGGGAGATCTTCCAGGCCTTGACCCCCATCTTGGGTTACCCTGGTAGCCTCTCATGATCCTCGACCCCACATGCAAACCGATGTGGAATCAAATATCTTTCAAAGGGACAAGATAACGATCTTTCCATTCCAGGTCTTCTCGTCTCATCTCAAGTCTAAATGAGCCCTTGAGCTAATGAGTGAGGCACAATCAACAAGTTGTGTGTTTTAAAGCTACCCTTTCCCCTAATACTTTTATTTAATTTCCACTGAATTATCTAACTCTCACATGAGTTACCCTGGCACCACTTTGTGCATTGACCCCCATTGAGATCCACTCCCCTACTGACAACACAAGGATCTAATCCATAACCTGGGTAAACCAAGTGCACAAAAACCGATAATAAATATCAACCATAATGCTAGAGGCAACACATCCCGTTCATAGTAACGGGGTGTTTAAACTGAATCACAACCAAGTGCATCACCCAAGAAAATAAAGGGTTGAACAAAATATCACAACAACCCCCACATAATACTACACCATCTGGAAGGCTTACAATTTCACAACTAACAGATTTCCCCAAATTACGTGAACAAAAGACATCATAAATAAATAAGCAATTCAAGCAAGTAATTAAACTATCTTTAGGATTTTCTTAATCCAATTTCCATTTCAAGAAAACAATAATTCATTGCTCAAATATTCTAACTTAATACCATTTCATTTATAATCAACAAAGAAATTAAATCTAATATTTAATTCAATTTCCCAATTACAACAATATAAAAATCAATTTCCTTTTTCTAAATCATTTCATTTTAAAAACATATTATTCATACATTTACATGCACCTATATAAAATTCATTTAAATATATATATATTTGAATAGATACACAATTATATATGTTAATATAAATAATTATATATATCCAAATATATATTATTTAAATATTAAAAATCAATACAATTTCCAAACAAAATTTAAATATATATACATATATACACATAAATATATATATATATATATATATAAATATATATTAACACATCTATATTTATGCATATTCATGCATAATATATATATATATATTAAATCCAAATAAAAAAAATTCGAGCTTTATGATGGGCGGATGAATATCCTTGTTGCGTCCTTCATTGCAGCATGTATTCACAAACTGTCGACCCTCTAAGGGGTGCGGCTGTGGGGGTAGCCCCCAACCTCCCTCAAATTTATACTTATAATTTTTTTTCATAAAAAACCTGTGATTCAATTCAAAATCCTCGTACGAAACTCATTCAGGGTTTCCATAAAATATTTCAACAGGGTTTTTTTTTTCAATATAAAATTTTGACATGAACATTCATAAAATTAAAATATACATATGTTTATATATGTCTATATATATATATATATATATATATATATATATATATATATATATATATATATATATAAGTAAATATATCCAACGATTGCTCCAGATGAGCAATGTTTTTGCAAAATTTTCTATAGGAGGATTTTCACAAATTTACTAAAGGTTTTCAATCTCCCGAGCCAAATAAATCCAAATGGAAGAAAAATAATAATCTTCTATAGGAAGATTTCTTTTCCAATTCAACTAGAGATTTTCTACAATTTTGACAGGAAGATTTAAATCAATTCCTTCAGAGGTTTTCCTAATTTTCTATTATTTTCCTTTGGGAATTCTATTGTTTTAAACAATTCATTTTTTCAAAATAATAGAAGATTTTAATCTAAGGCTCTAAAGCTTTCACGACAATCTTTCCAATTTCAAAACATATGAAGCTTTAAAAACAAATAAAATTTCCTTCATTATACAGGCAATCTTTTCCAAAACAATAACTAGATCTAATAGCCTTTTCCAATTTGTAATGAAATAAAAACAAATAAAGAACCTATTTCTGAAGCTTGAAGAATCAAAGTTTGAAGTAGAGCCTCGCCTTTAGATTCCAAAATTATCAAAGCCTTTTCCAAAATAATCCTCTTTCCAGAAAGTTGAAAACAAAACCAGAGCCAATTTCCCAAGAACTTCTTCCAATTTTCAACAACCCCCAAAAATATCTTTTTTCATTGCCGTGAAATAACCTTTTTCCCTCTTTTAGTTAATGCAATAATTCTCCCCAAGAATTAATTCCCAACACCAGATATCAATTTTCTAACACATGTCACAATTCCCAAAATATCTTTCCAAAACATATCACAGATATTTCCTCTAAGATATTTTAAGATATTTGTGTATATAATAATTAAAAATCAAATATTAATTTCAATTAACCATTCAATTAAATTCACAACCTTATTTAATTAATTTAAATAATTAATTAAACAAAGCTTTTATAATCTAACAATTTAATATCAAATTTAATCTAATTAATTTTAATCCCTATGTAAAATAAATTTAATCTAAATAATTAAATTACTTTACACAATAAATTAAATCTAATTAATTAAATTAAATTTAAAAGTTTCTAACAACATTAATCACAATTAAATAAATAATCAGTTAAAAACATTATAACCATTAATTAACATTAATTTCCCATAGAGCATACCTTGCAAAATAATTAAATGACAAGGAAAACGGGAACAACATGACAAAAAAACATGACCAAAACAAGGACTGGCGACACACTGTGACTAGGGTTATGGTTTGACAAGGAAATCCTGTTAGTACCTCCAATCAACTATTCCGTTGGGCAATGAACATGCTTAAATCTATGAATCTAAGTGGAGTCGATGTCCTGTACCTGTAATCCTGTAATCAAAACATATGTTGTGCATGCATATAGATCTTGAACAATCACACCGTGAAGAGAAAATTGCAGAATCGCAAGGCGCTCACAAACAAGTGATGCAATCTTGTTCCCTTCACCAATATAGTGTTACAAAAAAACTGGCAAAACTAAAACATAAAATAACTATAGATGAACATATATCAATATCAACCCAAATAATCAACTATGCTAACCAGAGAGCATGTCATAATTAATAAACATCAATATAGTGTACCATCACATCTCAATATAAAAACCATCATCGCTCCAATGTCAACGATCAAATAACAACATAATAGTATCATAGTCTATCAAAATAAAAATCACTATCTGAAAACATAAGCAAATCAGAGGGTTGCTACAAAAAATAACAAAGAAGCACACTAAATCTCAAGCTCTCTAGTTCACTTGCACAAAATTAAAAAAAAAATAGCTATAGATAAATTAGAATGAGAAGTTTAACAAATGATAGAGAAAGTGCCTTTATATATACTAAAATTTGAGCTTCTAAAGGCTACAAACAAGCTAACAATTTTGCCACCTTCCTATGCACATGCAACGACTCAGCTGATTAAAAATATTAAATTGCAACACGTGATAGTCCTCATATTTCTAATGGTTGCTTTGACTTTATTATTGAGACAAAAAGACTCAATTTAGTGGGTCAAGCACAACAATGCAATGCTGCAGGTTTCCTATATGATTTTCAAGTCAACTACCCTCTCAAATCTATGCCATCTATACATTGACTGAGTTTCATACTTATCATATGATTGAGTGTGGTAAAGACTAGGTCTCAAGCTATTATTATTTTGTTGTGCGCAATACTTCAATTTGGTTTATACTACCTATAAAGGTGCTAAAATTTACACCTCAATTGCCATGCCTCATTATAGTGCTTCCTCAAGCACTTTGCCAAGAATATTATCCACTTGGCATTCAAACTTATTCCTCCATCATGGCACAACCTATTTATTCACAAGCATGAAGCGCGGGTTTAAAATATTAGCATCTTTAATATATATGCAATGTTTCTTTTACAAACTCCCTTAAGTGTTGCTCAAGCGCATCATGCGCAGTGCTCACCTGGAAATGCATTTAATGTTTTGTTTGACTTCTTATTGCTATCAGAACTCGCACCTTATTTCTATGTGGCTTAAAGTCTCATAATGCACTAAGTTCATTGCAAAGTAATTTTAAATACATTCAATATTATTTATGCGTTGATCATTTTTCTCTCATTATTTAATGCTATATATATGCATTGCCTTTATAACTTCATGTGTATCATGTATGGTTTATTACTGGCTTTCATACCACCTTTTCACTAGTATAAGGTCGCGCTACTTATGCACTTAAACTTACTTTATATTATTTTAAATATAACCAATATATATATATATTAGTATATAATGATTTTTGTTATTATATATATTAACATATATATATTTGCATATTATAATCCTTGGTCAATATTCAAATATATTAACCTTTATATATAGCACAAATTATATATATATATTATATTATCACATCATCATTATATATCTATATATAGTAATATATATTAAATAGTCATTTGTCAATCAAAAACATATATATTCGAAAGGTATTACATATATTAATAAACATACATATGTATGTATGTATTATCAAATACGTGCATACATACATATATATATTATTATATACAAGTATAAAATTATCTAATATTTAATAATATTAGTCACATATATATTCCTCCTCATCAATGAGTAGATACACAAAATGTGTACATATATAGATATGTCATAAATGTGTAACTCATATCCCCATGCATATTATGTAATCACATGCATGAGTTACCATTTATACATATATACATTCGATATATATACTTATCGAAATATATATAAATATGAACACACGAAGAAGGAATTTCTCTTGACATAAAGACTTAATCACATTTTCCCAATCAAGAATATTTGAAAACCACATACCTACACAAAATGTTACCAAACCAAGACTAAAGATTACTTACCATTTCACGACTATCTTGACTCAACTTGACCAACTAGGGTATGAGTGTGTGTATGCTCAGTTAGGCTTATTAGGGTTACCAGACCAAGTTCTTCTCTTGAATGATACTCCCCTCTCGTACTTGAGGTTTGAATCCTTCTTGCATCCAACTTAGTGTATCACAAAGGTAGTTAGCCGTTCACATGAAATTCATTTGCATCGACAAAGCATTAAAGAATTCACATTGTAATACATATTCATTCATCACATTTTCCATCAGTTTAAAACATAATCATTCCTTCAAAAGAAATAACATATTAATGCATATTTTAGTATTTCATTCACCTATTAAACATATTAAGGTCACAATTTACATTTATCCTCATATTTACTCATGAAGGTAAAAATAGCCTAGTAACTAAGAAATGGGGTGTAACATCTGACCCCCCCCCAATCCAAAATCTTAGAGCAGGTAGTCCAAGATCCACCAATCTAGAAACAAGAAACCAGGAACTTGTTGAGCCTCTCAAAAATATAGTCCTTACCACACCTCTAGTAGATTTAAGAAAGAAATATTGTCCTTGAGAAGAAAAATAGACAACTCCAACCTCAACTTTCCTCCCCTCTTTTCCTCCAAATCAGTAGTAGCAATAAAGTCTCCAACAATAGTCTAAGGATATAGAGGATCAATACTCTAAATAAATTGAATATGAGACCGTAGACATGGCTTTCCAAGAACATTAGTTGGGGCATAAATATTAGATAAAAGAACAACCTCTCCAGACTCTAAACTTGAAGCAACCACAAAGATAAAATGTTTGAAATCCACCAAACAGGGTAGATCTTCAATGGGTTCCATAAGCAAGCCACACCCCTAGTATTACCTTGAGTACCAATACATTGGAAATGACCCTGCCACCAAAGTTTTGGCACCAAACTTCACATACTCTCCATTGAAATTTTAGTTTCTTGGATAAATAACATAAATGGTGAATGAATTTGCACCAAATCACAAACAAATTTTTGTCGAGGGGCACTATTCAAGCCCCTCATATTCCACAATAGAATAATCATCTCTAGGAAATTTAGAAAAGTGGGAGTCAAGAGTTTTGACAGACCCCAACTTGACCAATGTCTCACCCATCATCTTAACTTTATCCAAATCCTTCTTTCTCATAATCTTGGAGGATTTCTCAGGAACCCCTTTCTTTGGTTTTTCTGAAGAATCCCTAAGGAAAGATAAGCCTTATTTCCTCTCTAAATATAACACCATATTTTCTAGAGGAGGTGTATTCTCAACCAAGACTAAATCCTCAAGCCTTTCCATAGCTACAAAAACCATGAGGTTTAGATCCATATCCATTTGAGAAAGTATTATACCACCCTCTTGAATGCTTTGGCACTCAACAGACTTAGTACCCTCCTTATCCACCTCCAAGACATCCGATTCCAGAACCATCATATGGGGGTTCACCTCCCGTTGGCTAAGGTCATCTAGCACATCAAAGCGATTGAAAAATTCCTCCTCCTATCTCTCCTTGAAGGTTCTTTTATGACCTTGGTTCCTATTACGAGACTTGACAACAATAAAACCTTCCTTATCTACTAATTCACCCGAAATAGGAGCCTTGCCTTTATCCTCCTTAAAAGGATTACATGTAGATGATTAGGATGAGGCTCTAAAGAGTGGATCCTAGGAAATATTTTATGTAGATGACTATACTCATGACACAATCAACATCAAAAGGGAAGAGCCTTATAGTCGAGTTGTTGCATCCATAAAGATGAACCCACAAAAATTTTCAAAGAATCTAGAAAATGGTTACTCAAATCAATTTCAACACAAATGTGTGTAAAAGTAAGTACCTTTTTGTCCAATGTTTGGTGAAAAGGACCAATCAGCTTCCCCAACAACAAAGCAACCATATGCATAATTTCGTTCCTCCAAAATTTGAACAAAAACCAAGGAGACGTGCCCATATAGGAAATCGACTCAGGAGCTCCTTCGAAGGATTAAAACTAACATGCCATGGCTTGATGAACACACCAATTTGGTTATGAAAATAAGCCCCCCCTCAAAATCTTTGTTGTGATCAACCATGCAATTAAAAACAACCATAAAAAAGTTATTGGCCATCAACATCACCACTATTTTTCCTTTAGGTTTCCATGTCCGTCTAGCCCATGACTCAAATGGAAGAGAAACCCGCATCCCCATGAATTTCTAAATTAAAGCATGATTAAAAAAATTCTCAACATATTTCACAATTGAGTTGGGTTGAGTCACTAGGACTAGCCTATCATGGCTCCTCTCCAAACATCCATTAGTTTTCAGGATATGAGGACCCCCAGTCAAAGCCATTCCCTCCACCACAGAAGTTTTATTCAAGAAATTTCTACCTGCAACAAGCTTTGACAAAGATAGGCTATTCACACACAAAGAAGCCCAAAAGTCCATAATTTGATAAAATCCAATTGCTTCATTTGTAGTCATAGTCCACAAAAATAAGGCCAAGAAATGCCTCCTTAAACCTCTCCAAAATCCCAACACCACCCATAGGCAACAGACAACAAAACCCACCAAAGAAAAAACCCAAACAATGCAACCCCTACCCCAAAATCTAAATAAGACCAACCCCTTGCTACACAATCACCACTGTTTACCTTTCCCAACCCCTCTATACACATGTAAGAAAGGAGGATAACATGCAAGCTACAACTTGTTAATGGTCGTAGACTTGCAAGATCCCGACAAGTGCCAAAGCCATCCTCTCCTCTATTTTTATATCTAATTGGCCTTGCACTTCCCCTAATATTTAATGAAATCAATACTACATGCCATAAGTACAAGCACCAAATCAAATATAAAATTTATTCAAAAGATTCCTATTTTAAGCATAATTCTATTCTTTGATATCAAAAGTAATTAATATATGCTTAAATATATATAATACATAACTTAATTCATTGGCAAGGAGACTCATGATTTTTCCTATCAATAACTTGTAAGAAAGATTCTTCTAATTTCTCCTTTAGTTTACATTTATGAACACACTTCTTTCTCTTCTTATTAGTATTCAAATACCTAAGCCAATTTGTAAAATAATTTTACTATGTTAATTTCTAGAACCACCATTCTCTTTTGTGCCTAAACTCTTTCTATAAATTGGAGGTTGCCATTTATTCCCTCATTCTTAGAAAAGAAGGCTTGTAATCACTCAAACACATTTGCAATGTATTTGATGCTATAAAAGCAAGAAATATCTCAAATGCACTAGCTCAAATGAATTGTAACTTATCTATTTATATTATGATGCTTCCATTGGAAGTGGTTCCAAGATTGACTAACTAGTTGGCTACTTAATTACCTTATCCAAAGCAACGCGCCTAGGAAATCCCATCAAAGACAAATTTCCTCAACAAGACCTCTTTAAGTAAATTATAGAGTTGTTGATTTTCAATCTTATTGTGATAACTAGATTAATGAAAGTTAATATCTATAATAATTTTCTATAACCACTACTTAGAATCAACTAAAATCTAACGACTTACCTTGATCCTTATGCAACATTTAAAAAAAAAAAAAAAGAGATTAAGATTTAAATAAATCACTATTATTTTGTCATAAATGATGCAATCACACATTGATAATCTTGAGTTTCCCTTAAATAAGTTTTGAGCTAATTTTGAATTTCCCTTAGATAAGATTTGATCTAATCATAATAAAATATATCACTAAGACAAATAACTTTTAAACACCTATAAGGAATTAAAAAATCATGAAGAAACGAACATCCCAAAATATACGTTCACTCAGCATTATTCTCATGATACAAGTGATAAACACTTAAAGTAAGACTAATGATGTGAAAACTTGAAGCCCTCACTAGATGATGATGGAAACATGAAAGTACACTTGTCACATGAAGGTGCCTTCCACATCTAAATACTGATTATGTCAAAGGGGCCAAAAAATTCTTCAATAAATTTAATATTAAAAAAAATGCCTCTTTAACCTTAGTGGGCGAACTTATCGGAGGGTACATAATTTAGAGAGGTACATTTTTTTAAGTTGAGTCACTTATGGCCGCCCATGTGGAAACTTTTAATGAGATACTTTTAAGATGTACGCTGCACGTGAATGAGATTTGGACGCATAGCTTTAATGACCACGTTCATTATTATTTTTTATTACATTATTTTTTTTTTAGAAATAATATATATCTGTATATATTAGACTGCTTTTTTCAATTGATCGGTGAGGCTGGTGCAATACGTCTTTCGGTACAATGGGGACGAAGGGGGAGGCTATGTTTCGTGACCTCTTGTCTGCAATAGAATACTTTAGTCAATCGAGCTAGCCCCCCGTCCCAAATTTTTAATTATATAAGAAATAATATAAAATGTATTAAATTTATTGTTTATAAGATAAAAATCAGTTAATAATAAAATATTAAAAAAATAATTTGAATTAAAATATGTATGGTAATAAAAAAATGTTTTTTTTTTTAATTTATTAGAATTAAATATATCATAAATTTTGAATTTAGTATCATAGTTAATTTATGATATTGCTATCAGGGGTCAAACTCATTGACCCATGATTCATGAGTAGTGGTTCACAAAAACCCATCTCTCATGATAATGAATGGTCCACTTAGCACTCATTGCATCTAGGTGATGCTCACAGAGGTGAAGCATTGGTCCGTCCCGGGAGGTCACCCATCCCTGTATTGCTCTAGCTCAGGCGCACTTAAACATGGAGTTTCCTCCAAGGTTAAACCCACTTAGCTTGCTACCCCATTTGCAAAACCTTCAACAAGTGTTATGCCTTATGAACCATTCATTATAGAGCCCCTTTAGCTCATCAATTGATAAGTAGGAGGGTGTGTTGTTGAAATACATTTTTTGATAGAATTAAAATTTCTATCATAAAAGGACAAGTGGCTCAATGGTGGAAAATCTCACTAACTACAAGCAGGTTCTAAGTTTGATAGTCAAAATCTCACTAACTACAAGTAGATTTTAAGTTTGAGAATCAAATCTTACTAGCTAAAAGTAGGTTCTAAATTTGATTGTCAACCTACCTAATATTCTCATTAATGTATCTATAATTCTTTTAAAAAAAATCCTTATCACAAAGTAGCATAAATGACTCTAATAACTTTTGTATGTTATAGTTGTACATTCACTTCAAGCTCTTGGGAATGGATCTACACATTTGCACTATTCATTAGTTTGAGCTCTTTTAGTGAACACTAGTTCACTCAATTTTTAAGGAAGAAATAAACTTCATCATTTATCGTTTTTTGGTAAGGATGAACTATAAAATTGCTATTGACTATTTGATTGTTGATCTTGACTTTGATGCTTAAGTAGAATGTAGAGAGATAGAACACCCTATGTACAAAACCTCTCTAGATAGGCTACTGTTTTTGTATTGTGATTGGGAAAGTAACACAAAATGGCTAAATAAAAGAAATATCCAAAATATAGTATTTTAATCATGAGGTCATAAATAGAAAACATACATTAAAATAATCTCATTCAATATTTTACAAGAATATTAAACTTGAGAATAAATTTAGCACAACATCAAAGATAATTAAAATTGAGAATGAAATTAACATAACATCAGTCAAACTATTGACAAACGTTTCCATAACTAAATAATTGCAACCATAGAAAAATATAAAAAAATAAAGAAAAGTGCCTCACTCTTTTGGTGGTGTGTAGCAAAGGAGGGTTGAACGATTATCTCATCTTTTATGTGATCCTCCACACAAGGAAGGTTAGTGTCACTAAGGAGATTTGTTCAAGTACGATAATCAAATCCATCATGAAAGTCTAATCAAATACATGATTAACACATATATTGAAAACATGTCTACCACTCATCATTGTCACACTAAAGCACTTGTGTTTAGCCTACACAAAATCCTTTCAATAGAATATTAAAAAACCATTTCTTTCAAAGGTAGTAAAGAAATAAAACCAAGGAGACACCCTTTCGTTGGTAAAATCAAAGACATCATCATAATGAAGAGGGGGTTTTGACCATCCAACTTATCTCCAAGATAAATTTCCTATCTCTTATGTAGACTGGGAAGCTACAAAGAAAGACATGCAACCATATGATCAATTAATTAATAGAATCATGTAAAAACTATAGAAATGATGTGTATACCTTGTAGCACAATGTGAGAAGTGGTTTTCCCTAGGCATCCATGAGAATAAGATGGTTAGAAGTGAGGGCATGTGTCCACTATGAAGAGGATATCTCCACAAATATTATGAATCCTTCACTAGATAAATGTGTGTGTGTATGTCCACTCTTAAGAGGAGATTTCCATTGGAATCAAGGATTGCGAAGCCCTCACCATAATTAATAGAATTTTGATATATATATATATATATATATATATATATATATATATTATGAATCCTTCACTAGATAAATGTGTGTGTGTATAACCACTCTTAAGAGGAGATATCCATTGGAATCAAGGATTGTGAAGCCCTCACCATAATTAATAGAATTTGATATATATATATATAGAGAGAGAGAGAGAGAGAGATGCCAACAATAATGAAATCAAACATAAAATTACATAGTTCTTTTTCTATAAAAAAAAATCATACAAGATTTCTTCAAAAATAATAAGACTCCATTAATGATTGTTACCAAGCTTTTCTTAAATGAAAATATGTTTAATGACCATTTGAGCCCATAAACAATCTGTAAAAATGGAATAAATAGCCCAAGAAAAGTCATATACTATATTCTTGTAATTTCTAATGGTTATGTGATTTCTCTCTCTTTGATTGTGTAAAAAAATTCATATGTTATTTACTTGTAATTTTTCTCATTGCATAATGATTGAATGAATATGTCAAACTATATTGTTGAAGTAATTTAGTCACTTTCTTACATTTATGAAGAAATGATAGTTGTAGGATGCTTCTATTATATACTCTTATACATGCTTAACATGATAAAATAAAAAAATATCATATTACTTATTTATAGCTAACATTTTTTAAAGATAATATAGACCTAGAATATTGTTTATTTAATACCTTTTGATCCAATCATATTTAAGATATGCACATAGGATCAATCAATCATGAATTCATCCAAAACCATATCTATGAAGTAAAATCTTAAATGCAAAAATTATTAAAATTATTTTAAAAAATCATATTTATTCAAATAGTTTTATCTCATTTGTTATGCATTTCTTTTGAATATGGTAGTCATGAATAAATTTAAAAATTATCATACTATTTAATAAAGTAAAAGTACTATGTTTTGACCTAATCTACTAATTCAAAAGTTATAATTACAATCAATTCACATATTTGTTCAATGATGACAGCACACAACAAATTGGCTAAATGATGTGTTTATTTATGTGAAGGCTAAGTAGTGTAATGCCCCGTCGCATAACCCTAGAGGAAGATGCTATAACTACAAAAGCGCACAATTTTTTTTTTCTTTTAAAGTGCAATAATAACATGAAAGGTGCAATACACTATCACAAACATTCTCTAAGGCACACGACTAAGGTTACAACTGAATCCCATAACATAAACATTAACCCATTCATAGCATATAAATTATTACTCTTGAATTTAAAGAACATACATTCAAAGAAATAAACATCACATAAGATATAAGTACATAAAGTTCCATAGGTTACATTAATATCAATATTGTTTACAATACTCATTCCTAGAATGGGGAAGAACATACAAAGTATTACAATTTACAAGAGTCCTCCTCGAATACAATTGAGGAGTAATATAAATACAAAGTGTCAACTGATACAACAACTCAAATGAATGGAACATATCAACTGATACACTCGAGCTCCCCAATTGGAAGATCTCACCATCACGATCACATGAAGGGAACCCAACGGATTAAGGTGCATGTTCCACCCAACCAAGTGGTACCCGAAGGCTCATCCCTCGTGCTAGAAGATAGTAACAAGGATTCACAGACAAGACCAACTACCTCTAGACACAGGCTATCACATGACTAACCAAACAAATACAATTACAACACTAACACATTGGGTACAATGCTTCCGGAGTTAAATAATTAGATACATAAGTGAGCCAAACATACTGCTGACATAGGAGGAGTGTCACCACAAGTTGCATGGGTTACCCCGGAAGATCATTTCAGACCTCGACCCCCATCAAGAGTCACTCTCCTACTGACAACATGTGGAACAAATCCACAACCAAAGGTAACTAGTGCCCTTGGATATTAACACCCAATCCAAGGATACAAAACATCACATCCCCGTTCGTGGTAACCGAGCATGATTAATTGGATATGCCTATACACACTACCCAAGGGAAAAAAAAGACTTGACAATAAAATAAAACAACTCCAAATATTAAAACACCTCAATTGGAAGGCTTCCAAAACATCAACTAATACTTCTAATTCAATTACCCCAAAATTCTACAGAACAAATCACATTCTAAAGGCAATTTAAACAGGAACAAATCTATCCTTTGGATTTACTAAATCCAATTTCATTGCAAGAAATTTAATAATACATTTCTCCAAATCATCTAACTTAAATTAATTTTCATTTTCAAACAATATGGAAATCAATCTATTTATTTAAATCAATTTTCCATTTCCAACTATATAGAAATCAAATTTCCTCTTTAAAATTATCTAATCATGCATTTAATGCATGCACCCATTTTACAAAAATCATTATCCAATTAAACTATTTTAAATTCAATTTCTCCTTTTACATCATTTCTATTTGAAGACATTCTAATTGTGCATTTGCATGCACCTTTAGAATAAAATATTCATTTAAAATATATATAAATATATATTAATTATATATATATATATATATAATTATACATATATTAATATATTAT